>CAWUPB010000164.1:0-578587 GCA_963924115.1 Dovyalis caffra | reverse complement strand
TTGTACCAATTCTGGTCCTAGCAATCTTCTTTCTCCTATTTCACATGGGAGATCTACATCGTCATCCATACAAAGCCTCATAAGGAGCCATCCCAATTGAAGCTTGGTAGCTATTGTTATACGCAAAGTCAACTAAGCGTATGTATTTCTCCCACTTTTCGGACCAATCTAGGATGCACGCTCATAGCATATCTTCAAGAATCTAGATTACACGTTCGGATTTTCCATCGGTTTATGGATGATAAGTCGTGCTGAAATTGAGCTTGGTGCCCATGGCCTTATGCGGACTCTTCCAAAATATGGAGGTGAATCTAGGATCTCGATCCGACACAATTGAGATCGAAATCCCATGTAGTCTCACGATTTCATCCGGATACAATTGGGCATATTGGTTTAAATCATAGGTGGTTTTGATAGGAAGAAAGTGTGCTAATTTGGTCAATCTGTCTACGACTACCCGGATGGCATTTGACCCTCTATCCACTCTTAGCAATCCCATGACGAAGTCCATAGTTACATGCTCCTACTTCCATTCTGGAATTGCTAGTGGCTTTAATGTTCCCGAGGGTCTTTGGTGCTCCGCCTTCACTTGTTGGCAAGTTTGACACCTTGCCACAAAGTCGGCTACATCTTTCTTCATTCTAGCCCACCAATAATACCGTCGTAAATCTCGATACATTTTCGTACTCGCCCAAGTGTATTGAATATGGGGTTGTGTGTGCTTCCTTCGGTATCTCATCTTTTATGTCCTCAACCGAGGGAACACATAGTCTTCCTTTGAATCTAATCATTCCTTTATATCCATCACAAAATCGGACTCGCTCCGCCTCTATACATTTCTTCAATTCCTTCGACTTTTCATCCTTTTCGTCGCTCAATTTGAATTCTTTCTTGCAGCATTGATCTGGATTAATAGTGCCGATAGCATGCTCCCGTGGCTTATAGGAACTATTTCTAGTTTCGGTGTTTGTAGGTCCTTCATTATCGATGTCCGGGTCACCCGCACCGCGACGATCGATTTCTCGCTCAAGGCATCGACAACAACATTAGCTTTACCCGGGTGGTAGTTGATTATACGGTCATAGTCCTTTACTAGCTCTAACCACCTTCTTTGTCTCATGTTCAACTCCTTTTGTGTGAATATGTATCGTAAGCTCTTATGATCCGTGTATATCTCACACTTTATCCCATACAAATAATATCTCCAGATTTTTAAGGCAAAGACTACCGTCGCTAATTCTAAGTCATGTTTCGGGTAGTTTCGCTCATACTTCTTTAATTACCGTGACACATAGGCTATTACTCTTCTATTTTGCATCAACACCGCTCCTAATCCATGTTTGGAGGCGCCCATATAAACTACAAAAGTTCCATCCTCGGACGGAATGGTTAGCACTGGAGCCGTGACTAGCCGTTGTTTTAGCACTTGGAAGCTCTCCTCACAAGCATCCATCCACTGGAATCCGGTGCTCTTTTTCATCAAGTTAGTAAGAGGCCTAGCTATCTTCTAGAAGCCTTCCACAAATCTTCGATAATAACCTACCAACTCTAAGAAGCTTCGTACCTTTGTTACGCTCTTCGGGGTAGGCCAATTTTGAATAGCCTCTACTTTCTTTGAGTCTACCACGATGCCTTCCTTCATCATCACATGGCCTAGAAAAGCCACTTACTCTAGCTAGAATTCGCATTTCTTGAATTTGGCATACAACTATTGCTTCCTTAGCATATGCAAGGTGGCCCTTAGATGCTCCCTATGCTCCTTCTCACTTCGAGAGTAAACCGGGATATCATCGATGAATATGATGATAAACTTATCCAGGAACCCTTTAAAAACTCGATTCATCAAGTCCATGAAAACGACCGGGGCATTCATTAGCCCAAACGGCATCATTAAAAACTCGTAGTGACCGTATCTCGTTCGAATGCTCGTCTTCTTTACGTCTTTCGATCTCACCCTTAATTGGTGATATCCGGATTGTAAGTCTATTTTAGAGAATACCGTCGCCCATTGTAATTGGTCAAATAAATCATCGATACGGGATAATGGGTACTTATTTTTAACGATCACCCGGTTTAGTTCTCGGTAGTCGATCCACGACCTTAGACTTCCATCCTTCTTTTTCACGAACAAGATCGGAGCTCCCCAAGGTGAGGAACTAGGACGTATAAAGTCCTTGTCCGGTAAGTCCTATAACTCGCACCTTCAACTCCTTTAGCTCGGCGAGAGCCATTCAATATGGGGTTTTCGAAATCGGAGCTGTACCTAGCTCTACTTCAATCTCAAACTCTATTTCCCTCTCCGGTGGTAGCATGGTCAAACTCTCCGGAAACACATCTATATATTCCCCGTACAATCTCTATATCTTTCGGATTCAACTTTTGATCCGCTCGGCTATCCACCACATGCGCTAAGTACCCCATACATCCTTTTCCTAGCATTTTTTGAGCTTTAAAAGCCGAAATGACCGGTGTCATTTGAAGCTTTAAATCGGCCTTAAACTCTAACTGTCGACTTCCGGGTAGATCAAAAGTTACCCTTTTTCCTCGACGATCTATGTTGGCACCATGCTTTGTCGACCATCCATCCCTAGAATCAAATCAAAATCCTAGAGGTCCAGCACTATCGGATCGGCTTCTAATCTCCTATCTTCAATATGTACCGGACACTTTTTAACCACACATGACGATTCCTTAGTGTCACCGAAGGAACCGCTATAAGATATCTTACGACTAAAATCTCCGGTTTGACTCCTAGGCTTTTCACTAATGTGTTTGATATAAAAGAATGTGTGGCACCGAAATCCATCAAAACATATGCAATTAAGCCAAGGATTGAGACATTATCGTGAATTACGGTTGTATCCCTCCGATCCGCCTCTTCCTAGGTCATAGTATACACCCGAGCAGGTACTCTTCCCGGTCTTGGTTTCGTACTTGTGGGCAATTGTAGGACATGTGCCCCGGCTTTTGACACACATAGCATACTCGGTTGTCCGACTCGTATTCCTCGAGCATGGAACCTTCCACACTTTCAACACCGAGGTGGATTGCCCGTCATTGACCTCGGTTGGTTGCTCGGTGGTGGTCTCGAAACATATGGTTTTGGTCCGGTGGTTTGAGACTTTCCTAGACCACCACTTCGGTTGAAATTCCTAGGCGAAACTCGTCTCACTCGGTCCCAATTTAGAGGCTCCAAATCTAAACCCTTGTCTCTTTTGCTATAAGTCCCTCGAAATCTCCTTTTGATCTTCATCGACTATCATCGCCTTATCCACCATTTCGAGAAGGTATTGGCAGTCGACATCCGCACCATACTTTGCACTCTTGGGTTTAACCCCGTCAAGAATCTATTCCTTTTTAGATTTTCATCCCCAGTAATAAATGGGACGAATCTACAGACCTTGTTCAAACTTTCATACATATTCATAGACTAACATCCCATCTTGCTTTAACTTCGGAAAGTCTTGAATCTTCTCGGCCCTCACATCCGCGATAAAGTATTTATTATAGAAGACCTCCTTAAATCCTTCCCAAGTTAAATTCGGCACGTCTATGGTTAGTCGTGCCTCTCCCACCATATGCGAGCATCCTTAGTTAACAGGAAAATAGCGCACGACACTCGCTCCCGGTTGGCAAACCGTAGGTATTCGAATATTGCCTCTAGAGACTTAATCCACTCCTCAGCTATCATTGGGTTCACTCCCTAGCAAACTCTTGAGGGTTCATCTTGCGAAACCTTTCTACCGCATCATTCATGTGCTAGGGTGGAGGTCGTTGATGTGTAGCTAAAAGCTACCTCATCCGTTCAATGTGAACCTATTGTTGTTGTTGTAGAGTTTGTTGCTACTCGTTGCATTATTTTCATCATTTGATTCAGCATTTCTTGTTGGTTCAGGCTATTATTGTTGGAGGTCCCTTCACCTCCAAACTTGTACAAGGTTTTTTCTTGGTGGCATAGTTTACCTTTATATACACATTAAGTTCACATTAGTTTTAGTATGGATTTTAGCATTTAATGCTAATCATTCATGCTCGTATGAAATTATACATTTTTATACATAGTAAGCATCTCATACACACAATTACTAGGTTTTCGTGCTATTTTTACAATCAAAAGCACTCCTATTTACATTATAGAACATACAAAAGACAACACATCGTATGATGAGATCCCTATTAACTTATTTATCGGACACGTCGAGGAAAAGAACCCTCTAGTAACCACCGAGTCAATGCGGTTTTCCATTGCCGCATGGACTATCTCACGGGCAATGGGTAAGGGTAGTCCCCATCCGTACATCGACCAAATGAGGGATCGTCCGGCTCGGGTTGGTAGAAAGGTCCGAATTAGAGCCCGATAAGAGTGTTGGTCCGTCATGTCTTCCCAAACTTCGTCTAACAATCGTTGGTCTCCCGGTGGGAGAGTCCGACGTAAAGTTATCCGAAGGAAGTCCGAGCTAAAATACTAGTTAAAGGAGGCATCGACGAACACGACTCTCTAAAATAGGTCATGAAATTGCATAATATGTGCCACCGAGTCCTGTTTTGGAACCATAGTGAGGTTATTTAGCTCGGCCCTAAACGCCGCTAGCGCCGCCCTTTACCATCACGTTCTACGCACACTTGGTACTCTATACAAAGCCGAAATCTATAGTGATAGGGTTTGTTGTTATTAATAATTTCAAATGAAATTTTATACACATTACACAATAAAAAAAACATACATAGTTTAAGAGAACTAAAAATTAAAATTACCCATCCAGGAGCGGACCGATCCTCGGGCTCATGTGGCACTTACGGTTCTACCCAACTCCCTAAACCATTGCTCCGATACCATATTGTAACACCCCCGCCCTGATCATATTTCTACTACCCAAGTAGAGTACTAGACGGAGCGCATTACGCTAACATACCCTAAACTCTAAGTAGTTCTCTTATGATATTCTTAAAACTTTAACGACGCATTACGTATATAACTCCTTAAGATAAAATTTACATCACATAATTAAATACATTAATAAAATATTAAAGACAATATTCAATTTCTCACGAACTCCATACCTCAAATTTACGAGATAAAATAAAAACTAATATATGGTGCCTCACATGAGCCGGTTAGGAGGAGCCAACCGCATTCGTATCAACTTGTCCTTTTTCCGTCATGACATAAAAATAACAACAGGGTGAGTTGAAGCTCGGTAAGTAGGGTGATGCACATGATATGCAATGTTGTTTTGACTTCCCACCATACTCATAAATTTTAATCTCGGGTACCCTAAGTAGTAGCCAGTCTACTCTATTTATCATCCGGGTGGTCCGCAGATCACATTACCCTATAATGGAATTATCCCTCGTTGTAACTAATGTTAGCAAGAATCCATCATATAACGAGTGCAAGCACACGGCTTGATTTCATCCGGATGATCCTCGGATCATCTTCTCGTTACAACGAAATTACCCCTCGTTGTAACTACTATTAGCGGGAATCCATCCTCTAATAGTGCAGGCACACAGACCTAGAGTACTTGGACTACTAATACCTATTTATTCTAGTTAGGTTATCAAACCTAGATGTATAAACCATTTCTCAATCAATTGACTTGTCTTAAACCACCCACTATGCACATGATGTACGTGATAACATATTTAATCACATTCAACCAAATTTGGGTACTAACCCTTCATTCTCATGCCATACTCACGGTCCAACCCACACTTAGAATTTACCCATTTCTCACATACCAATCATGATACTCATAGCGGGAACACAACCTCCGCTCATTAATATTGTTCATTAGTTTCATTAATATTTAAAAGAAGGTCCAAGTCCATTTACTTTAATCCAAGCCCATTAACTTTATCCTAAGTCCATTGACTTTATTCAATTTCATTTTATTTAGTCCAAGCCCATTTAGTTTATTCCAAACCCATTAATTTTGTCCAAGTCTAATTCTTTAGTTTTAGGGTTTATTACTAGGCAACTCCTAATCGAGTAAATAATTTTTCAATTTCAGAACATAATTAAATATTAACCATTTTATTTTAGATACTAGACATATTTATTTATAACATATCTAAAAAATTAGGTCTAAATACCAAGTACACAATTAATTGCAAATTTTGAAACTTAGGAGCAATCTGCCTAGTTGTAGTTTGTCTAGAGTTGTCCATACTAAATCAGGTATAACTCTTTGTACACGAATCCAATGAACACGAAATTTTAAAGAAAGTTAGTTAAAACATAGATGAAGCATTTTATTCTTTAAGTTTCACCCGAAAATCGACCTAAAATCCTTGAACAAGCACCCCAAAATTCAGACAGAATTTAGTCCTTATCAACACTAATTTATTAGTTCATTCCAAGCCATCTTTAAACATGTTTTAGTTCACTTAAATTTAGTCCAAGTCCAATCCAACCCATCACCACATATTTGGATATTTTTCAAAACATCATAACATCATAAATCATCACAAAAAGGCATCCATACATAAATTTATCCCAAACATCAAGCATATAACCATTGAAAATTATTACAACCCATGAAATAAATGCTAACAAAATAACTTAAAAAAAATAATTTAAGACATTAATCAGCAAAAAAAATGGAACCTACTTACCTCTTTTAGGTTTGATTAGAATTTCCTTAGCTCTTTTTCTTTCCTTTTTCCCTTTCTCTTTTTCTTTCCTTTCCTTTCTTTCCTCATGTTTTTTTTTCCTTTCTTGTCTTTCTTGCCTTTTCTCTCTCAATTTTTGATACCTACGGGTTGCTAAAATTTTTCTCACTATTTTAACACTTGATATATATATATACACTTACTTACCTTCAGCTACAAGTGTTACAAATTAATGGGACAAGGTGTAAAAGTTATGGGTGAGTCATGAGGAAAGGTTGCTTGCTTTGGGACCATAATGGGTGAGTTGGCCTTATACTCATTTATTGCATTTGCTTAGGTGTCTACATAAAATTTAGACTAATTAAAATCATTAATTAACTTAATTCAAGTAACTAAACCTACTTTCTTTCATAAAAAAATTCAAAAATTTCCATTTTTAAAATTCAAAATTTCTTTTCCCCCAAAATTCCAGCAGTGTTACCTCCTAACCCATCTATACTAAAATGTCCATAACTCTTTCTATATCTATCCAAAAATTATGAAATTTTATGGAGAGATATTAAAAGCATAGAAAAAAATGTTTACTCTTTAAGTTTTTCTCAAAAATCAATCTAGTAGCATCAAATAAATTTCACAAGATTCGGACAGATTCTTCTCCCGAAATTCCAGCGAGAATGCATTTCGAAACAACCTTCCCCATAATGGATATAACTCTTAATGTATAGGTACAAAAAATATAAAAGTTTATACAGGCCTATTAAACACATAGATGAACAACTTTCATTCTTTATGTTTGTCCTAAAAATCACCCTAAAGTCCTCAAATAATTCACACAAAACTCGGGCAGAATATAGTCCTTAAAACACCGATTTTGCATATTTGATTTCTTTAATAATTAAACCATTAATCCTAAGCACAATAACTTTAATTTAACATAAATCACATATTTTAAGCATTAATTTCTCATGATGAAATGAGAATTATACTTACTCTTAATATACATATATATAGAATGATTTTAATACACGTCGCATTACGGATAAGGGTTTTTACGGGCATTACGAGAGATGATGCGGGCATGCGGGCTTTTGAGTTCCTGGAATGTCCGAGTGTGATTGAGCGTGAAAATATCTATAGAAAAAGTATAATCCCTGGTTTGAGCTTTTTGAGACATACCTCATGGAAAAAGTAACAACCATAGAGACTCTTTGATCTCGACTCGTGAGTCGAGGTTGATTTTTGGCAAAAAATGACCGACCAAGTTTTGAGCGAGCTTTAGACCCGGTTCAATGACAAATGAGCCAATGGTAAAAACTCATACCCTTAGGCTATGAGTTAGAGGTGATTTTTATAAAAAAAATGACGTTTAGGTCGAGAAAATATAATATTCTAGTTTATCAAGATGACGCGGGCATACGGGCTTTCGAGTTCCTGGAAGGGCCGGTGTGAACATGCAAGAAACAATCTATGTGAAAACTGCAATCACTCGGTTTAAGGTTTTGGGACCTACATCATAGCAAAAGTGACAATTATAAAGACTCATCGGCCTCAATTGTGAGTTGAGGTTGATTCTTGCCCAAAAATAGTCAACCAAGTTTTGAGCATTTTTAGACCTGGTTCGATGCCAAACAAGCCAACATTAAAAACTTATTCCCTTTGGCCATGACCTCGGGGTGATTTTGCAAAAAA
Organism: Dovyalis caffra; assembly: GCA_963924115.1. NCBI lineage: Eukaryota > Viridiplantae > Streptophyta > Magnoliopsida > Malpighiales > Salicaceae > Dovyalis > Dovyalis caffra. The sequence goes on along the minus strand of CAWUPB010000164.1, from coordinate 570,283 downwards.
CGATGTTTAGGATGAGAAAATACACTTTTTTAGTTTTTCGAGATGATGCGAGCATGCGAGCTTTGGAGTTCTCGGACGGGCGAGTGTGATCGAGCTTGAAAATATCTATAGGAAAAATATAATCGCTAGTTTGAGTTTTTTGAGACGTACCTCATGGCAAAAGTGACAACCATAGAGACTCTTTACCCTCGACCGTGAGCCGAGGTTGATTTTCGCCCAAAAATGGTCGACCATGTTTTGAGCGAGTTTTAGACCCAATTCAATGCCAAAGAGCCAATGATAAAAAATCATCGCCTTTGTCAATGACCACGAAGTGATTTTTTAAAAAAACGATGTTTAGGTCGAGAAAATACAATATTCTAGTTTTTCGAGATGATGTGGGCATACGTGCTTTCGAGTTCGTGGAAGGGCCGGTGTGAACGAGCGTGAAAAAATCTATAGGAAAACTATAAATCCCGATTTGAGGTTTTTGGGACCTACATCATAGGAAAAGTGAAAACCATAGAGACTCTTTGGCCTCGACTATGAGCCGAGGTTTATTTTTTCTCAAAAATAGCCGACCAAGTTTTGAGCAATTTTAGACCTAATTCGATGCCAAACAAGACAACGATAAAAACTCATCACCTTTGGCTATAACCTTAGGGTGATGTTTGCAAAAAAAATGATGTTTAGGTCGAGAAAATACGAGTATTCTAGTTTTTCAAGATGATGCGAGCATGTGGGATTTCGAGTTCCTAGAAGGGCTCGTGTGAACGAGCATGAAACAATCTACAGGAAAACCGTAATCCCTAGTTTGAAGTTTTTGGGACCTATATCATAGCAAAAGGGACAACTATAGAGACTCATCGACCTCGAATGTGAGTCGAGGTTGATTTTCGCTCAAAAATGGTCGACCAAGTTTTCGGCAGTTTTAGACCCATTTCAATGCCAAACAAGCCAATGATAAAAAACTCATCGCCTTAGGCCATGACCTAGGGGTATTTTTGCAAAAAAACAACGTTTAGGATGAGAAAATACACTTTTTTAGTTTTTCGAGATTATGCGGGCAGGCGAGCTTTTGAGTTCCTGGAAAGGCCAGTGTGATCGAGCGTGAAAAAATCTATAGAAAAACCGTAATCACCGGTTTGTGGTTTTTGAGACGTACCTCATGGAAAAAGTGACAACCATAGACACTCTATGGTCGACTATGAGTTGAGGTTGATTTTCGCCCAAAAATAGTCGACCAAGTTTTGATTAGTTTTAGACCTATTTCGATGCCAAACAATCCAACGATAAAAACTCATCGCCCGGGCCATGACCTTAGGGTGATTTTTTTAAAAAAAAGACGTTTAGACCCAAAAAATACCCTTTTCTAGATTTTTGAGATGATGTGTGCATGCGAGCTTTCGAGTTCTGGAAGGGTCGGTGTGAACGAGCACAAAAATATATATAGGAAAACCGTAATCCTTAGTTTGAGGTTTTTGGGACCTACCTCATGGCAAAACTAACAACCATAGACACTCATCGGCCTCGACTGTGAGTCGAGGTTGATTTTTGCCCAAAAATGTCCAACCAATTTTTTAACGAGTTTTAGACCTAGTTCAATGCCAAACGCGGCAACGATAAAAAATCATGGCCTTAGGCCTTGACCTCGGGGTATTTTTTCAAAAAAACAACGTTTAGGCTGAAAAAATACACTTTTCAAGTTTTTCGAGATGATGCGAGCATGCGAGCTTTCGAGTTCCTGGAAGGGCTGGTGTGAACAAACATGAAAAAATCTATAGGAAAACCGTAATCTCTGGTTTGAGGGTTTTGGGACCTACATCATTGCAAAACCGACAACCATAGAGACTCATCGACGTCGACGAGTGAAATGAGGTAGATTTTCACCCAAAAATGGCCGACCATGTTTTGAGTAGTTTTAGACCCAATTCGATGCCAAACAAGCCAGCAATAAAAACTCATCGCCTTTGGCCATGACCTCGGGGTGATTTTTCTAAAAAAATGACTTTAGGATGAGAAAATTCACTTTTTTAGTTTTTCGAAATGATCCGGGCATATGAGCTTTCAAGTTCCTAGAAGGGCCGAGTGATCGAGCAAGAACAAATCTATAAGAAAACCGTAATCCCCGGTTTTAGGTTTTTAAGACGTACCTCATGGAAAAAGTGACAAGCATAGAGACTCTTTGGCCTCGATTATGAGCCGAGGATGATTTTCGCCCAAAAATGGTCGACCAAGTTTTGAGTAGTTTTAAACCCGGTTCGATGCCAAACAAGCCAACGATAAAAACTCATCGCCTTTGGACATGACCTTGGGTGATTTTTGCAAAAAAACGACGTTTAGGCCCGGAAAATACACTTTTCTAGTTTTTTGAGATGATTTGGGTCGCGTGCTTTCGAGTTCATAAAAGGGTCGGTGTGAACGAGAGTGAAAAAATCTATAGGAAAATTATAATCCCTAGTTTGAGGTTTTTGGGACCTACCTCATGGAAAAAGTGACAACAATAGAGACTCATCGGCCTCGATTGTGAGTTGAGGTTGATTTTCGCCCAAAAATGGCCCACCAAGTTTTGAGTCGTTTTAGACCTAGTTCGATGCCAAACGAGCCAACGATAAAAACTCATTGCCGTTGGGCACGACCTTGGGGTGATTTTTGTAAAAAAACGACGTTTCGACCGGGAAAATACAAAATTCTAGTTTTTTGAGATGATGCGGGCATACGGGCTTTCGAGTTCTTGAAAGGGCCATTGTGAACGAGCGTAAAACAATGTAAAGGAAACTCGTAATCCCTAGTTTGAGGTTTTTGGGACCTACATCATAGCAAAAGTCGAACCATAGAGACTTATCGGCCTCTACTGTGAGCTAAGCTTGATTTTTGCCCAAAAATGGCCCACCAAGTTTTGAGTAGTTTTAGACCCGGTTCGATGCCAAACAAGCCAACGATAAAAACACATTGCCTTTGGCCATGTTCTCTCGGGTGATTTTTGCAAAAAAACAACATTTAGGTCGAGAAAATACACTTTTCTAGTTTTTTGAGATGATGTGGGCATGCGAGCTTTCAAGTCCCGGGAAGGGCCAGTGTGAAGAGCGTGAACAAATCTATAAAAAAATTATAATCACTAGTTTTAGGTTTTTGAAAAGTACCTCATGGAAAAGGTGAAAACCGTAGAGACTCTTTGGCCTCGACTATGAGTTGAGGTTTATTTTCCCCCAAAAATGGCCGATCAAGTTTTGAACAGTTTTAGACCCAATTCGATGCCAAACAAGCCAACGATAAAAACTCATTGCCTTTAGCTATGACCTCGGGGTGATTTTTGCAAAAAAATGACATTTGAGGTCGAGAAAAGATAGTATTCTAGTTTTTCGAGATGATGCGGGCATGCGGGCTTCGAGTTCTCGGAAGAGCGGTGTGATCGAGCGTGAAAAAATCTATAGGAAAACCGTAATCCCTGGTTTGAGGTTTTTGAGATGTACATCATGGAAAAAGTGGCAACCATAGAGACTATTTGGCCTCGACTTTGAGCTAAGGTTGATTTTCACCCAAAAATGATAAAAACTCATAGCATTAGGCCATGACCTTGGGGTGATTTTTGCAAAAAAATAACTTTTAGGCCTAGAAAATACACTTTTCTAGATTTTCGAGATGATGTGGGCATATGGGTTTTTGAGTTCTTAGAAGGGTCTGGTGTGAACGAGTGTGAAAATATCCGTAGGAAAACTATAATCCCTAGTTTGAGTTTTTTGGGACCTACCTCATGTCAAAAGTGACAACGATAGAGACTCATTGGCCTCGAATGTGAGTCGAGGTTGATTTTCGTGCAAAAATGTCCAATCAAGTTTTTAACGACTTTAGACCTAGTTTGATGCCAAACAAGGCAACGATAAAAAATCATGGCCTTAGGCCATGACCTCGGGGTGATTTTTCCAAAAAACGATGTTTAGCCCCAAACAATACATTTTTTTAGTTTTTCGAGATGATGCGGACATGCCGACTTTCGAGTTCCTGGAAGGGCCGATGTGAAGGAGTGTGAAAAAATCTATAGAAAAACCGTAATCCCCGGTTTGTGGTTTTTGGGACCTACATCATAGCGAAAGTGACAACTATAGAGACTCATCGGCATGGACTGTGAGTCGAGGTTGATTTTCGCCCAAAAATGACCGACTAAGTTTTGAGTAGTTTTAGACCTTGTTCGATGGCAAACGAGCCAAAGATAAAAACTCATCGCCTTTGGCCATGACCTCGGGGTGGTTTTTGCAAAAAAATGACATTTAGGATGAGAAAATACAATATTCTAGTTTTTCGAGATTATGTGGGCTTGCGGGCTTTCGAGGTAATGGAAGGGCCGTTGTGAATGAGCGTGAAACAATCTATAGGAAACTCGTAATCCCTAGTTTGAGATTTTTGAAACCTACATCATAGCAAAAGTGACAACCATAGAGACTTATTGGCCTCGACTCGTGAGCCGAGGTAGATTTTTGCCCAAAAATGCTTATCCTATTTTAAGCATTTTTTGACCCGATTCAATGCCAAACAAGCCAACAATAAAGTCATTGCCGTTGGCCATGAAATTGGGATCATTTTTGCAAAAAAGCAATGTTTAGGTCGAGAAAATACAATATTCTAGTTTTTCGAGATTATGCGAGCATACGGGCTTTCGAGTTCCTAGAAGGGCCAAAATGAATGAATGTGAAACAATCTATAGGAAAACTCTAATCCTTGGTTTGAGGTTTTTGGGACCTACATCATAGCAAAAGTGGCAATTATAAAAACTCATCGGCCTCGACCGTAAGTCGAGGTTGATTTTCGCCCAAAAATGGTCGATCAAGTTTTGAGTAGTTTTAAACCCGAGTTTGAGGCCAAACAAGCCGAAGAAAAAAATCATTGCCGGTGGCCATGATCTCTAGATGATTTTTGCTAAAAAATAACGTTTAGGCTCAAAAAATACACTTTTCTAGTTTTTCGAGATGATGCGAGCATGCGGGCTTTCGAGTTCCTGGATGGGTCGGTGTGAACAAGTGTGAAAAAATCTATAAAAAAACTATAATCGCTGGTTTGAGATTTTTGAGACGTACCTCATGGAAAAAGTGAAAACCATATAGACTCTTTGGCCTCGACTATGAGTCGAGGTTGATTTTCGCCCAAAAATGGTCGAACAAGTTTTAAGCGAGTTTTAGACCCGGTTCGATGCCAAACAAGCCAACGATAAAAGCTCATCGCCTTTGGCCATGACCTTGTGGTGATTTTTGCAAAACAAAACAACGTTTAGGCTCGAAAAATACACTTTTCTAGTTTTTCGAGATGATGTGGGCATGCGGGCTTTCGAGTTCCTAGAAGGGTCGTTGTGAACGAGCGTGAAAAAAATCTATAGGAAAACTGTAATTCCTAGTTTGAGGTTTTTGAAACCTACCTCATGGAAAAAGTAATAACCATAGAGACTCATCGGCCTAGACTATGAGATAAGGTTGTTTTTTGTCCAAAAATGGCCAACCAAGTTTTTAGCGAGTTTTAGACCTCGTTTGATGCCAAACGAGGCAACGATAAAAACTCATGGCCTTTGGGCATGACCTTGGGGTATTTTTGCAAAAAAATGATGTTTAGGCCTAAACAATACACTTTTCTAGTTTTTTGAGATGACACGGGCATGCGAGCTTCCGAGTTCTCGGAAGGGTCGGTGTGAACGAGCATGAAAAAATCTATAGGAAAACTATAATCCCTTGTTTGAGGTTTTTAGGACCTACATCATAGCAAAAGTGACAACTATAGAGTCTCATCGGCTTCGATTGTGAGTCGAGGTTGATTTTCGCCCAAAAATGACCGACCAAGTTTTGAGCGAGTGTTAGACCAAGTTCAATGCCAAACAAGTCAACGATAAGAACTCATTTACTTTGGCCATGACCTCGGGGGATTTTTGCAAAAAAATGATGTTTAAGTTGAGAAAATACAATATTTTAGTTTTTTTAGATGATGCTAGAATCCGGGCTTTTGAGTTCCCGAAAGGATCGATGTGAACGAGCACGAAAAATTCTAAAAGGGCATGCGAGCTTTCGAGTTCCTAAAAGGGCCGGTGTGAACGAGCGTGAAACAATATATAGGAAAACCGTAATCCCCGGTTTGAGGTTTTTGAGACTTACCTCATGGAAAAAGTGAAAACCATAGAGACTCTATGGCCTCGACTATGAGCTGAGGTTGATTTTCGCCCAAAAATAGCCGACCAAGTTTTGAGTAGTTTTAGACCTATTTCGATGCCAAACAAGCCAACGATAAAAAATCATCGCCCGGGCCATGACCTTGGGGTGATTTTTCCAAAAAAAATGACATTTAGACCCGGAAAATACCCTTTTCTAGATTTTTGAGATGATTTGGGCATGTAGGCTTTCAAGTTCCTGGAAGGGTCTGGTGTGAATGAGCGTGAAAATATCTATAAGAAAACTGTAATTCCTAGTTTAAGGTTTTTGGGACCTACCTCATGGAAAAAGTGACAACTTGTAGAGACTCATCGGCCTTGATCGTGAGTTGAGGTTGATTTTCGCCCAAAAATGTCCAACCAAGTTTTTAATAGTTTTAGACGTAGTTCAATGCCAAACGAGGCAATGATAAAAACTCATGGCCTTAGGCCTCGACCTCGGGGCATTTTTTCAAAAAACGACGTTTAAGCCCAAACAATACACTTTTCAAGTTTTTCGAGATGATGCGGGCATGCGAGCTTTCGTGTTCTTGGAAGGGTCGGTGTGAACGTACGTGAAAAAATCTTTAGGAAAACTATAATCCCCGGTATGAGGTTTTTGGGACCTACATCATAGTAAAAGTGACAACTATAGAGACTCATCGGCCTCAATTGTAAGTTGAGGTTGATTCTCGCCCAAAAATGGCCGACCATGTTTTGAGCGAGTTTTAGACCCATTTCGATGCCAAACAAGCAACAATAAAAACTCATCGCCTTTGGCCATGACCTCGGGGTGATTTTTGTTAAAAAATGACGTTTAGGATGAGAAAATTCACTTTTCTAGTTTTTTGAAATGATCCGGGCATGTGAGCTTTCGAGTTCGTGGAAGGGCCGAGTGATCGAGCATGAAAAAATCTATAAGAAAATTGTAATCCCCGGTTTGAGGTTTTTGAGACGTACCTCATGAAAAAGTGACAACCATAAAGACTCTTCGACCTCGATTGTGAACCGAGGATGATTTTCGCCCAAAAAATGGCCGGCCAAGTTTTGAGCGGTTCTAAACCCGAGTTCGATGCCAAACAAGCCAACGATAAAAACTCATCACCTTTGGAAATGACCTTAGGTGATTTTTGAAAAAAAAACGACGTTTAGACCTAGAAAATAAACTTTTCTAATTTTTCGAGATGATGCGGGCATGCGGCTTTCGAGTTCCCGAAAGGGTCGGTGTGAACGAGCATGAAACAATCTATATGAAAACCGTAATCCCCGGGTTGAGGTTTTTGGAACCTACATCATAGCAAAAGTGACAACTATAGAGACTCATTGGCCTCATTGTGAGTTGAGGTTGATTCTCGCCCAACAATGGCCAACCAAGTTTTGAGAAGTTTTAGACCCGGTTCAATGCCAAACGAGCCAACGATAAAAACTCATCACCTTTTTCCATGACCTTGGGGTGATTTTTGTAAAAAAAAATAACATTTAGGACGAGAAAATACAATATTCTAGTTTTCGAGATGATGCGAGCATGCGAGCTTTCGAGTTCCTAGAAGGGCGGTGTGAACGAGCTTGAAACAATCTATAGGAAACCTATAATCCCTAGGTTGAGGTTTTTGGACCTACATCATAGCAAAGGTGACAACTATAGAGACTCGTCGGCCTCGACCGTGAGTCGAGGTTGATTTTTGCCCAAAGCCGGCCGACCAAGGTTTGGGCGAGTTTTAGACCTAGTTGAATGCCAAACAAGCCAACGATAAAAACACATTGCCTTTGGCCATGACCTTCGGGTGATTTTTGCAAAACAAAAAAAATGACGTCTAGGCCAAAAAAATACACGTTTCTAGTTTTTTGAGATAATGAGGGCATGCGGGCTTTCGAGTTCCCGGAAGCGCTGGTGTGAACGAGTGTGAAACAATATATAGCAAAACTATAATCCCTGGTTTGAAGTTTTTTAGACCTAAATCATAGCAAAAGTGAATACTAAAGAGACTCATCGACCTCTACTCGTGAGCTAAGGTTGATTTTCGCTCAAAAATGGCCGATCAACTTTTGAGGAGTTTTAGACCTAGTTTGATGCCAAACAAGCCAACGATGAAAACTCATTGCTCGTGGCCATGACCTCCGGGTATTTTTGTAAAAATAAATGATGTTTAGACCAAGAAAATACACTTTCCTAATTTTTCGAGATGATGTGGGTCTCGCGGGCTTTCGAGTTCTCGGAAGGGCCGGTGTGAACGAGCGTGAAAAGATTTATAGGAAAGCTATAATCCCCGGTTTGAGGTTTTAGGGACCTACATCATACCAAAAGTGACAACTATAAAGACTCATCGACCTCGACTATGAGCCGAGGTTGATTTTCACCCAAAAATGGTTGACCAAGTTTTGAGAGGTTTTAGACCTAGTTCGATGGAAAACAAGCCAACAATAAAAATTCATTGCCTTTGGGCACGACCTCGGGGTGATTTTTGTAAAAAAAATGACGTTTAGGCCGAGAAAATACAAAATTCTAGTTTTTCAAGATGATGCGAGCATTCGGGCTTTCGAGTTCTCGGAAGGGTCTGGTGTGAACGAGCGTGAAACAATACATAGGAAAATTGTAATCCCCGGTTTGAGGTTTTAGGGAAATACATCATAGAGAAAGTGACAACAATAGAGACTCGGCGGCCTCGATTGTGAGTTGAGATTGATTTTTGCTCAAAAATGGCCAACCAAGTTTTGAGCGAGTTTTAGACCTAGTTCGATGGCAAACGAGCCAACAATAAAAACTCATTGCCTTTGGGCATGACCTCGGGGTGATTTTTGCAAAAAAAAAAAATGACGTTTAGGTCGAGAAAAGATAAAATTCTAGTTTTTCGAGATGATGCGGGCATGCGGGCTTTCGAGTTCTCGGAAGGGCCGTTATGAACGAGCGTGAAACAATCTATAGGAAACTCGTAATCCCTAGTTTGAGGTTTTTGGGACCTACATCATAGCAAAAGTGACAACCATAGTGGCTCATCGGCCTCGACCGTGAGCCGAGGTTAATTTTCGCCCAAAAATAGCCGAATAAGTTTTGAACAGTTTTAGACCCGGTTCGATGCCAAACAAGCCAACGATAAAAACTCATCACCTTTCGGCATGACCTCGGGGTGATTTTTGGACAAAAATGACATTTAGGAGGAGAAAATACACTTTTCTAGTTTTTCGAGATGATGCGAGTATGCGGGCTTTCAAGTTCCTTAAAGGGCCGGTGTGATCGAGCATGAAAAAAACTATAGGAAAATAATAATCCTGGTTTGAGGTTTTTGGGACGTACCATATGGCAAAAGTGACAACCATAAAGACTCTTTGGCCTCGACCGTGAGCCGAGGTGGATTTTCACCAAAAAATAGCGAGACCATGTTTTGAGGAGTTTTAGACACGGTTCGATGCCAAACGAGCCAACGATAAAAACCCATAGCCTTAAGCTATGACCTCGAGTAGATTTTTGCAAAAAAATGACGTTGAGGTCGAGAAAATACGGTATTCTAGTTTTTGGAGATGATGCGGGCATGCGGCTTTCGAGTTCCTGGAAGGGTCGGTGTGAACGAGTGTGAAACAATGTATATGAAAACCGTAATCCCCGGGTTGAGGTTTTTGGGACCTACATCATAGCAAAAGTGACAACTATAGAGACTCATCGGCCTCGATTGTGAGTTGAGGTTGATTCTCGCCCAAAAATGGTCGACCAAGTTTTGAGCGAGTTTTAGACCCGGTTCGATGCCAAGCAAGCCAACGGTAAAAACTCGGTGCCTTTGGCCATGACCTCGGGGTGATTTTTTCAAAAAAATGACGTTTAGGACAAGAAAATACACTTTTCTAGTTTCTTGAGATGATGCTTGGTATGTGGGCTTTAGAGCTCCCGGAAGGGCAAATGTGATCGAGCGTGAAAGCACATATAGAAAAACTATAATCCCTACTTTGAGGTTTTTGAGATGTACCTCATGGAAAAAGTGACAACCATAGAGACTCTTTGGCCTCGACCGTGAGTCGAGGTTGATTTTCGCCCATAAATGGCCGACCCCGTTTTGAGAAGTTTTAGACCCGGTTCAATGCCAAACAAGCCAACGATAAAAAATCATCACCTTTTTCCATGACCTTGGGGTGATTTTATTAAAAAACGACGTTTAGGCGGAGAAAATACAATACTCTAGTTTTTCGAGATTATGCGGGCATACGACTTTCGAGTTCCTGGAAGGGTCGGTGTGAATGAGCGTGAAACAATCTATATGAAAATTGTAATCCCCGGGTTGAGATTTACGGGACCTACATCATAGTAAAAGTGACAACTATAGAGACTCATCCGCCTCGATTGTAAGTTGAGGTTAATTCTCGCCCAAAAATGGCCGACCAAGTTTTGAGCGGTTTCAAACCTAGTTCGATGCCAAGCAAGTCAATGATAAAAACGTAGTGCCTTTGGCCATGACCTCGGGGTGATTGTTGTAAAAAAATGACGTTTAGGCCGAGAAAATACAATATTCTATTTTTTGAGATGATGCGGGCATGCGCCTTTCGAGTTCTCGGAAGGGTCGGTGTGAATAAGCGTGAAACAATCTATAATACACAGGTTGAGGTTTTTGGGACCTACATCATAGCAAAAGTGACAACTATAAAGACTTATCGGCCTCGATTATGAGTTGAGGTTGATTCTCGCCCAAAAAGGCCGACCAAGTTTTGAGCGAGTTTTAGACCCGGTTCGATGCCAAACAAGCCAACGATAAAAGCTCATTGCCTTTGGCCATGACCTCTAGGTGATTTTTGAAAAAAAATGACATTTAGACTAAGAAAATACACTTTTTTAGTTTTTCGAGATGATGCTTGGTATACGGGCTTTCGAGTTCTTGGAAGGGCCGGTGTGAACGACCATCAAACAATATATAGGAAAAGCCGTAATCCCCGGTTTGAGGTTTTAGGGACCTACATCATAGCAAAAGTGACAACTATAGAGACTCATCGGCCTCGACTATAAACCGAGATTGATTCTTACCCAAAAATGACCGACCAAGTTTTGAGAAGTTTTAGACCCGGTTCAATGCCAAACGAGCCAATGATAAAAACTAATCACCTTTTTCTATGACCTTGGGGTGCTTTTTGTAAAAAAACGATGTTTACGATGAGAAAAATGCAATATTCTAGTTTTTGAGATGATGCGGGCATGCGAGCTTTCGAGTTCCTAAAAGGGCCGGTGTGAACGAGCGTGAAACAATATATAGGAAAACCGTAATCCCCGGTTTGAGGTTTTTGAGACTTACATCATAGCAAAAGTGAATAATATAGAGACTCATCGGCCTCTACCGTGAGCCGAAGTTGATTTTAGCCCAAAGCTGGTCGACCAACTTTTGAGTAGTTTTAGACCCGGTTCAATGCCAAACAAGCCAACGATGAAAACACATTGCCTTTGGCTATGACCTCGCAGGTGATTTTTGCAAAAACAATGACGTTTAGACAAAGAAAATACACTTTTCTAGTTTTTCAAGATGATGCGGGCATGGGGGCTTTCGAGTTCTCGGAAGTGCCAATGTGAACGAGCGTGAAAATATCTATAGGAAAATTGTAATCCCCGGTTTGAGGTTTTTGGGACCTACATCATAGCAAAGGTGACAACTATAGAGACTCATCGGCCTCGACTATGAGCCGAGGTTGATTTTCATCAAAAAATGGTCGACCAAGTTTAAAGAAACTTTAGACCCGAGTTTGATGCCAAACAAGCCAATGTCAAAAACTCATTACCTTTAGCAATGACCTTCGGGTGATTTTTGCAAAAAAAAATGACGTTTAGGCCAGGAAAATACGGGTTTCTAGTCTTTCGAGATAATACGAGCATGCGAGCTTCCGAGTTCTTGGAAGGGCTAGTGTGAATGAGCGTGAAACAATATGTAGGAAAACTATAATCCCCGGTTTGAGGTTTTTGGGACCTATATCATAGCAAAAGTGACAACTATAGAGACTCTTCGGCCTCGACCGTGAGCCGAGGTTGATTTTCGCCCAAAAATGGCCACCAAGTTTTGAGTAGTTTTAGACCTAGTTCGATGCCAAACAAGCTAACAATAAAAACTCATTGCCTTTGGCCATGACCTCGGGGTGATTTTTGATAAAAAAAAAAAAAAAAGAACGACGTTTAGGTCGCGAAAATAGAATATTCTAGTTTTTTTAGATGATGCGGGCATCCGGCTTTCGAGTTCTTGGAAGGGTCGGTGTGAACGAGTATGAAACAATCTATAGGAAAACTATAATCCCGGTTTGAGTTTTTTGGGACTCGCATCATAGCAAAGGTGACAACTATAGAGACTCATCGCTCTTGATCGTGAGTCGAGGTCGATTTTTGCAAAAAAATGGACGACCAAGTTTTGAGTAGTTTTATACCTAATTCAATACCAAACAAGCCAACGTCAAAAACTCATTTCCATTGAAGATGACCTCCGGGTGATTTTTGCAAAAAAAAACAACGTTTAAGCCAAGAAAATGCATTTTTTTAGTTTTTCGAGATAATGCGGGCATGCGGGCTTTCGAGTTCCTAGAAGGGTCGGTGTGAACGAGCATGAAAATATCTATAGGAAGACTCGTAATCCCTGGTTTGTGGTTTTTGGGACCTACATCATAGCAAAAGTGACAACTATAGAGACTCATCAACCTCGACCGTGAGTCGAGGTTGATTTTTGCCAAAAAAAGGCCGACCAAGTTTTGAGTAGTTTTAGAACCGGTTCGACGCCAAAAAAGCCAACGTCAAAAACTATTGCATTTGGCCATAACCTCGGGGTGATTTTAGCAAAAACAATGACATTTAGTCCAGGAAAATATACTTTTGTAGTTTTTCGAGATAATGAGGGCATGCGAGCTTTCAAGTTCTCGAAAGGACCGTCGTGAACGAGCATGAAACAATCTATAGAAAAATTGTAATCCCCGGTTTGAGATTTTTGGGACCAACATAATAGAAAAAGTGACAACTATGGAGACTCATCGGCCTCGACTATAAGTTGAGATTGATTTTCGACCAAAAATAGCCAACCAAGTTTTAAGCGCTTTTAGACCCAATTCAATGCCAAATAAGCCAACGATAAAAACACATTGCCTTTGGCCATGACCTCTCGGGTGATTTTTGTAAAAAAATGACGTTTAGGCCGAGAAAATACACTTTTCTTGTTTTTCGAGATAATGGGTGCATGCGAGCTTTCGAGTTCCTAAAAGGGCCGGTGTGAACAAGCATGAAAATATCTATAGGAAAACCGTAATCCCTAGTTTGAGATTTTTGGGACCTACATCATAGCAAAGGTGACAACTATAAAGACTCATCGGCCTCGACCGTGAGCCGAGGTTGATTTTCATCAAAAAATGGCCGACCAAGTTTTAAACAACTTTAGACCCGAGTTCGATAACAAACAAGCCAACGTCAAAAACTCATTGCCTTTGGCTATGACCTCCAAGTGATTTTTTGAAAAAAAAATGACATTTAGGCCAAGAAAATACACTTTTCTAGTTTTTCGAGATGATGCGGGCATGCGGGCTTTGGAGTTCCCGGAATGACCGGTATGAACGAGCATGAAACAATATATAGGAAAACCGTAATCCCTTGTTTGAGGTTTTTGGGACCTACATCATAGCAAATGTGACAACTATAGAGACTCATCGGCCTCGACCGTGAGCCGAGGTTGATTTTTGCCCAAAAATGGCCCATCGGGTTTTGAGCGGTTTTAGACCTAGTTTGATACCAAACCAGCTAATGATAAAAACTCATTGCCTTTGGCCATGACCTCGGGGTGATTTTTGATATAAAAAAATGACGTTTAGGCTGAGAAAATAAAATATTCTAGTTTTTTGAGATGATGCGAGCATACGGGCTTTCGAGTTCCTAGATGGGCCGGTGTGATAGAGCATGAAACAATCTATAGGAAAACTATAATCCCTAGTTTGAGGTTTTTTGGGACCTACATCATAGCAAAGGTGACAACTATAAAGACTCTTCGGCCACGACCGTGAGCCGAGGTTGATTTTTACCAAAAAAAGGCCGACAATGTTTTAAGCAATTTTAGACCCAATTCGATGCCAAACAAGCAACCGTAAAAAACTCATTGCCTTTGAAGATGACTTCGGGTGATTTTTGTAAAAAAAATGACCTTTAGGCCTAGAAAATATATTTTTTTAGTTTTTCGAGATGATGTGGGCATGCGGGCTTTCGAGTTCCTGGAAGAGTCGATGTGAATGAGCATGAAAATATCTAAAGGAAAACTCGTAATCTCCGGTTTGAGCTTTTTGGGACCTACATCATAGGAAAATTGACAACTATAGAGACTCATCGGCCTCGATTATGAACCGAGATTGATTTTTGCTCAAAAATGGCCGAACAAGTTTTGAGCGAGTTTTAGACGCAGTTCGATGCGAAACAAGCCAACAATAAAAACACATTGCCTTTGGCCAAGACACCGGGGTGAATTTTGTAGAAAAACGGCATTTAGGTCGAGAAAATACACTTTTCTAGTTTTTCGAGACAATGCGGGCAAGCGAGCTTTCGAGTTCCTAGAAGGGTCGGTGTGAACGAGCGTGAAACAATCTATAGAGAAACCGTAATTCCTGGTTTGAGGTTTTTGGGACCAACATCATAGCCAAAGTGACAACCACAGAGACTCACTCGGTCTCAACTCGTGAGCCGAGGTTGATTTTCGCCCAAAAATAGCCGACCAAATTTTCAACAATTTTAGACCCGGTTCGATGGCAAATGAGCGAACGATAAAAACTCATCGCCTTTGGTCATGACCCGGGGGTGATTTTTGGAAATAAACGACGTTTAGGTCGAGAAAATATGTTTTTCTAGTTTTTCGAGATAATGTGGGCATGCGAGCTTTCGAGTTCCTAGAAGGGCCGGTGTGAACGAGCATGAAAAAATCTATAGAGAAACCGTAATTCATTGTTTGAGGTTTTTGGGACCCACATCATAGCCAATTGGACAACCACAGAGACTCATCGGTCTTGGTCGTGAGTCGAGGTTGATTTTCGCCCAAAAATGGCCGATCAAGTTTTGAACGAGTTTTAGACCTAATTCGATGGAAAACGAGCCAATGATAAAAACTCATTGCTTCGGCATGAACTCGGGGGTACTTTTTACAAGAAAACGACGTTTAGGTCGAGAAAATACACTTTTCTAGTTTTTCGAGACAATGCGGGCATGCGAGCTTACGAGTTCCTGGAAGGGATGGTGTGAACGAGCGTGAAACAATCTATAGCAAAATAGTAATTCCTGGTTTGAGATTTTTAAGAACAACATAATAGCCAAAGTGACAACCACGGGCACTCATCGGCCTCGATTGTGAGCCGAGGTTGATTTTCACTCAAAAATGATCGACTGGGTTTTGAGCAGCTTTAGATTCGGTTCGATGGAAAATGAGCCAAAAATAAAAACTCATTGTTGTTGGTCATGAACTAGGGGGATTTTTTATAAAAAAACGACGTTTAGGTCGAGAAAATACACTTTTTAGTTTTTTGAGACAATGCGAGCATGTGTGCTTTCGAGTTCCCGGAAGGGCCAATGTGAATGAGTGTGAAACAATCTATAGAGAAATGGTAATTCCTGGTTTGAGGTTTTTGGGACCTACATCATAGCCAAATTGACAACCACAGAGACTCATCGACCTTGATTGTGAGTCGAGGTTGATTTTTGCTCAAAAATGGCCGACCAAGCTTTGAACGAGTTTTAGGCCTAGTTCAATGACAAACAAGCCAACGATAAAAAATCATTGTTTTTGGCCATAAACTCGGGGGTGAATTTTGCAAAAAAACAGCGTTTAGGTCGAGAAAATACACTTTTCTAGTTTTTCGAGACAATGCGGGCATGCGAGCTTTCGAGTTCTTGCAAGGGCTGGTGTGAACGAGCATGAAACAAGCTATAGAGAAATGTCAATTCTTGGTTTGAGGCTTTTCGGACTCGTATCATAGCCAAAGTGACAACCGCAAAGACTAATCAAGCTCGACCGTGAGCCGAGATTGATTTTCGCCCAAAAATAGCCGATCAAGTTCGAACAGTTTTAGGCCCGGTTCGATGGCAAACGAGCCAATGATAAAAACTCATTTCCTTTGGCAATGACCTCGCGAGTGATTTTTTTAAATAAACGACGTTTAGATCGAGAAAATACGCTTTTCTAGTTTTTTAAGATAATGCGGGCATGCGAGCTTTCGAGTTCCTGTAAGGGCGGTGTGAACGAGCATGAAACAATCTATAGAGAAACCGTAATTCCCGGTTTGAGGTTTTTGGGACCTACATCATAGCCAAAGTGACAACAACAGAGACTCATCGGCCTTGACTATGAGCCGAGGTTGATTTTTGTCCAAAAATGGCCGACCAAGCTTTGAATAGTTTTAGACCTAGTTCGATGGCAAACGATCCAATGATAAAAACTCATTGTCGTTGGTCATGAACTGGGGGATTTTTGATAAAAAAACGACGTTTAGGTCGAGAAAATACATTTTTTTAGTTTTTTGAGACAATGCGGGCATGCGAGCTTTCGAGTTCCTAGAAGGGTCGGTGTGAACAAGCATGAAACAAGCTATATAGAAACCATAATTCCTAATTTGAGGTTTTTCGGACCTACATCATAGCCAAAGTGACAATCACGGAGACTCATCGGCCTCGACCGTGAGCCGATGTTGATTTTTGCCCAAAAATGGCCGACCAAGTTTTGAACGACTTTAGACACGGTTCGATGGAAAAACGAGCCAACGATATAAACTCATTGCCTATGGAAATGACTCGCGGTTGATTTTTGCAAATAAACGACGTTTCGATCGGGAAAATACGATTTTCTAGTTTTTCGAGATAATGCGGGCATGCGAGCTTCCGAGTTCTCGGAAGGGCCGGTGTGAACGAGCGTGAAACAATCTATAGAGAAACCGTAATTCTTGGTTTGAGGTTCTCGAGACCTACATCATAGCAAAGTGACAACCACAGAGACTCATCGACTTCGACCGTGAGTCGAGGTTGATTTTCGCCCAAAAATGGCCGACCAAGCTTTGAACAGGTTTTAGACCCGGTTTAATGGCAAACGAGCCAATGATAAAAACTCATTGCCTTTGGCAATGACCTATAGGTGATTTTTGCAAATAAACGACGTTTAGCTCGACAAAATACGCTTTTCTAGTTTTTCAAGATAATGCGGGCATGCGTGCTTTTGAGTTCCTGGAAGGGCCGATTTGAATGAGTGTGAAACAATATATAGAGAAACAAGTAATTCTCGATTTGAGGTTTTTGGGACCTACATCATAGCCAAATTGACAACCACGGAGACTCATCGGCCTCGACTATGAGCTAAGGTTGATTTTTGCTCCAAAATGGCCGACCAAGCTTTGAACAGTTTTAGACCCGGTTCGATGCCAAACGAGCCAACGATAAAAACTCATTGCTTTTGGCCATAAACTGGGGTGAATTTTGAAAAAAAAACGGCGTTTAGGTCAAAAAATACGCTTTTCTAGTTTTTCGAGACAATGCGGGCATGCGAGCTTTCGAGTTCCCGAAAGGGCCTATGTGAACGAGCGTGAAACAATCTATAGAGAAACTGTAATTCCTGTTTTGAGGTTTTTGGGACCTACATCATAGCCAAAGTGACAACTACGGAGACTCATCGACCTCGACCGTGAGCCGAGGTTGATTTTTGCCCAAAAATAGCCGACCAAGCTTTGAACACTTTTAAACCTAGTTCGATGGCAAACGATCCAATGATAAAAACTCATTGCCTTTGGCAATGACATAACGGTGATTTTTGGAAATAAACAACATTTAGATCGAGAACATATGATTTTCTAGTTTTATGATATAATGCGGGCATGCGAGCTTTCGAGTTCCCGGAAGGGCCGGTGTGAACGAGCGTGAAACAATCTATAGTGAAACTCGTAATTCCTAGTTTATGGTTTTTGGGACCTACATCATAGCCAAAGTGACAACCACAGAGACTCATCGGCCTCGACTGCGAGCCGAGGTTGATTTTCGCCCAAAAATGATCGACCAAGCTTTGAATAGTTTTAGACCCGGTTCGATGGCAACCGAGCCAACGATAAAAACTCATTGCCTTAGGCAATGACCTACGAGTGATTTTTGCAAATAAACGACGTTTAGGTCTAGAAAATACACTTTTCTAGTTTTTCGAGATGATGTAGGCATGCGGGCTTTGGAGTTCCTGGAAGGGCCGGTGTGAACGAGCGTGAAAATATCTAAAGGAAAACTCGTAATCCGGGTTTGAGGTTTTTGGGACCTACATCATAGCAAAATTGACAACTATAGAGACTCATCGGCCTCGACCGTGAGTCGAGGTCGATTTTTGCCCAAAAATGGCCAACCATTTTTTAATAGTTTTAGACCTAGTTCGATGCCAAAAAAGCCAACAATAAAAACACATTGCCTTTGGCCATGACCTCTAGGTGATTTTTGTAAAAAAACGATGTTTAGGTTAAGAAAATACACTTTTCTAGTTTTTCAAAATGATGCGGGCATGTGGGCTTTCGAGTTTCGGAAGGGCCGGTGTGAACGAGCGTGAAAATATCTATAGGAAAACTATAATCCTTGGTTTGAGGTTTTTGGGACCTACATCATAGCAAAGGTGACAACTATAGAGACTCGTTGGCCTCGACTGTGAGTCGAGGTTGATTTTCGTCAAAAAATGGCCGACCAAGTTCTAAATAACTTTAGACCCGAGTTCGATAACAAACAAGCCGACGTCAAAAACTCATTGCCTTTGGCTATGACCTCCGGTGATTTTTTTTTAAAAAATTACGTTTAGGCTAAGAAAATACACTTTTCTAGTTTTTCGAGAAGATGCGAGCATGCGGGCTTTGGTGTTCCTGGAAGGGCCGGTATGAACGAGCATGAAACAATATATAGGAAAACTATAATCCCTTATTTGAGGTTTTTGGGACCTACATCATAGCAAATGTGACAACTATAGAGACTCATCGGCCTCGATTATAAGTCGAGGTTGATTTTTTCCAAAAAATGGCCAACCAAGTTTTAAGCGAGTTTTAGACCCGGTTCGATGCCAAACAAGCAATCGTCAAAAACTCATTGCCTTTGAAGATGACTTCCGGGTGATTTTTGTAAAAAAAAACGACGTTTAGGCATAGAAAATACACTTTTCTAGTTTTTCGAGATGATGCGGGCATGCGGGCTTTCGAGTTCCTGGAAGGGCCGATGTGAACGAGCGTGAAAATACCTATAGGAAAATTGTAATCCCCGGTTTGAGGTTTTCGGGACCTACATCATAGCAAAATTGACAACTATAGAGACCCATCGGCCTCGATTGTGAACCGAGGTTGATTTTCGCCCAAAAATGGCCAACCATATTTGAGTAGTTTTTGACCCGAGTTCGATGCCAAAAAAGCCAATGATAAAAACACATTGCCTTTGGCCATGACCTCCGGGTGATTTTTGTAAAAAAAAATTACATTTAGGTCGAGAAAATACACTTTTCTAGTTTTTCGAGATGATGCGGGCATGTGGGCTTTCGAGTTCCTGGAAGGGCCGGTGTGAACGAGCGTGAAACAATCTATAGAGAAATTAGAATTTTTGTTTTGAGGTTTTTCGAACCTACATCATAGCCAAAGTGACAACCATAGAGACTCATCGGCCTTGACTTTGAGTTGAGGTTGATTTTTGCCCAAAAATGGCCGATAAAGTTTTGAGCGAGTTTTAGACCCGGTTCGATGGCAAATGAGCCAACGATGAAAACTCATCACCTATGGCCATGACCTAGGGGTGATTTTTCCAAAAAAAATGAGGTTTTGGTCGACAAAATACGTTTTTCTAGTTTTTCGAGACAATGCGGGCATGCGAGCTTTCGAGTTCCTAGAAGGGCCCATGTGAACGAGCTTGAAACAATATATAGAGAAACTATAATTGCTTGGTTTGAGGAGTTTGGGACCTACATCATAGCCAAAGTTACAACCACGGATACTCATCGGCCTCGACCGTGAGCCGAGGTTGATTTTTGCCCAAAAATGGCCGACCAAGTTTTGAGCATTTTTAGACCCGGTTCGATGGCGAACGAACCAACGATAAAAACTCATCGCCTATTGCCATGACACAGGGGTATTTTTAAAAAAATCACGTTTAGGTCGAGAAAACATGCTTTTTTAGTTTTTCGAGACAATGCGGGCATGCGAGCTTTCGAGTTCCTGGAAGGGCGGTGTGAACAAGCGTGAAACAATATATAGAGAAACTATAATTTACGGTTTGAGGTTTTTCGGACCTACATCATAGCCAAAGTGACAACCACGGAGACTCATCGGCCTCGACCGTAAGCCGAGGTTGATTTTTGCCCAAAAATGACCGATCAAGTTTTTAGTTGTTTTAGACCCGAGTTCGATGGAAAACGAGCCAATGATAAAAACTCATCGCCTATGGCCATGACTCGTGGGTGATTTTTGCAAAAAAACAACATCTAGGTCGAGAAAATACGCTTTTCTAGTTTTTCGAGACAATACGGGCATGCGAGCTTTTGAGTTCTCGGAAGGGCCGGTGTTAACGAGAGTGAAACAATATATAGAGAAACTATAATTTCCGGTTTGAGGTTTTTCAAACCTACATCATAGCCAAAGTAACAACCACGAGACTCATCGGCCTAGATTGTGAGCTCGGTTGATTTTCGCCCAAAAATGGCCGACAAAGTTTTGAGCGAGTTTTAGACCCGGTTCGTTAGCAAATGAGCCAACGATAAAAACTCATCGCCTATGGCCATGACCTAGGGTTGATTTTTTCAAAAAAACAACGTTTAGGTCGAGAAATACGCTTTTCTAGTTTTTCGAGACAATGCGGGCATACGAGCTTTCGAGTTCCCGGAATGGCTAGTGTGAACGAGCGTGAAACAATATATAGAGAAACCGTAATTGTTGTTTGAGGTTTTGGGACCTACATCATAACCAAAGTTACAACCACGGAGACTCATCGGCCTCGATTGTAAGCCGAGGTTGATTTTTGCCCAAACATGGCCGACTCGGCTTTGAGCGAGTTTTAGACCCGGTTCGATGGAAAACGAGCCAATGATAAAAACTCATGGCCTATGGCCATGACTCGTGGGTGATTTTTGCAAAAAAAGAACGTTTAGGTCGAGAAAATACGCTTTTCTAGTTTTTCGAGACAATACGGGCATGCGAGCTTTCGAGTTCCTGGAAGGGCCGGTGTTAACGAGACCGAAACAATATATAGACAAACTATAATTTCTGGTTTTAGGTTTTTCAAACCTACATCATAGCCAAAGTGACAACCATAGAGACTCATAGGCCTAGATTGTGAGTCGAGGTTGATTTTCGCCCAAAAATGGCCGACAAAGTTTTGAGCGAGTTTTAGACCCGGTTCGATGGCAAGTGAGCCAACGATAAAAACTCATCGCCTATGACCATGACCTAGGGGTATTTTTCCAAATAAAAACGAGGTTTTGGTCGAGAAAATACGTTTTTTTAGTTTTTCGAGACAATGCGGGCATGCGATCTTTCGAGTTCCTAGAAGGACCCGTGTGAACGAGCTTGAAACAATATATAGAGAAACTATAATTGTCTGGTTTGAGGATTTTGGCACCTACATCATAGCCAAAGTTACAACCACGGATACTCATCGACCTCGACTATGAGTCGTGGTTGATTTTCGCCCAAAAATAACCGACTAAGTTTTGAGCAATTTTAGACCCGGTTCAATGGCAAACGAGCCAACGATAAAAACGCATTGCGTATGGCCATTACACGGGGGTGATTCTTGCAAAAAAATAATGTTTAGGCCGAGAAAATACACTTTTCTAGTTTTTCGAGACAATGCGAGCATACGAGCTTTCGAGTTCCCGGAATGGCTAGTGTGAACGAGCGTGAAACAATATATAGAGAAACTGTAATTGCTTGTTTTGAGCTTTTGGGACCTACATCATAGCCAAAGTTACAACCATAGAGACTCATCGGCCTCAATCGTGAGTCGAGGTTGATTTTCGCCAAAAATAGCCAACCAAGTTTTGAGGAGTTTTAAACCCGAGTTTGATGGAAAATGAGCCAACGATAAAAACTCATCGCCTATGGCCATGACCCGGGGTTGATTTTTTCAAAAAAACAACGTTTAGGTCGAGAAAATACGCTTTTCTAGTTTTTCGAGACAATGCGGGCATACGAGCTTTCGAGTTCCCGGAATGGCTAGTGTGATCGAGAGTGAAACAATATATAGAGAAACTGTAATTGCTTGGTTTGAGCTTTTGGGACCTACATCATAGCCAAAGTTACAACCACGGAGACTCATCGGCCTCGACTGTAAGCCGAGGTTGATTTTTGCCCAAAAATGGCCAACCAAGTTTTGAGTAGTTTTAGACCCGGTTCGATGGCAAACGAGCCAATGATAAAAACTCATCGCCTATGGCCATGACTCGTGGGTGATTTTTGCAAAAAAAGAACGTTTAGGTCGAGAAAATACGCTTTTCTAGTTTTTTGAGACAATACGGGCATGCGAGCTTTCGAGTTCCTGGAAGGGCCGATGTTAACGAGAGTGAAACAATATATAGAGAAACTATAATTTCGGTTTGAGGTTTTTCAAACCTACATCATAGCCAAAGTGACAACCACGGAGACTCATCGGCCTAGATTGTGAGTCGAGGTTGATTTTCGCCCAAAAATGGTCGACAAAGTTTTGAGCGAGTTTTAGACCCGAGTTCGATGGCAAATGAGCTAACGATAAAAACTCATCGCCTATGGGCATGACCTAGGGGTGATTTTTCCCAAAAAAATGAGGTTTTGGTCGAGAAAATACGTTTTTCTAGTTTTTCGAGACAATGCGGGCATGCGAGCTTTCGAGTTCCTAGAAGGGCCCATGTGAACGAGCTTGAAACAATATATAAAGAAACTATAATTGTTGGTTTGAGGATTTTGGCACCTACATCATAGCCAAAGTTACAACCACGGATACTCATCGACCTCGACTATAAGCTATGGTTGATTTTTGCCCAAAAATGGCCGACTAAGTTTTGATCAATTTTAGACCTAATTCGATGGCAAACGAGCCAACGATAAAAACTCATCGCTTATGGCCATTATCCGAGGGTGAGTTTTGCAAGAAAACAACGTTTAGGTAGAGAAAATACGCTTTTTTAGTTTTTCGAGACAATCCGAGCATATGAGCTTTCGAGTTCTTGGAAGGGCCGGTGTTAACGAGAGTGAAACAATATGTAGAGAAACTATAATTTCTGGTTTGAGGTTTTTCAAACCTACATCATAGCCAAAGTGACAACCACAGAGACTTATCGGCCTAGATTGTGAGCCGAGGTTGATTTTTGACCAAAAATGGCCGACAAAGTTTTGAGCGACTTTAGACCCGGTTCGATGGAAAATGAGCCAACGATAAAAACTCATCGCCTATGGGCATGACCTAGGGGTGATTTTTCCAAAAAAATGAGGTTTTGGTCGAGAAAATACGTTTTTCTAGTTTTTCGAGACAATGCGAGCATGCGATGTTTCGAGTTCCTAAAAGGACCCGTGTGAACGAGCTTGAAACAATATATAGAGAAACTATAATTTCGGTTTGAGGATTTTGCCACCTACATCATAGCCAAAGTCACAACCATAGATACTCATCGACCTCGACTATGAGTCGTGGTTGATTTTTGCCCAAAAATGGCCGACTAAGTTCTAATCAATTTTAGACCTAGTTCGATGGCAAACGACCCAACGATAAAAACTCATCGCTTATGGCCATTATCCGAGGGTGTGTTTTGCAAAAAAACAACGTTTAGGTAGAGAAAATACGCTTTTTTAGTTTTTTGAGACAATCCGGGCATACGAGCTTTCGAGTTCTCGGAAGGGCCGGTGTTAACGAGAGTGAAACAATTATAGAGAAACTATAATTTCTGGTTTGAGGTTTTTCAAACCTACATCATAGCCAAAGTGACAACCACAGAGACTCATCGGCCTAGATTGTGAGTCGAGGTTGATTTTCGCCCAAAAATGGCCGACAAAGTTTTAAGCGAGTTTTAGACCCGGTTCGATGGAAAATGAGCCAACGATAAAAACTCATCACCTATGGCCATGACCTAGGGGTGATTTTTCCAAAAAAAAATGAGGTTTTGGTCGAGAAAATACGTTTTTCTAGTTTTTTAGAAAATGCGGGCATGCGAGCTTTCGAGTTCTTAAAAGGGCCTATGTGAACGAGCTTGAAACAATATGTAGAGAAACTATAATTGCTAGTTTGAGGATTTTGGGACCTACATCATAGCCAAAGTTATAACCACAAATACTCATCGACCTCGACTATGAGTCGTGGTTGATTTTCGCCCAAAAATGGCCGACTACGTTTTGTGCAATTTTAGACCCGGTTCGATGGCAAACGAGCCAATGATAAAAACTCATCGTACACGGGGGTGATTTTGGCAAAAAAATAATGTTTAGGTAGAGAAAATACTCTTTTCTAGTTTTTTGAGACAATGCAAGCATACGAGCTTTCGAGTTCCTAGATGGGCTAGTGTGAACGAGTGTGAAACAATATATAGAGAAACCGTAATTGCTTGTTTGAGCTTTTGGGACCTACATCATAGCCAAAGTTACATCCACAGAGACTCATCGGCCTCGACTCGTGAGTTGAGGTTGACTTTCGCCCAAAAATAGCCGACCATGTTTTGAGGAGTTTTAGACCCGGTTCGATGGAAAATGAGCCAACGATAAAAACTCATTGTCTATGACCATGACTCGGGGGTGATTGTTTCAAAAAACAACGTTTAGGTCGAGAAAATACGCTTTTCTAGTTTTTCGAGACAATGTAGGCATATGAGCTTCCGAGTTCCCGGGAGGGCTGGTGTGAACGAGCGTGAAACAATATATAGAGAAACTATAATTGTTGGTTTGAGCTTTTAGACCTACATCATAGCCAACGTTACAACCACGGAGACTCATCGGCCTCGACCGTAAGCTGAGGTTGATGTTTGCCCAAAAATGGCTGACCAAGTTTTAAGTAGTTTTAGACCCGAGTTCGATGGAAAACGAGCCAATGATAAAAACTCAATGCCTATGGCAATGACTCGTGGGTGATTTTTGTAAAAAAACAACGTTTAGGTTGAGAAAATACGCTTTTCTAGTTTTTCGAGACAATACGGGCATGCGAGCTTTGGAGTTCCTGGAAGGGCCGGTGTTAACGAGAGTGAAACAATATATAGAGAAACTATAATTTCTAGTTTGAGGTTTTTCAAACCTACATCATAGCCAAAGTGACAACCACGGAGACTCGTCAGCCGAGATTATGAGTCGAGGTTGATTTTCGCTCAAAAATGGCCGACAAAGTCTTTAGCGAGTTTTAGACCTAGTTCGATGGCAAATGAGCCAACAATAAAAACTCATCGCCTATGGCCATGACCTAGGGGTGATTTTTCCAAAAAAACAAGGTTTTGGTCGACAAAATACGTTTTTCTAGTTTTTTGAGACAATGCGGGCATGCGAGCTTTTGAGTTCCTAGAAGGGCCCATGTGAACGAGCTTGAAACAATATATAGAGAAACTATAATTGCTGGCTTGAGGATTTTGGGACCTACATGATAGCCAAAGTTACAACCACGGATACTAATCGACCTCGACTATGAGCTATGGTTGATTTTTGCTCAAAAATAGCCGACTAAGTTTTGAGCAATTTTAGACCCGGTTCGATGGCAAACGAGCCAACAATAAAAACTCATCGCCTATGGCCATTACTCGGGGGTGATTTTTGCAAAAAAAATAATGTTTAGGTCGAGAAAATACACTTTTCTAGTTTTTTGAGACAATACGAGCATACGAGCTTTCGAGTTCCTGGAAGGGTCTGGTGTGAACGAGCATGAAAATATATATAGAAGCTGTAATTACTGGTTTGAGCTTTTGGGACCTACATCATAGCCAAATTTACAACCACAAAGACTCATCGGCCTCGACTATGAGCTCGGGTTGATTTTCACCCAAAAAAGGCCAACCAAGTTTTGGGCGGTTTTAGACGCAGTTCGATAACAAAGGATCCAACGATAAAAACTCATCGTCTTTGGCAATGACACGGGGGTGATTTTTGCAAAAAAATGAATTTTAGGCCATCAAAAAACACTCGTTTTAGTTTTTCGAGACAATGCGGGCATGCAAGCTTTCGACTTCCTAGAAGGGTCGGTGTGAACGAGCGTGAAACAACATATAGAGAAACCGTAATTGCTTGGTTTGAGGTTTTTGGGAGCTACATCATAGCCAAAGTGACAACCACGGAGACTTATCGGCCTCGACGGTGAGCCGAGGTTGATTTTCGTCGAAAAATTACCGACCAAGTTTTGAGCGGTTTTAGACTCGGTTCGATGGAAAACGAGCCAACGATAAAAACTCATCGCCACCTTTGGGGATGACACGGGGGTGATTTTTGCAACAAAACGACATTTAGGTCGAGAAAATACGAGTTTTCTAGTTTTTTGAGACAATTCGGGCATGCGAGCTTTCGAGTTCTTGGAAGGGGCGAGTGTGAACGAGCGTGAAACAATATATAGAGAAACTGTAATTGCTTGGTTTGAGGCTTTTGGGACCTATATCATAACAAAATAAAAACCACAGAGACTCATCGGCCTTGATTATAAGTCGAAGTTGATTTTCACCCAAAAATGGCCGACCACGTTTTGAGCGAGTTGTAGACCCGGTTCGGTGGCAAACGAGCCAACGATAAAAACTCATCACCGTTGGCAATGACTCGTGGGTGACTTTTGCAAAAAAAATGAATTTTAGGCCATGAAAAAACACTCGTTTTAGTTTTTCGAGACAATACGGACATGTGAGCTTTCGAGTTCATAGAAGGGATGGGGTGAACGAGCGTGAAAGAATATATAAAGAAACCGTAATTGCTGGTTTGAGGTTTTTGGGACCTACATCATAGCCTAAGTGCAACCATAGAGACTCATCGGCCTCGACTGTGAGTTGAGTTTGATTTTCGCCCAAAAGTGGCCGACCATGTTTTGAGCGGTATTAAACCCATTTCGATGGCAAACGAGCCAACAAGAAGAACCCATCACCTATGGCCATGACCTAGAATTGATTTTTGAAAAAAAATGACGTTTAGGTCGAGAAAATACGCTTTTTACTTTTTCGAGACAATGCGGGCATGCGAGCTTTCGAGTTCTCGGAAGAGTCGATGTGAACGAGCGTGGAACAATATATAGAGAAACTGTAATTGCTGGTTTGAGGATTTTGGGACCTACATCATAGCCAAAGTGGCAAGCACGGACACTCATCGGCCTCGACTATGAGCTAAGTTAAATTTCACCCAAAAATGGCCGACCAAGTTTTAAGTCTGTTTTAGACCTAGTTCGATAGCAAATGAGCCAACGATAAAAACTAATCACCTATGGCCATGACATGAGTGATTTTTTTTAAAAAAATGACGTTTACTTTGAGAAAATACACTTTTCTAGTTTTTCGAGACAATGCGAGCATACGAGCTTTCGAGTTCCCGGAAGGGTCGGTGTGAACGAGCGTAAAACAATATATAGAGAAACTATAATTGCTAGTTTGAGCTTTTGGGACCTACATCACAGCCAAAGTGACAACCACGGAGACTCATCGGCCTCGACTATGAGCCGAGGTTGATTTTCACCCAAAAATGGCCGACTAAGTTTTGAGCGAGTTTTAGACCTAGTTCGATGGCAAACGAGCCAACAATAACAACTCATCGCCTTTGGCAATGACTCGGGGGTGATTTTTGCAAAAAAATTAATTTTAAGCCATGAAAAAAATATTTTAGTATTTCGAGACAATGCGGGCATGCGAGCTTTCGAGTTCTCGGAAGGGCCGGTGTGAACGAGCGTGAAACAATATATAGAGAAACCGTAATTATTGGTTTCGGGTTTTTGGGACCTACATCATAGCCTAAATGCAACCATAGAGACTTATCGGCCTCGATCGTGAGTCGAGTTTGATTTTCGTCCAAAAATGGTTGACCAAGTTTTGAGCGAGTTTTAGACCCGGTTCGATGGCAAACCGGAAAACAATAAAAACTCATCACCTATGGCCATGACCTAGACGTGATTTTTGCAAAAAAAAATGACGTTTAGGTCAAGAAAATACGCTTTTCTACTTTTTCGAGACAATGCGGGCATACGAGCTTTTGAGTTCCTGGAATGGCCGGTGTGAACGAGCGTGGATCAATGTATAGAGAAACTATAATCGCTGGTTTGAGGTTTTTGGGACCTACATCATAGCCAAAGTGACAAACACAGAGACTCATCGACCTCAATCGTGCGCCGAGGTTAATTTTCACCCAAAAATGGCCGACTAAGTTTTGAGATCGTTTTAGAACCGGTTCGATGGCAAATGAGCCAACAATAAAAACTCATCGCCTATGACCATGACTCGAGGGTGATTTTTTAAAAAAAAAGACATTTAGGTCGAGAAAATACGCTTTTCTAGTTTTTTGAGATAATGCGGGCATGCGAGCTTTCGAGTTCCTGGAAGGGGTGATGTTAACGAGCGTGAAACAATATATAGAGAAATTCTAATTGCTGGTTTGAGGTTTTTGGGACCTACATCATAGCCAAAGTGACAACCACGAGAGACTTATCGACCTCGACAATGAGCCGAGGTTGATTTTCGTCCAAAAATTACCGAGCAAGTTTTGAGTAGTTTTAGACGCAGTTCGATGGCAAACGAGCCAACAATAAAACCTCATCACCTATGGCCATGACCTAGACGTTATTTTTGCAAAAAAAATGACGTTTATGTCGAGAAAATACGCTTTTCTATTTTTTTTAATAATGCGGGCATACAAGCTTTCGAGTTCCCGGAAAGGCCGGTGTAAACGAGCGTGAAACAATATATGGAGAAACTATAATTGCTTGGTTTGAGCTTTTGGGACCAACATCATAGCCAAAGTTACAACCACAGAGACTCATCGGCCTCGACTATGAGCCGAGGTTGATTTCGCCCAAAAATGGCCGACCAAGTTTTGAGGAGTTTTAGACCCGGTTCGATGGCAAACAAGCCAATGATAAAAACTCATCGCCTATGGCCATGACACGGAGGTATTTTTGCAAAAAAATGACTTTAAGGTTGAGAAAATACACTTTTCTAGTTTTTCGACACAATGCGGGAATGCGAGCTTTCGAGTTCCTGGAAGGGCTGGTGTGAACGAGCGTCAAACAATATATAGAGAAATTGTAATTGCTGGTTTGAACTTTTGGGACCTACATCATAGCCAAAGTTACAACCACGGATACTCATCGACCACGACTATGAGCTATGGTTGATTTTCGCACAAAAATGGCCGACTAAGTTTTGAGCGAGTTTTAGACCCGATTAATTGCAAATGAGCAAATGATAAAAACTCATCGCCTATGGCCATTACCTAGGGGTGTTTTTTCAAAAAAAATGAAGTTTAGGTCGAGAAAATACGGTTTTCTAGTTTTTTGAAACAATACGGGCATACGAGATTTCGACTTCCCGGAAGGGCGCTATGAACGAGCGTGAAACAATACGCTTATGGCCATGACTCGAGGGTGATTTTTTTTAAAAACAACATTTAGGTTGAGAAAATACTCTTTTCTAGTTTTTTGAGACAATGCGGGCATGCGGGCTTTCGAGTTCCCGGAAGGGGTGGTGTGAACGAGCGTGAAACAATATATAGAGAAACCGTATTTGCTTGGTTTACGGTTTTTGGGACCTACATGATAGCCAAAGTGACAACCACAGAGACTCATCGGCCTCGACGAGTGAGTTGAGGTTGATTTTCGCTCAAAAATTAATGACCAAGTTTTGAGCGAGTTTTAGATGCAATTCGATGGTGAACGAACCAACAATAAAAACTCATCACCTATGCCCATAAGCTAGACGTGATTTTTGCAAAAAAAATGACATTTATGTCGAGAAAATACACTTTTCTACTTTTTCGAGATAATGCGAGAACGCGAGCTTTCGAGTTCCCGGAAGGGTCGGTATGAATGAGCGTAAAACAATATATAGAGAAACCGTAATTGCTAGTTTGAGCTTTTGGGACCTACATCATAGCCAAAGTGACAACCATAGAGACTCATTGGCCTCGACCGTGAGCTGAGGTTGATTTTCGCCCAAAAATGGGCGACCAAGTTTTGAGTCGTTTTAGACCCGGTTCGATGGCAAACGAGCCAATGATAAAAACTCATCGCCTATGGCCATGACTTGGGGGTGATTTTTTAAAAAAAACAACGTTTAGGTTCGGAAAATATGTTTTTCTAGTTTTTTGAGACAATGCGGGCATGCGAGCTTTCAAGTTCCTAGAATGGCCGGTGTTAACAAGAGTGAAAAAATATAGAGAGAAACTATAATTTCGATTTGAGGTTTGTCGGACCTATATCATAGCCAAAGTGACAACTACATAGACTCATTGGTCGCGATCGTGAGTCGAGGTTGATTTTTGCCCAAAAATGGTCGATAAAGTTTTGAGCGAGTTTTAGACCTAGTTCGATGACACATCGGCCAATGATAAAAACTCATCGCCTATGGCCATGACTCAGGGGTGATTTTTGTAAAAAAACGACGTTTAGGTCGAGAATATATGCTTTTCTAGTTTTTCGACACAATGCGAGTCGCGAGCTTTCGAGTTCCTAGAAGGGCGGTGTGAACGAGCGTGAAACAATATATAGAGAAACTATAATTGTTGGTTTGAGGTTCTTCGGACCTACATCATAGCCTAAGCGCAACCACGGAGACTTATCGCCCTTGATCGCGAGTCGAGTTTGATTTTCGCCCAAAAATGGCCGACCATGTTTAGAGCGAGTTTTAGGCCAAGTTCGATGGCAAACGAGAAAACAATAAAAACTCATCACCTATGGGCATGACCTAGACATGATTTTTGCAAAAATGAACGACGTTTAGGTCAAGAAAATACGCTTTTCTACTTTTTCGAGACAATGCGGGCATGCGAGTTTTCGAGTTCCGGAATAGCCGATGTGAACAAGCGTGGAACAATATATATAGAAATTGTAATCGCTGGTTTGAGGTTTTTGGGGCCACATCATAGCCAAAGTGACAACCACGGAGACTCATCGGCCTCGACCGTGAGTTGAGGTTGATTTTCACCCAAAAATAGCCGACTATGTTTTGAGCTATTTTAGACCCGGTTCGATGGCAAACAAGCCAACGATAAAAACTTATTGCCTTTGGAAATGACACGGGGGTAATTTTTGCAAAAAAATTAATTTTAGGCCATGAAAAAACATGTTTAAGTTTTTCGAGACAATACGGGCATGCGAGCTTTCGAGTTCTCGGAAGGGTCGGTGTGAACGAGCGTAAAACAATATATAGAGAAACTATAATTATTGGTTTCGGGTTTTTCGGACCTACATCATAGCCTAAGTGCAACCACGGAGACTTATTGGCCTCGATTGCGAGCCGAGTTTGATTTTCGCCCAAAAATGGCCGACCCCGTTTAAAGCGAGGTTTAGGCCAAGTTCGATGGCAAACGAGAAAACAATAAAAACTCATCACCTATGGAAATGACCTAGACATGATTTTTGCAAAAAAGAACGACGTTTAGGTCAAGAAAATACGTTTGTCTACTTTTTCCGGACAATGCGGGCATGCGAGTTTTCAAGTTTCCGAAAGGGTCGGTGTGAACGAGCGTGGAACAATATATATAGAAATTGTAATTGTCTGGTTTGAGGTTTTTGGGGCCTACATCATAGCCAAAGTGACAACCACGGAGACTCATCGGCCTCGACCGTGAGCCGAGGTTAATTTTCACCAAAAAATGGCCTACCAAGTTTTGAGTCGTTTTAGACCCGGTTCGATGGCAAACGAGCCAACGATAAAAAATAATCGCCTATGGCCATGACCCGAGGATGATTTTAGAAAAAAACAACGTTTAGGTCGAGAAAATACGCTTTTCTAGTTTTTCAAGACAATTCAAGCATGCGAGCTTCCGAGTTCCTGGAAGGGGTGGTGTGAACGAGCGTGAAACAATATATAGAGAAATGGTAATTACTCGGTTTCGGGTTTTTGGGAGCTACATCATAGCCATAGTTACAACCATAGAGACTCATTGGCCTCGAGAGTGAGCCGAGGTTGAAATTCGCCCAAAAATTACCGACCACATTTTGAGCGATTTTAGACACGAGTTCATTGGCAAACGAGCCTACAATAAAAACTCATCACCTATGGTCATGACCTAGACGTGAATTTTGCAAAAAAAATGACGTTTATGTCGAGAAAATACGCTTTTCTACTTTTTCGAGACAATGCGACGGGCGAGCTTTCGAGTTCCTAGAAGAGCCGTTGTGAACGAGCGTGAAAAAATATATAGAGAAACCGTAATTGCTGATTTGAGGTTTTGAGACTTACATCATAGCCAAACCGACAACCACGAGACTCATCGGCCTCGACCGTGAGCCGAGGTTAATATTCGCCCAAAAATGGCCGACCAAGTTTTGAGCGAGTTTTAGACCCGGTTCGATGGCAAATGAGCCAACGATAAAAACTCATCGCCTATGGCCATCACACAGGGGTATTTTTGCAAAAACGACGTTTAGGTCGAGAAAACACACTTTTTTAGTTTTTCGAGACAATGCGGGCATGCGAGCTTTCGAGTTCCTGGAAGGGCGGTGTGAATGAGCGTGAAACAATATATAGAGAAACTATAATTTCGGTTTGAGGTTTGTCGGACCAACATCATAGCCAAATGACAACCATAGAGACTCATCGGCCGCGATCGTAAGCCGAGGTTGATTTTCATCAAAAAATGGCCGATAAAGTTTTGAGTAGTTTTACACCCGGTTCGGTGGCAAATGAGCCAACGATAAAAACTCATCGCCTATGGCCATGACTCGGGGGTGATTTTTACAAAAAAACGACGTTTAGGTCGAGAAAATACGTTTTTCTAGTTTTTCGAGACAATGCGAGAATTCGAGCTTTCGTGTTCCTGGAAGGGGTGATGTTAACGAGCGTGAAACAATATATAGAGAAATTCTAATTGCTGGTTTGAGGTTTTTGGGACCTACATCATAGCCAAAGTGACAACCACGGAGACTCATCGGCCTCGACCGTGAGCCGAGGTTAATTTTCACCCAAAAATGGCCTACCAAGTTTTGAGTTGTTTTAGACCCGGTTCGATGGCAAACGAGCCAACGATAAAAAGTAATCGCCTATGGCCATGACACGAGGATGATTTTAGAAAAAAACAACGTTTAGGTCGAGAAAATACGCTTTTCTAGTTTTTCAAGACAATTCAAGCATGCGAGCTTTCGAGTTCCTGGAAGGGGTGGTGTGAACGAGCGTGAAACAATATATAGAGAAATGGTAATTACCGGTTTCGGGTTTTTGGGAGCTACATCATAGCCAAAGTTACAACCACGGAGACTCATCGGCCTCGAGAGTGAGCCGAGGTTGAAATTCGCCCAAAAATTACCGACCAAGTTTTGAGCGAGTTTTAGACACGATTCGTTGGCAAACGAGCCTACAATAAAAACTCATCACCTATGGTCATGGCCTAGACGTGAATTTTGCAAAAAAAAATGACGTTTATGTCGAGAAAAGACGCTTTTCTACTTTTTCGAGACAATGCGGCGGGCGAGCTTTCGAGTTCCCGGAAAGGCCGTTGTGAACGAGCGTGAAACAATATATAGAGAAACCGTAATTGCTGATTTGAGGTTTTGAGACTTACATCATAGCCAAACCGACAACCACGGAGACTCATCGGCCTCGACCGTGAGCCGAGGTTAATATTCGCCCAAAAATGGCCGACCAAATTTTGAGCGAGTTTTAGGCCCGGTTCGATGGCAAACGAGCCAACGATAAAAACTCATCGCCTATGGCCATGACTCGGGGGTATTTTTGCAAAAACGACGTTTAGGTCGAGAAAACACACTTTTTTAGTTTTTCGAGACAATGCGGGCATGCGAGCTTTCGAGTTCCTGGAAGGGTGGTGTTAAAATGAGCGTGAAACAATATATGGAGAAACCGTAATTTCCGGTTTGAGGTTTGTCGGACCTACATCATAGCCAAATGACAACCATAGAGACTCATCGGCCGCGACTACGAGCCGAGGTTGATTTTCATCAAAAAATGGCCGATAAAGTTTTGAGTAGTTTTACACCCGGTTCGGTGGCAAATGAGCCAACGATAAAAACTCATCGCCTATGGCCATGACTCGGGGGTGATTTTTACAAAAAAACGATTTTTAGGTCAAGAAGATACGCTGTTCTAGTTTTTCGACACAATGCGGGCATGTGAGCTTTCGAGTTCCTGGAAGGGCCGGTGTGAACGAGCATGAAACAATATATAGAGAAGCCGTAATTACCTGGTTTGAGGTTTTTGGGACCTACATCATAGCCAAAGTGACAACCACGGAGACTCATCGGCCTCGACCGTGAGCCGAGGTTATTTTTCACCTAAAAATGCCCGACCAAGTTTTTAGCGAGTTTTAGACCCGGTTCGATGGCAAATGAGCCAACGATAAAAACTAATCGCCTATGGCCATGACTCGAGGGTGATTTTTTAAAAAAATGACGTTTAAGTCGAGAAACTACGCTTTTCTAGTTTTTCGAGACAATGCGAGCATGCGAGCTTTCGAGTTCTCGGAAGGGGTGGTGTGAACGAGCGTGAAACAATATATAGAGAAACTGTTATTGCTGGTTTGAGGTTTTTGGGAGCTACATCATAGCCAAAGTGACAACCGTAGATACTCATCGACCACGACTATGAGTCGTGGTTGATTTTGGCCCAAAAATGGTCGACTAAGTTTTGAGCGGTTTACACCCGGTTCTATGGCAAACGAGCTAATGATAAAAACTCATCGCCTATGGCCATTACCTAGGGGTGATTTTTTCAAAAAAACTAATGTTTAGGTCGAGAAAATACACTTTTCTAGTTTTTCGAGACAATGCGAGCATACGAGCTTTCGAGTTCCTGGAAGGGCTGGTGTGAACGAGCGTGAAACAATATATAGAGAAACTATAATTGCTGGTTTGAGCTTTTGGGACCTACATCACGAGCCAAAGTGAGAACCACGAGAGACTCATCGGCCTCAACTATGAGCCGAGGTTGATTTTCACCCAAAAATGGCCGACTAAGTTTTGAGCGAGTTTTAGACCTAGTTCGATGGCAAACGAGCCAACGATAAAAACTTATCGCCTTTGGCAATGACTCGGGGATGATTTTTGCAAAAAAATTAATTTTAGGCCATGAAAAAAAATATTTTAGTATTTCGAGACAATGCGATCATGCGAGCTTTCGAGTTCTGGAAGGGCCGGTCCGAACCATCGTGAAACAATATATAGAGAAACCGTAATTATTGGTTTTAGGTTTTTGGGACCTACATCATAGCCTAAGTGAAACCACGGAGACTTATCGGCCTCGACTGTGAGCTAAGTTTGATTTTCGTCCAAAAATGGCCGACTAAGTTTGGAGCCGTTTTTGACCCGGTTCGATGGCAAACGAGAAAACAATAAAAACTCATCACCTATGGCCATGACCTAGACGTGATTTTTGCAAAAAAAAACGACGTTTAGGTCAAGAAAATACGCTTTTCTACTTTTTCGAGACAATGCGGGAATGCGAGCTTTTGAGTTCTCGGAAGGGCCGATGTGAACGAGCGTGGAGCAATGTATAGAGAAACTATAATCGGCTGGTTTGAGGTTTTTGGGACCTACATCATAGCCAAAGTGACAACCACGAGAGACTCATCGACCTCAATCGTGCGCCGAGGTTAACTTTCACCCAAAAATGGCCGACTAAGTTTTGAGTCGTTTTAGAACCGGTTCGATGGCAAATGAGCCAACAATAAAAACGCATCGCCTATGGCCATGACACGAGGGTATTTTTAAAAAAAACGACATTTAGGTCGAGAAAATACGTTTTTCTAGTTTTTCGAGACAATGCGAGCATGCGAGCTTTCGTGTTCCTGGAAGGGGTGATGTTAACGAGCGTGAAACAATATATAGAGAAATTCTAATTGCTGGTTTGAGGTTTTTGGGACCTACATCATAGCCAAAGTGACAACCACGGAGACTCATCGGCCTCGACCGTGAGCCGAGGTTATTTTTCACCTAAAAATGCCCGACCAAGTTTTGAGTCGTTTTAGACCCGGTTCGATGGCAAACGAGCCAACGATAAAAAGTAATCACCTATGGCCATGACACGAGGATGATTTTAGAAAAAAACAACGTTTAGGTCGAGAAAATACGCTTTTCTAGTTTTTCAAGACAATTCAAGCATGCGAGCTTTCGAGTTCCTGGAAGGGGTGGTGTGAACGAGCGTGAAACAATATATAGAGAAATGGTAATTACCGGTTTCGGGTTTTTGGGAGCTACATCATAGCCAAAGTTACAACCACAGAGACTCATCGGCCTCGACGGTGAGTCGAGGTTGATTTTCGCTCAAAAATTAATGACCAAGTTTTGAGCGAGTTTTAGATGCAATTCGATGGTGAACGAACCAACAATAAAAACTCATCACCTATGCCCATAAGCTAGACATGATTTTTTTAAAAAAAAAGACATTTATGTCGAGAAAATACACTTTTCTACTTTTTCGAGATAATGCGAGAACGCGAGCTTTCGAGTTCTCGGAAGGGCTGGTATGAACGAGCGTGAAACAATATATAGAGAAACCGTAATCGCTAGTTTGAGCTTTTGGGACCTACATCATAGCCAAAGTGACAACCACGGAGACTCATCGGCCTCGACCGTGAGCTAAGGTTGATTTTCGCCCAAAAATGGCCGACCAAGTTTTGAGTCGTTTTAGACCCGGTTCAATGGCAAACGAGCCAATGATAAAAACTCATCACCTATGGCCATGACTTGGGGGTGATTTTTTTAAAAAAAACGACGTTTAGGTCGAGAAAATACGTTTTTCTAGTTTTTTGAGACAATGCGGGCATGCGAGCTTTCAAGTTCCTAGAAGGGCCGGTGTTAACAAGAGTGAAAAAATATATAGAGAAACTATAATTTCTGATTTGAGGTTTGTAGGACTTATATCATAGCCAAAGTGACAACCACATAGACTCATTGGTCGCGATCGTGAGTCGAGGTTGATTTTCGCCCAAAAATGGCCGATAAAGTTTTGAGCGAGTTTTAGACCTAGTTCGATGTAACATCGGCCAACGATAAAAACTCATCGCCTATGGCCATGACTCGAGGGTGATTTTTGTAAAAAAATGACGTTTAGGTCGAGAATATACGCTTTTCTAGTTTTTCGAGACAATGCGGGCATGCGAGCTTTCGAGTTCTCGGAAGGGCCGGTGTGAACGAGCGTGAAACAATATATAGAGAAACTGTTATTGCTTGGTTTGAGGTTTTTGGGAGCTACATCATAGCCAAAGTGACAACCGTAGATACTCATCGACCACGACTATGAGTCGTGGTTGATTTTGGCCCAAAAATGGTCGACTAAGTTTTGAGCGAGTTTTACACCCGAGTTCGATGGCAAATGAGCCAATGATAAAAACTCATCGCCTATGGCCATTACCTAGGGGTATTTTTTCAAAAAAACTAATGTTTAGGTCGAGAAAATACACTTTTCTAGTTTTTTGAGACAATGCGGGCATACGAGCTTTCGAGTTCCTGGAAGGGCTGGTGTGAACGAGCGTGAAACAATATATAGAGAAACTATAATTGTTGGTTTGAGGTTTTTCGGACCTACATCATAGCCTAAGTGCAACCACGGAGACTTATCGGCCTCGATCTGCGAGCTGAGTTTGATTTTCGCCCAAAAATGGCCGACCATGTTTAGAGCGAGGTTTAGGCCAAGTTCGATGGCAAACGCGAAAACAATAAAAACTCATCACCTATGGGCATGACCTAGACATGATTTTTGCAAAAAAGAACAACGTTTAGGTCAAGAAAATACGCTTTTCTACTTTTTTGAGACAATGCGGGTATGCGAGTTTTCGAGTTCCGGAAGGGCGGTGTGAACGAGCGTGGAACAATATATATAGAAATTGTAATTGCTGGTTTGAGGTTTTCGGGGCCTACATCATAGCCAAAGTGACAACCATAAAGACTCATCGGCCTCGACTCGTGAGCCGAGGTTAATTTTCACCCAAAAATGGCCTACCAAGTTTTGAGTTGTTTTAGACCCGGTTCGATGGCAAACGAGCCAACGATAAATAGTAATCGCCTATGGCCATGACTCGAGGATGATTTTAGAAAAAAATGACGTTTAGGTCGAGAAAATACGCTTTTCTAGTTTTTCAAGACAATGCAAGCATGCGAGCTTTCGAGTTCCTGGAAGGGGTGGTGTGAACGAGCGTGAAACAATAGAGAAACGATAATTACTAGTTTGAGGTTTTTGGGAGCTACATCATAGCCAAAGTGACAACCACGGAGACTCATCGGCCTCGAGAGTGAGCCGAGGTTGAAATTCGCCCAAAAATTACCGACCAAGTTTTAAGCGAGTTTTAGACGCGAGTTCGTTGGCAAACGAGCCAACAATAAAAACTCATCACTTATGGTCATGACCTAGACGTGATTTTTATAAAAAAGAAATTACGTTTATGTCGATAAAATACGCTTTTCTACTTTTTCGAGACAATGGGGCGGGCGAGCTTTCGAGTTCTCGGAAGGGCCGATGTGAACGAGCGTGAAACAATATATAGAGAAACTGTAATTGCTGGTTTGAGGTTTTGAGACCTACATCATAGCCAAAGTGACAACCACGGAGACTCATCGGCCTCGACCGTGAGGCGAGGTTGATATTCGCCCAAAAATGGCCGACTAAGTTTTGAGCGAGTTTTAGACCCGGTTCGATGGCAAACGAGCCAACGATAAAAACTCATCGCCTATGGCCATGACACGGGGGTATTTTTGCGAAAACGACGTTTAGGTCGAGAAAACACACTTTTTTAGTTTTTCGAGACAATGCGGGCATGCGAGCTTTCGAGTTCTTGGAAGGGCGGTGTGAATGAGCGTGAAACAATATATAGAGAAACCGTAATTTCGGTTTGAGGTTTGTCGGACCTACATCATAGCCAAATGACAACCATAGAGACTCATCGACCGCGACTCGTGAGCCGAGGTTGATTTTCATCAAAAAATGGCCGATAAAGTTTTGAGCGAGTTTTAGACCCGGTTCGGTGGCAAATGAGCCAACGATGAAAACTCATGGCCTATGGCCATGACTCGGGAGTGATTTTTACAAAAAAACGACGTTTAGGTCAAGAAGATACGCTTTTCTAGTTTTTTGACACAATGCGGGCATGCGAGCTTTCGAGTTCCTGGAAGGGCCGGTGTGAACGAGCATGAAACAATATATAGAGAAACCGTAATTACCGGTTTGAGGTTTTTGGGACCTACATCATAGCCAAAGTGACAACCACGGAGACTCATTGGCCTTGACCGTAAGCCGAGGTTATTTTTCACCTAAAAATGCCCGACCATGTTTTGAGCGAGTTTTAGACCCGGTTCGATGGCAAATGAGCCAACGATAAAAACTAATCGCCTATGGCCATGACCCGAGGGTGATTTTTTTTAAAAAATGACGTTTAAGTCGAGAAAATACGCTTTTCTAGTTTTTCGAGACAATGCGAGCATGCGAGCTTTCGAGTTCTCGGAAGGGGTGGTGTGAACGAGCGTGAAACAATATATAGAGAAACCGTTATTGCTTGGTTTGAGGTTTTTGGGAGCTATATCATAGCCAAAGTGACAACCGTAGATACTCATCGACTACGACTATGAGTCGTAGTTGATTTTGGCCCAAAAATGGCCGACTAAGTTTTGAGCGAGCTTTACACCCAATTCGATTGCAAACGAGCCAATGATAAAAACTCATCGCCTATGGCCATTACCTAGGGGTGATTTTTTTAAAAAAACTAATGTTTAGGTCGAGAAAATACACTTTTCTAGTTTTTTGAGACAATGCGGGCATACGAGCTTTCGAGTTCTCGGAAGGGCCGGTGTGAACGAGCGTGAAACAATATATAGAGAAACTATAATTGTTGGTTTGAGGTTTTTGGGACCTACATCATAGCCTAAGTGCAACCACGGAGACTTATCGACCTTGATCGCAAGTCGAGTTTGATTTTCGCCCAAAAATGGCCGACCATGTTTAGAGCGAGTTTAGGCCAAGTTCGATGGCAAACGTGAAAACAATAAAAACTCATCACCTATGGGCATGACCTAGACATGATTTTTGCGAAAAGAACAACGTTTAGGTCAAGAAAATACGCTTTTCTACTTTTTCGAGACAATGCGAGCATGCGAGTTTTCGAGTTCCGGAAGGGCGGTGTGAAAGAGCGTGGAACAATATATATAGAAATTGTAATTGCTGGTTTGAGGTTTTCGGGGCCTACATCATAGCCAAAGTGACAACCATAAAGACTCATCGGCCTCGACCGTGAGCCGAGGTTAATTTTCACCCAAAAATGGCCTACCAAGTTTTGAGTTGTTTTAGACCCGGTTCGATGGCAAACGAGCCAACGAGAAAAACTAATCGCCTATGGCCATGACCCGAGGGTGATTTAAAAAAAAATGGCGTTTAAGTCGATAAAATACGCTTTTCTAGTTTTTCGAGACAATGCGGGCATGCGAGCTTTCGAGTTCCTAGAAGGGGTGGTGTGAACGAGCGTGAAACAATATATAGAGAAACTGTTATTGCTTGGTTTGAGGTTTTTGGGAGCTATATCATAGCCAAAGTGACAACCGTAGATACTCATCGACCACGACTATGAGTCGTGGTTGATTTTGGCCCAAAAATGGCCGACTAAGTTTTGAGCGGCTTTACACCCGGTTCGATGGCAAACGAGCCAATGATAAAAACTCATCGCCTATGGCCATTACCTAGGGGTGATTTTTTCAAAAAAACTAATATTTAGGTCGAGAAAATACACTTTTCTAGTTTTTCGAGACAATGCGAGCATATGAGCTTTCGAGTTCTCGGAAGGGCCGGTGTGAACGAGCGTGAAACAATATATAGAGAAACTATAATTGTTGGTTTGAGGTTTTTCGGACCTACATCATAGCCTAAGTGCAACCACGGAGACTTATCGGCCTCGATCGCGAGCTAAGTTTGATTTTCGCCCAAAAATGGCCGACCATGTTTAGAGCGAGGTTTAGGCCAAGTTCGATGGCAAACGAGAAAACAATAAAAACTCATCACCTATGGGCATGACCTAGACATGATTTTTGCAAAAAACAACGACGTTTAGGTTAAGAAAATATGCTTTTCTACTTTTTCGAGACAATGCGGGCATACGAGTTTTTGAGTTCCCGTAAGGGCCGGTGTGAACGAGCGTGGAACAATATATATAGAAATTGTAATTGCTGGTTTGAGGTTTTTGGGGCCTACATCATAGCCAAAGTGACAACCACAGAGACTCATCGGCCTCGACCGTAAGCCGAGGTTATTTTTCACCTAAAAATGCCCGACCAAGTTTTGAGCGAGTTTTAGACCCGGTTCGATGGCAAATGAGCCAACGAGAAAAACTAATCGCCTATGGCCATGACCCGAGGGTGATTTTAAAAAAAAAATGACGTTTAAGTCAAGAAAATACGCTTTTCTAGTTTTTCGAGACAATGCGGGCATGCGAGCTTTCGAGTTCTCGGAAGGGGTGGTGTGAACGAGCGTGAAACAATATATAGAGAAACCGTTATTCGTTGGTTTGAGGTTTTTGAGAGCTATATCATAGCCAAAGTGACAACCGTAGATACTCATCGACCACGACTATGAGTCGTGGTTGATTTTGGCCCAAAAATGGTCGACTAAGTTTTGAGCGGTTTTACACCCGGTTCGATGGCAAACGAGCCAATGATAAAAACTCATCGCCTATGGCCATTACCTAGGGGTGATTTTTTCAAAAAAACTAATATTTAGGTCGAGAAAATACACTTTTCTAGTTTTTTGAGACAATGCGGCATACGAGCTTTCGAGTTCCCGGAAGGGCCGGTGTGAACGAGCGTGAAACAATATATAGAGAAACTATAATTGTTGGTTTGAGGTTTTTCGGACCTCCATCATAGCCTAAGTGCAACCACGGAGACTTATCGGCCTCGACTCGCGAGTCGAGTTTGATTTTCGCCCAAAAATGGCCGACCATGTTTAGAGCGAGGTTTAGGCCAAGTTCGATGGCAAACGAGAAAACAATAAAAACTCATCACCTATGGGCATGACCTAGACATGATTTTTGCAAAAAAGAACGACGTTTAGGTTAAGAAAATATGTTTTTCTACTTTTTCAAGACAATGCGGGCATACGAGTTTTTGAGTTCCGGAAGTGCCGGTACGAACGAGCATGGAACAATATATATAGAAATTGTAATTGCTGGTTTGAGGTTTTTGGGGCCTACATCATAGCCAAAGTGACAACCACAGAGACTCATCGGCCTCGACCGTGAGTTGAGGTTAATTTTCACCCAAAAATGGCCTACCAAGTTTTGAGTCGTTTTAGACCCGGTTCGATGCCAAACGAGCCAACGATAAAAAGTAATCGCCTATGGCCATGACCCGAGGATGATTTTAGAAAAAAACGACGTTTAGGTCGAGAAAATACGCTTTTCTAGTTTTTCAAGACAATGCAAGCATGCGAGCTTTCGAGTTCCTAGAAGGGGTGGTGTGAACGAGCGTGAAACAATATATAGAGAAACGGTAATTACCGGTTTCGGGTTTTTGGGAGCTACATCGTAGCCAAAGTTACAACCACGAGACTCATCGGCCTCGAGAGTGACCCGAGGTTGAAATTCGCCTAAAAATTACCGACCAAGTTTTGAGCGAGTTTTAGACGCAGTTCGTTGGCAAACGAGCCTACAATAAAAACTCATCACCTATGGTCATGACCTAGACGTGAATTTTACAAAAAAAAATGACGTTTATGTCGAGAAAATACGCTTTTCTAGTTTTGTGAGACAATACGGGCATGCGAGCTTTCGAGTTCCTGGAAGGGGTGGTGTGAACGAGCGTGAAACAATATATAGAGAAACCGTTATTGCTTGGTTTCGGGTTTTTGGGAGCTACATCATAGCCAAAGTGACAATCGTAGATACTCATCGACCACTACTCGAGTCGTGGTTGATTTTGGCCCAAAAATGGCCGACTAAGTTTTGAGCGAGTTTTACACCCGGTTCGATGGCAAAAAAGCCAATGATAAAAACTCATCGCCTATGGCCATTACCTAGGGGTTATTTTTTCAAAAAAACTAATGTTTAGGTCGAGAAAATACACTTTTCTAGTTTCGGAGACAATGCGGGCATACGAGCTTTCGAGTTCCTAGAAGGGTCTGGTGTGAACGAGCGTGAAACAATATATAGAGAAACTATAATTACTAGTTTAAGCTTTTAGGACCTACATCACAACCAAAGTGACAACCACGGAGACTCATCGGCCTCGACTATGAGCCGAGGTTGATTTTCACCCAAAAATGGCCGACTAAGTTTTGAGCGAGTTTTAGACTTATTTCGATGGCAAACGAGCCAACGATAAAAACTCATCGCCTTTGGCAATGACTCGGGGGTGATTTTTGCAAAAAAATTAATTTTAGGCCATGAAAAAAAATATTTTAGTATTTCGAGACAATGCGGGCATGCGAGCTTTCGAGTTCTCGGAAGGGCCGTTGTGAACGAGCGTGAAACAATATATAGAGAAACCGTAATTATTGGTTTCGGGTTTTTGGGACCTACATCATAGCCTAAGTGCAACCACGGAGACTTATCGGCCTCGACCGTGAGTCGAATTTGATTTTCGTCCAAAAATGGCCGACCAAGTTTTGAGCGAGTTTTAGACCCGAGTTCGATGGAAAACGAGAAAACAATAAAAACTCATCACCTATGGCCATGACCTAGACGTGATTTTTGCAAAAAAAAAACGACGTTTAGGTCAAGAAAATACGCTTTTCTACTTTTTTGTGACAATGCGGGCATGGGAGCTTTTGAGTTCCTGGAAGGGCCGGTGTGAACGAGCGTGGAGCAATGTATAGAGAAACTATAATCGCTGGTTTGAGGTTTTTAGGACTACATCATAGCCAAAGTGACAACCACGGAGACTCATCGACATCAACTATGCGGCGAGGTTAATTTTCACCCAAAAATGGCCGACTAAGTTTTGACTCGCTTTAGAACCGGTTCGATGGCAAATGAGCCAACAATAAAAACTCAT
Organism: Dovyalis caffra; assembly: GCA_963924115.1. Lineage (NCBI taxonomy): Eukaryota > Viridiplantae > Streptophyta > Magnoliopsida > Malpighiales > Salicaceae > Dovyalis > Dovyalis caffra. The sequence goes on along the minus strand of CAWUPB010000164.1, from coordinate 526,109 downwards.
CGCCTATGGCCATGACTCGAGGTTGATTTTTTAAAAAACGACATTTAGGTCGAGAAAATAGGCTTTTCTAGTTTTCCGAGACAATGCGAGCATGCGAGCTTTTGAGTTCCTAGAAGGGGTGATGTTAACGAGCGTGAAACAATATATAGAGAAATTCTAATTGCTTGGTTTGAGGTTTTTGGGACCTACATCATAGCCAAAGTGACAACCACGAGAGACTCATCGGCCTAGACCGTGAGCCGAGGTTATTTTTCACCTAAAAATGCCCGACCAAGTTTTGAGCGATTTTAGACCCGGTTCGATGGCAAATGAGCCAACGATAAAAACTAATTGCCTTTGGAAATGACTCGGGGGTAATTTTTGCAAAAAAATTAATTTTACGCCATGAAAAAAAATGTTTTAGTTTTTCGAGACAATGCGAGCATGCGAGCTTTCGAGTTCTCGGAAGGGCCGGTGTGAACGAGCATGAAACAATATATAGAGAAACTATAATTGTTGGTTTGAGGTTTTTCGGACCTACATCATAGCCTAAGTGCAACCACGGAGACTTATCGGCCTCGACTACGAGCCGAGTTTGATTTTCGCCCAAAAATGGCCGACCATGTTTAGAGCGAGGTTTAGGCCAAGTTCGATGGCAAACGAGAAAAAAATAAAACTCATCACCTATGGGCATGACCTAGACATGATTTTTGCAAAAAAGAACGACGTTTAGGTCAAGAAAATACGCTTTTCTACTTTTTCGAGACAATGCGGGCATGCGAGTTTTCGAGTTCCCGAAAGGGCGGTGTGAACGAGCGTGGAACAATATATATAGAAATTGTAATTGCTGGTTTGAGGTTTTTGGGGCCTACATCATAGCTAAAGTGACAACCACGGAGACTCATCGGCCTCGACCGTGAGCCGAGGTTGATATTCGCCCAAAAATGGCCGACCAAGTTTTGAGCAGCTTTTAGACCTAGTTCAATGGCAAACGAGCCAACGACAAAAACTCATCGCCTATGGCCATGACTCGGGGGTATTTTTGCGAAAACGAGGTTTCGGTCGAGAAAACACACTTTTTTAGTTTTTCGAGACAATGTAGGCATGCGAGCTTTCGAGTTCTTGGAAGGGCGGTGTGAATGAGCGTGAAACAATATATAGAGAAATTGTAATTTCGGTTTGAGGTTTGTCGGACCTACATCATAGCCAAAGTGACAACCACGGAGAATTAGCAGACCTCGACTCGTGAGTCGAGGTTGATTTTCATCAAAAAATGGCCGATAAAGTTTTGAGCGAGTTTTAGACCCGGTTCGGTGGCAAATGAGCCAACAATAAAAATCATCGCCTATGGCCATGACACGGGGGTGCTTTTTTCAAAAAAACGACGTTTAGGTCGAGAAAATACGTTTTTCTAGTTTTTCGACACAATGTCGGCATGTGAGCTTTCGAGTTCCCGGAAGGGCCGGTGTGAACGAGCATGAAACAATATATAGAGAAACCGTAATTATTGGTTTGAGGTTTTTGGGACCTACATCATAGCCAAAGTGACAACCACAGAGACTCATCGGCCTCGACCGTGAGTCGAGGTTATTTTTCACCTAAAAATGCCCAACCAAGTTTTGAGCGAGTTTTAGACCCGGTTCGATGGCAAATGAGCCAACGACAATAACTAATCGTCTATGGCCATGACCCGAGGGTGATTTTAAAAAAAATGACGTTTAAGTCGAGAAAATACGCTTTTCTAGTTTTTCGAGACAATGCGAGCATGCGAGCTTTTGAGTTCCCGGAAGGGGTGGTGTGAACGAGCGTGAAACAATATATAGAGAAACCGTTATTGCTTGGTTTGAGGTTTTTGGGAGCTATATCATAGCCAAAGTGACAACCGTAGATACTCATCGACCACGACTATGAGCCGTGGTTGATTTTGGCCCAAAAATGGCCGACTAAGTTTTGAGCGCGTTTACACCCGGTTCGATGGCAATCGAGCCAATGATAAAAACTCATCGCCTATGGCCATTACCTAAGGGTGATTTTTTTAAAAAAAGCGATGTTGAGGTCGAGAAAATATACTTTTCTAGTTTTTTGACACAATGCGGGCATGTGAGCTTTCGAGTTCTCGGAAGGGCCGGTGTGAACGAGCGTGAAACAATATATAGAGAAACTATAATTGTTGGTTTGAGGTTTTTCGGACCTACATCATAGCCTAAGTGCAACAACGGAGACTTATCGGCCTCGATCTGCGAGTCGAGTTTGATTTTCGCCCAAAAATGGCCGACCATGTTTAGAGCGAGGTTTAGGCCAAGTTCGATGGCAAACGAGAAAAAATAAAAACTCATCACCTATGGGCATGACCTAGACATAATTTTTGCAAAAAGAACGACGTTTAGGTCAAGAAAATACGCTTTTCTACTTTTTCGAGACAATGCGGGCATGCGAGTTTTCGAGTTCCGGAAGGGCGGTGTGAACGAGCGTGGAACAATATATATAGAAATTGTAATTGTTGGTTTGAGGTTTTTCGGGCCTACATCATAGCCAAAGTGACAACCACGGAGACTCATCGGCCTCGACCGTGAGTTGAGGTTGATTTTCACCCAAAAATGGCCGACTATGTTTTGAGCTATTTTAGACCCGGTTCGATGGCAAACAAGCCAACGATAAAAACTTATTGCTTTTGGAAATGACCTAGGGGTAATTTTTGCAAAAAAATTAATTTTAGCCCATGAAAAAAAATGTTTTAGTTTTTCGAGACAATGCGGGCATGCGAGCTTTCGAGTTCCCGGAAGGGCCGGTGTGAACGAGCGTGAAACAATATATAGAGAAACTATAATTATTGGTTTGAGGTTTTCGGACCTACATCATAGCCTAAGTGTAACCACGGAGACTTATCGGCCTCGATCGCGAGTCGAGTTTGATTTTCGCCCAAAAATGACCGACCATGTTTAGAGCGAGGTTTAGGCCAAGTTCGATGGCAAACGAGAAAACAATAAAAAATCATCACCTATGGGCATGACCTAGACATGATTTTTGCAAAAAAAAACAACGTTTAGGTCAAGAAAATACGCTTTTCTACTTTTTCGAGACAATGCGGGCATGCGAGTTTTCGAGTTCCGGAAGGGTCGGTGTGAACGAGCGTGGAACAATATATATAGAAATTGTAATTGCTGGTTTGAGGTTTTTGGGGCCTACATCATAGCCAAAGTGACAACCATAGAGACTCATCGCCTCGACTATGAGTCGAGGTTAATTTTCACCCAAAAATGGCCTACCAAGTTTTGAGTCGTTTTAGACCCGGTTCGATGGCAAATGAGCCAACGATAAAAAGTAATCGCCTATGGCCATGACCCGAGGATGATTTTAGAAAAAAACGACGTTTAGGTCTTGAAAATACGCTTTTCTAGTTTTTCAAGACAATGCGGGCATGCGAGCTTTCGAGTTCCTAGAAGGGGTGGTGTGAACGAGCGTGAAACAATATATAGAGAAACCGTTATTGCTGGTTTGAGGTTTTTGAGAGCTACATTATAGCCAAAGTGACAACCACGTAAACTCATCGGCCTCGAGAGTGAGTCGAGGTTGAAATTCACCCAAAAATTACCGACCAAGTTTTGAGCGAGTTTTAGACCCGGTTCGTTGGCAAACGAGCCAACAATAAAAACTCATCACCTATGGTCATGACCTAGACATGATGTTTACAAAAAAAAATGACATTTATGTCAAGAAAATATGCTTTTCTACTTTTTCGAGACAATACGGCAAGCGATCTTTCGAGCTCGTAGAAGGGCCGGTGTGAATGAACGTGAAACAATATATATAAAGAACCGTAATTGCTGGTTTGAGGTTTTGAGACCTGCATCATTGCCAAAGTGACAACCACGGAGACTCATCGGCCTCGACCGTGAGCCGAGGTTGATATTCACCCAAAAATGGCCGACCAAGTTTTGAGCGAGTTTTAGACCTAGTTCGATGGCAAACGAGCCAACGATAAAAACTCATCGCCTATGGCCATGACTTGGGGGTGATTTTTGCAAAAAAACGACGTTTAGGTCAAGAAGATACGCTTTTTTAGTTTTTTGACACAATGCGGGCATGTGAGCTTTCGAGTTCCTGGAAGGGCCGGTGTGAATGAGCATGAAACAAATATAGAGAAACCGTAATTATTGGTTTGATGTTTTTGGGACCAACATCATAGCCAAAGTGACAACCACAGAGACTCATCGGCCTCGACCGTGAGCCGAGGTTATTTTTCACCTAAAAATGCCCGACCAAGTTTTTAGCGAGTTTTAGACCTAGTTCGATGGCAAACGAGCCAACGATAAAAACTCATCGCCTTTGGCAATGACACGGGGGTGATTTTTGCAAAAAAAATTAATTTTAAGCCATGAAAAAAAATATTTTAGTATTTCGAGACAATGCGGGCATGCAAGCTTTCGAGTTCTCGGAAGGGCCGGTGTGAACCAGGCATGAAACAATATATAGAGAAACCGTAATTATTGGTTTCGGGTTTTTGGGACCTACATCATAGCCTAAGTGCAACCACGGAGACTTATCGGCCTCGACCGTGAGCCGAGTTTGATTTTCATCCAAAAATGGCCGACCAAGTTTTGAGCAGTTTTAGACCCAGTTCGATGGCAAACGAGAAAACAATAAAAACTCATCACCTATGGCCATGACCTAGACGTGACTTTTGCAAAAAAAAAACGACGTTTAGGTCAACAAAATACACTTATCTACTTTTTCGAGACAATGCGGGCATGCGAGCTTTTGAGTTCCCGGAAGGGCGGTGTGAACGAGCGTGGAGCAATGTATAGAGAAACTATAATCACTCGGTTTGAGGTTTTTGGGACCTACATCATAGCCAAAGTCACAACCACGGAGACTCATCGACCTCAATCGTGCGCCGAGGTTAATTTTCACCCAAAAATGGCCGACTAAGTTTTGAGCTATTTTTAAACCGGTTCGATGGCAAATGAGCCAACAATAAAAACTCATCACCTATGGCCATGACCCGAGGGTGATTTTTTTAAAAAAACGACATTTAGGTCGAGAAAATACGCTTTTCTAGTTTTTCGAGCCAATGCGAGCATGCGAGCTTTCGAGTTCCCGGAAGGGGTGATGTTAACGACCATGAAACAATATATAAAGAAATTCTAATTGCTGGTTTGAGGTTTTTGGGACCAACATCATAGCGAAAGTGACAACCACAGAGACTCATTGGCCTCGACCGTGAGCCGAGGTTATTTTTCACGTAAAAATGCCCGACCAAGTTTTGAGCGATTTTAGACCCGGTTTGATGGCAAATGAGCCAACGATAAAAACTAATTGCCTATGGCCATGACTTGAGGGTGAATTTAAAAAAAATGACGTTTAAGTCGAGAAAATACGCTTTTCTAGTCTTTCGAGACAATGCATGCATGCGAGCTTTCGAGTTCCTGGAAGGGGTGGTGTGAACGAGCGTGAAACAATATATAGAGAAACCGTTATTGCTAGTTTGAGGTTTTTGGGAGCTACATCATAGCCAAAGTGACAACCGTAGATACTCATCGACCACGACTATGAGCCGTGGTTGATTTTGGCCCAAAAATGGCCGACTAAGTTTTGAGCAGCTTTACACCCGGTTCGATGGCAAACGAGCAAATGATAAAAACTCAACGCCTAGGCCATTACCTAGGGGTGATTTTTTCAAAAAACCCAATGTTTAGGTCGAGAAAATACACTTTTCTAGTTTTTCGAGACAATGCGAGCATACGAGCTTTCGAGTTCCCGTAAGGGCCGGTGTGAACGAGCGTGAAACAATATATAGAGAAACTATAATTGCTCGGTTTGAGCTTTTAGGACCTACATCACGGCCAAAGTGACAACCACGAAACTCATCGGCCTCAACTATGAGCCGAGGTTGATTTTCACCCAAAAATGGCCGACTAAGTTTTGAGCGAGTTTTAGACCTAGTTCGATGGCAAACGAGCCAACGATAAAAACTCATCGCCTTTGGCAATGACTCGGGGGTGATTTTTGCAAAAAAAATTAATTTTAGGCCATGAAAAAAAATATTTTAGTATTTCGAGACAATGCGGGCATGCAAGCTTTCGAGTTCCCGGAAGGGCCGGTGTGAACCGAAGCATGAAACAATATATAGAGAAACTATAATTATTGGTTTCGAGTTTTTGGGACCTACATCATAGCCTAAGTGCAACCACGGAGACTTATCGGCCTCGACCGTGAGCCGAGTTTGATTTTCATCCAAAAATGGCCGACCAAGTTTTGAGCGAGCTTTAGACCCAGTTCGATGGCAAACGAGAAAACAATAAAAACTCATCACCTATGGCCATGACCTAGACGTGATTTTTGCAAAAAAAAACGACGTTTAGGTAAAGAAAATACGCTTTCTACTTTTTCGAGACAATGCGGGCATGCGAGCTTTTGAGTTCCCGGAAGGGCCGGTGTGAACGAGCGTGGAGCAATGTATAGAGAAACTATAATCGCTGGTTTGAGGTTTTTGGGACCTACATCATAGCCAAAGTCACAACCATAGAGACTCATCGACCTCAACCGTGCGCCGAGGTTAATTTTCACCCAAAAATGGCCGACTAAGTTTTGAGTCGTTTTAGAACCGGTTCGATGGCAAATTAGCCAACAATAAAAACTCATCGCCTATGGCCATGACTTGAGGGTGATTTTTTTAAAAAAAATGACATTTAGGTCGAGAAAATACGCTTTTCTAGTTTTTCGAGCCAATGCGAGCATGCGAGCTTTCGAGTTCCCGGAAGGGGTGATGTTAACGAGCATGAAACAATATATAGAGAAATTCTAATTGCTGGTTTGAGGTTTTTGGGACCTACATCATAGCGAAAGTGACAACCACAGAGACTCATCGGCCTCGACCGTGAGCCGAGGTTATTTTTCACCTAAAAATGCCCGACCAAGTTTTGAGCGTTTTAGACCCGGCTCGATGGCAAATGAGCCAACGATAAAAACTAATAGCCTATGGCCATGACCTAGACGTTATTTTTTCAAAACAAATGACGTTTATGTCGTGAAAATACGCTTTTCTATTTTTTGAGATAATGCGGGCATGCGAGCTTTCGAGTTCCCGGAAGGGCCGGTTTAAACGAGCGTGAGACAATATATAGAGAAACCGTAATTGCTCGGTTTGAGCTTTTGGGACCAACATCATAGCCAAAGTTACAACCACGAGACTCATCGGCCTCGACTATGAGCCGAGGTTGATTTTACCCCCAAAAATGGGCGACCAAGTTTTGAGCAGCTTTGGACCCGGTTCGATGGCAAACAAGCCAATGATAAAAACTCATCGCCTATGGCCATGACCTAGAGGTATTTTTGCAAAAAAATGACTTTAAGGTTGAGAAAATACACTTTTCTAGTTTTTCGACACAATGCGGGAATGCGAGCTTTCAAGTTCCCGAAAGGGCTGGTGTGAACGAGCATGAAACAATATATAGAGAAATTGTAATTGTCTGGTTTGAGCTTTTGGGACCTACATCATAGCCAAAGTAACAACCACGTATACTCATCGACCACGACTATGAGCTACGGTTGATTTTCGTACAAAAATGTCCGACTAAGTTTTGAGCGAGTTTTAGATCCAGTTCAATTGCAAATGAGCAAATGATAAAAACTCATCGCCTATGGCCATTACTCGGGGGTGATTTTTTCAAAAAAAATGAAGTTTAGGTCGAGAAAATACGGTTTTCTAGTTTTTTGAAACAATACGGGCATACGAGATTTCGAGTTCCCGGAACGGCGCTATGAACGAGCGTGAAACAATATATAGAGAAACCGTAATTGTCTGGTTTGAGGATTTTGGGGCCTACATGATAGCCAAAGTTACAACCTCAAACACTCATCGACCTCGACTATGAGTCGTGGTTAATTTTCACCCCAAAATGGCCGACTAAGTTTTGAGCGGCTTTAGAACCGGTTCGATGGCAAACGAGCGAATGATAAAAACTCATCTCCTATGGCCATTACCCGGGGGTATTTTTTTCAAAAAAAATGTTGTCTAGGTCGAGAAAATACGCTTTTCTAGTTTTTCGAGACAAATCGAGCATACGAGCTTTCGAGTTCCCGGAAGGGCGATGTGAACGAGCGTGAAACAATATATAGAGAAACCGTAATTGCTCGGTTTGAGGTTTTTGGGACCAATATCATAACATAATGAAGACCACAGAGACTCATTGGCCTCGACTATGAGCTAAGGTTGATTTTCACCCAAAAATGGCCGACTAAGTTTTGAGCGAGTTTTAGACCTAGTTCGATGGCAAACGAGCCAATGATAAAAACTCATCGCCGTTGCCAATGACACGGGGGTAATGTTTGCCAAAAAATTAATTTTAGGCCATGAAAAAAAACGTTTTAGTTTTCGAGACAATGTGGGCATCGAGCTTTCGAGTTCCTAGAAGGGTCGGTGTGAACAAGCATGAAACAATATATAGAGAATCTATAATTGTTGGTTTGAGGTTTTTGGGACCTAGATCATAGCCTAAGTGCGACCACAAAGACTCATCGGCCTCGACCGTGAGCCGAGTTTCATTTTTGCCCAAAAATGGCCGACCATGTTTTCAGCAGTTTTAGACCCGGTTTGATGGCAAACGAGAAAACAATAAAAACTCATCACCTATGGCCATGACCTAGACGTGATTTTTGCAAAAAAAACGACGTTTAGGTCGAGAAAATACGATTTTCTACTTTTTCGAGACAATGCGGGCATGCAAGCTTTCGACTTCCTAGAAGGGCCGGTGTGAACGAGCGTGGAACAATATATAGAGAAACTATAATTGCTGGTTTGAGGTTTTTGGGACCTACATCATAGCCAAAGTGAACCACAAAGACTCATCGGCCATGACCGTGAGCCGAGGTTAATTTCACCCAAAAATGGCCGACCAAGTTTTGAGTCGTTTTAGACCCGGTTCGATGGTAAACGAGCCAACGATGAAAACTAATCGCCTATGGCCATGACCCGAGGGTGATTTTTTTAAAAAAACAACGTTTAGGTCAAGAAAATACTCTTTTCTAGTTTTTCGAGACAATGCGGGCATGCGAGCTTTCGAGTTCTCGGAAGGGGTGGTGTGAACGAGCATGAAACAATATATAGAGAAACTATAATTGCTGGTTTATGGTTTTTGGGACCTACATTATAGCCAAAGTGACAACCACAGAGACTCATCGGCCTCGACGATGAGCCGAGGTTGATTTTTGCTCAAAACTTAATGACCAAGTTTTGAGCGAGCTTTAGACGCAATTTGATGGTGAACGAACCAACAATAAAAACTCATCACCTATGCCCATAAGCTAGACGTGATTTTTGCAAAAAAAATGACATTTATGTCGAGAAAATACACTTTTCTACTTTTTCGAGACAATGCGAGAACGCGAGCTTTCGAGTTCCCGGAAGGGCCGGTATGAACGAGCGTGAAAAAATATATAGAGAAACCGTAATTGCTAGTTTGAGCTTTTGGGACCTACATCATAGCCAAAGTGACAACCACAGAGACTCATCGGCCTCGACCGTGAGTCGAGGTTGATTTTCGCCCAAAAATGGGCGACCAAGTTTTGAGTCGTTTTAGACCCGGTTCGATGGGAAACGAGCCAATGATAAAAACTCATCACCTATGGCCATGACTTGGGGGTGATTTTAAAAAAAAACGACGTTTAGGTCGAGAAAATACGTTTTTCTAGTTTTTCGAGACAATGCGGACATGCGAGCTTTCAAGTTCCTAGAAGGGCCGGTGTTAACAAGAGTGAAAAAATATATAGAGAAACTATAATTTCGATTTGAGGTTTGTCGGACCTATATCATAGCCAAAGTGACAACCGCATAGACTCATTGGCCGCGACCGTGAGCCGAGGTTGATTTTCACCCAAAAATGGCCGACAAAGTTTTGAGCAGCTTTAGACCTAGTTCGATGGCACATTAGCCAACGATAAAATCTCATCGCCTATGGCCATGACTCGGGGGTGATTTTCGTAAAAAAACGACGTTTAGGTCGAGAATATACACTTTTCTAGTTTTTCGACACAATGCGTACATGCGAGCTTTCGAGTTCCCGGAAGGGCCGGTGTGAACGAGTGTGAAACAATATATAGAGAAACTATAATTGTTGGTTTGAGGTTTTTCGGACCTACATCATAGCCTAAGTGCAACCACAAAGACTTATCGCCCTTGATCGCGAAGTCGAGTTTGATTTTCGTCCAAAAATGGCCGACCATGTTTAGAGCGAGCTTTAGGCCAAGTTCGATGGCAAACAAGAAAACAATAAAAACTCATCACCTATGGGCATGACCTAGACATGATTTTTGCAAAAAAGAACGACGTTTAGGTCAAGAAAATGCGCTTTTCTACTTTTTCGAGACAATGCGGGCATGCGAGTTTTTGAGTTCTCGGAACGGCCGGTGTGAACGAGCATGGAACAATATATATAGAAATTGTAATTGCTGGTTAGAGGTTTTTGGGGCCGACATCATAGCCAAAGTGACAACCACAGAGACTCATCGGCCTCAACCGTGAGTTGAGGTTGATTTTCACCCAAAAATGGCCAACTATGTTTTGAGCTATTTTAGACCCGGTTCGATGGCAAACAAGCCAACGATAAAAACTTATTGCCTTTGGAAATGACTCGGGGGTAATTTTTGCAAAAAAAATAATTTTAGGCCATGAAAAAAAATGTTTTAGTTTTTCGAGACAATGCGGGCATGCGAGCTTTCGAGTTCTCGGAAGGGCCGGTGTGAACGAGCGTGAAACAATATATAGAGAAACTATAATTGTTGGTTTGAGGTTTTTCGAACCTACATCATAGCCTAAGTGCAACCACAGAGACTTATCGGCCTCGATCGCGAGCCGAGTTTGATTTTCGCCCAAAAATGGCCGACCATGTTTAGAGCGAGGTTTAGGCCAAGTTCGATGGCAAACGAGAAAACAATAAAAACTCATCACCTATGGGCATGACCTAGACATGATTTTTGCAAAAAAGAACGACGTTTAGGTCAAGAAAATACGCTTTTCTACTTTTTCGAGACAATGCGGGCATGCGAGTTTTCGAGTTTTCGAAAGGGCCGGTGTGAACGAGCGTGGAACAATATATATAGAAATTGTAATTGCTGGTTTGAGATTTTTAGGGCCTACATCATAGCCAAAGTGACAACCACAGAGAGTCATCGGCCTCGACCGTGAGCCGAGGTTAATTTTCACCCAAAAATGGCCTACCAAGTTTTGAGTCGTTTTAGACCTAGTTCGATTGCAAACGAGCCAACGATAAAACGTAATGGCCTATGGCCATGACTCGAGGATGATTTTAGAAAAAGACGACGTTTAGGTCGAGAAAATACACTTTTCTAGATTTTCAAGACAATGCGAGCATGCGAGCTTTTGAGTTCCCGGAAGGGGTGGTATGAACGAGCGTGAAACAATATATAGAGAAACGGTAATTACCGGTTTCGAGTTTTTGGGAGCTACATCATAGCCAAGTGACAACTACGGAGACTCATCGGCCTCGAGAGTGAGCCGAGGTTGAAATTCGCCCAAAAATTACGGACCAAGTTTTGAGCAGTTTTAGACGCAGTTCGTTGGCAAACGAGCCAACAATTAAAACTCATCACCTATGGTCATGACCTAGACGTGATTTTTGCAAAAAAAAATACGTTTATGTCGAGAAAATACGCTTTTCTACTTTTTTGAGACAATGCGGCGGGCGAGCTTTCGAGTTCCCGGAAGGGCCGGTGTGAACGAGCGTGAAACAATATATAGAGAAACTATAATTGCTGGTTTGAGGTTTTGAGACCTACATCATTGCCAAAGTGACAACCACGGAGACTCATCGGCCTCGACCGTGAGCCGAGGTTGATATTCGCCCAAAAATGGCCGACCAAGTTTTGAGCAGCTTTGGACCCGGTTCGATGGCAAACGAGCCAACGATAAAAACTAATCATCTATGGCCATGACCTAGGGGTATTTTTGCGAAAACGACATTTAGGTCGAGAAAACACACTTTTTTAGCTTTTCGAGACAATGCGGGCATGCGAGCTTTCGAGTTCCCGGAAGGGCGGTGTGAATGAGCGTGAAACAATATATAGAGAAACCGTAATTTTTGGTTTGAGGTTTGTCGGACCTACATTATAGCCAAAGTGACAACCACGGAGACTCATCGGCCGCGATCGTGAGCCGAGGTTGATTTTCATCAAAAAATGGCCGATAAAGTTTTGAGCAGCTTTAGACCCGGTTCGATGGCAAATGAGCCAACGATAAAAACTCATCGCCTATGGCCATGACCTAGGGGTGATTTTTACAAAAAACGACGTTTTGGTCAAGAAGATACGCTTTTCTAGTTTTCGACACAATGCGGGCATGTGAGCTTTCGAGTTCCCGGAAGGGCCGGTGTGAACGAGCATGAAACAATATATAGAGAAACTCTAATTACTAGTTTGAGGTTTTTGGGACCTACATCATAGCCAAAGTGACAACCACAGAGACTCATCGGCCTCGACCGTGAGCCGAGGTTATTTTTCACCTAAAAATGCCCGACCAAGTTTTGAGCGAGTTTTAGACCCGGTTCGATGGCAAATGAGCCAATGATAAAAACTAATCGCCTATGGCCATGACTTGAGGGTGATTTTAAAAAAAAATGACGGTTAAGTCGAGAAAATACGCTTTTCTAGTTTTTCGAGACAATGCGAGCATGCGAGCTTTCGAGTTCCCGGAACGGTGGTGTGAACGAGCGTGAAACAATATATAGAGAAACCGTTATTGCTGGTTTGAGGTTTTTGGGAGCTACATCATAGCCAAAGTGACAGTCGTAGATACTCATTGACCACGACTATGAGTCGTGGTTGATTTTGGCCCAAAAATGGCCGACTAAGTTTTCGAGCAGCTTTACACCCGGCTTGATGGCAAACGAGCCAATGATAAAAACTCATCGCCTATGGCCATTACCTAGGGGTGATTTTTTCAAAAAAAATAATGTTTAGGTCGACAAAATACACTTTTCTAGTTTTTCGAGACAATGCGAGCATACGAGCTTTCGAGTTCCCGGAAGGGTCGGTGTGAACGAGCGTGAAACAATATATAGAGAAACTATAATTGCTTGGTTTGAGCTTTAGGGACCTACATCACAGCCAAAGTGACAACCACGGAGACTCATCGGCCTCGACTATGAGCCGAGGTTGATTTTAACCCAAAAATGGCCGACTAAGTTTTGAGCGAGTTTTAGACCTAGTTTGATGGCAAACGACCCAACGATAAAAACTCATCGCCTTTGGCAATGACTCAGGGGTGATTTTTGCAAAAAAATTAATTTTAAGCCATGAAAAAAAATATTTTAGTATTTCGAGACAATGCGGGCATGCGAGCTTTCGAGTTCTCGGAAGGGCCGGTGTGAACCAGCGTGAAACAACATATAGAGAAACCGTAATTATTGGTTTTAGGTTTTTGGGACCTACATCATAGCCTAAGTGCAACCACGGAGACTTATCGGCCTCGACCGTGAGTCGAGTTTGATTTTCGTCCAAAAATGGCCGACCAAGTTTTGAGCGAGCTTTAGACCTAGTTCGATGGCAAACGAGAAAACAATAAAAACTCATCACCTATGGCCATGACCTAGACGTGATTTTTGCAAAAAAAAAAATGATGTTTAGGTCAAGAAAATACGCTTTTCTACTTTTTCGAGACAATGCGGGCATGCGTGCTTTTGAGTTCCCGGAAGGGCGGTGTGAACGAGCGTGGAGCAATGTATAGAGAAACTATAATCGCCGGTTTGAGGTTTTTGGGACCTACATCATAGCCAAAGTGTCAACCACAAAGACTCATCAACCTCAACCGTGCGTTGAGGTTAATTTTCACCCAAAAATGGCCGACTAAGTTTTGAGTCGTTTTAGAACCGGCTCGATGGCAAATGAGCCAACAATAAAAACTCATCGCCTATGGCCATGACCCGAGGGTGATTTTTTTTAAAAAAACGACATTTAGGTCGAGAAAATACGCTTTTCTAGTTTTTCGAGACAATGCGAGCATGCGAGCTTTCGAGTTCCCGAAGGGCCGGTGTGAACGAGCGTGGAAGAATATATATAGAAATTGTAATTCGCTGGTTTGAGGTTTTTGGGGCCTACATCATAGCCAAAGTGACAACCACAGAGACTCATCGGCCTCGACCGTGAGCCGAGGTTAATTTTCACCCAAAAATGGCCTAACAAGTTTTGAGTCGTTTTAGACCCGGTTCGATGGCAAACGAGCCAACGATAAAAAGTAATCGCCTATGGCCATGACCTAAGGATGATTTTAGAAAAAAACGACGTTTAGGTCGAGAAAATACACTTTTCTAGTTTTTCAAGACAATGCGAGCATGCGAGCTTTCGAGTTTCGGAAGGGGTGGTGTGAACGAGCGTGAAACCATATATAGAGAAACGATAATTACCGGTTTCGAGTTTTTGGGAGCTACATCATAGCCAAAGTGACAACCATAGAGAGTCATCGGCCTCGAGAGTGAGCCGAGGTTGAAATTCGCCCGTAAATTACCGACCAAGTTTTGAGCAGCTTTTGACCCGGCTCGTTGGCAAACGAGCCAACAATAAAAAGTCATCGCCTATGGCCATGACTCGTGGGTGATTTTTGTAAAAAAACGACATTTAGGTCGAGAATATACGCTTTTCTAGTTTTTCGACACAATGTAGGCATGCGAGCTTCCGAGTTCTTGGAAGGGCCGTGTGAACGAGCGTGAAACAATATATAGAGAAACATTAATTGCTGGTTTGAGGATTTTGGGACCTACATCATAGCAAAAGTTACAACCACGTATACTCATCGACGTCGACTATGAGTCGTGGTTGATTTTCGCCCAAAAATGGCCGACTAAGTTTTGAGAAGTTTTGACCCGGCTCGATGGCAAACAAGCAAATGATAAAAACTCATCGCCTATGGCCATTACCCGGGGGTGATTTTTTCAAAACAAAATGATGTTTAGGTCGAGAAAATACACTTTTCTAGTTTTTTGAGACAATACGAGCATACGAGCTTTCGAGTTCCTAGAAGGGCGATGTGAACGAGCGTGAAACAATATATAGAGAAACTATAATTGCTAGTTTGAGCTTTTGGGACCTACATCATAGCCAAAGTTACAAGCCCGGAGACTCATCGGCCTCGACCGTGAGTTGAGGTCGAGTTTCACCCAAAAATGATCGACTATGTTTTGAGCTATTTTAGACCCAATTCGATGGCAAACCAGCCAACGATAAAAACTTATTGCCTTTGGAAATGACTCGGGGGTAACTTTTGCAAAAAAATTAATTTTAAGCCATGAAAAAAAATGTTTTAGTTTTTCGAGACAATGCGGGCATGCGATCTTTCGAGTTCCCGGAAGGGTCGGTGTGAACGAGCGTGAAACAATATATAGAGAAACCGTAATTGCTCGGTTTGAGGTTTTGAGACCTACATCATAGCCAAAGTGACAACCACGGAGACTCATCGGCCTCGACCGTGAGTTGAGGTTGATATTCGCCCAAAAATGGCCGACCAAGTTTTGAGCGAGCTTTAGACCCGGCTCGATGGCAAACGAGCCAACGATAAAAACTCATCTCCTATGGCCATGACCCGGGGATTTTTGCAAAAACGACGTTTAGGTTGAGAAAACACGCTTTTTTAGTTTTTCGAGACAATGCGTGCATGCGAGCTTTCGAGTTCCCGGAAGGGCGGTGTGAACGAGCGTGAAACAATATATACGTAAACTATAATTTCCGGTTTGGGGTTTGTCGGACCTACATCATAGCCAAAGTGACAACCACGGAGACTCATCGCCGCGATCGTGAGCCGAGGTTGATTTTCATCGAAAAATGGCCGATAAAGTTTTGAGCAATTTTAGAGCCGCTTCGATGGCAAATGAGCCAACGATAAAAACTCATCGCCTATGGGCATGACTCGGGGGTGATTTTTACAAAAAAATGACATTTAGGTCAAGAAGATACGGTTTCTAGTTTTTCGACACAATGCGTGCATGTGAGCTTTCGAGTTCCCGGAAGGGTCGGTGTGAACGAGCGTGAAACAATATATAGAGAAACCGTAATTACCGGTTTGAGGTTTTTGGGACCGACATCATAGCCAAAGTGACAACCACAGAGACTCATCGGCCTCGACCGTGAGCCGAGGTTAATTTTCACCTAAAAATGCCCGACCAAGTTTTGAGCTATTTTAGACCCAGCTCGATGGCAAATGAGCCAACGATAAAAACTAATCGCCTATGGCCATGACCCGAGGGTGATTTTAAAAAAAAATGACGTTTAAGTCGAGAAAATACGCTTTTTTAGTTTTTCGAGACAATGCGAGCATGCGAGCTTTCGAGTTCCCGGAAGGGGTGGTGTAAACGAGCGTGAAACAATATATAGAGAAACCGTTATTGCTAGTTTGAGGTTTTTGGGAGCTACATCATAGCCAAAGTGACAACCATAGATACTCATCGACCACGACTACGAGCTATGGTTGATTTTGGCCCAAAAATGGCCGACTAAGTTTTGAGCGCGTTTACACCCGGCTCGATGGCAAACGAGCCAATGATAAAAACTCATCGCCTATGGCCATTACCTAGGGGTGATTTTTTTCAAAAAACTCGATGTTTAGGTCGAGAAAATACACTTTTCTAGTTTTTCGAGACAATGCGTGCATACGAGCTTTCGAGTTCCCGGAAGGGTCGGTGTGAATGAGCGTGAAAAAATATATAAAGAAACCGTAATTGGTGGTTTGTGGTTTTTGGGTCCTACATCATAGCCAAAGTGATAACAACAGAGACTCATCGACCTCGACAGTGAGTCGAGGTTAATTTTCACCCAAAAATGGCCGACCAAGTTTTGAGCTTTTTTAGACCCGGTTCGATGGCAAACGAGCCAACGATAAAAACTAATCGCCTATGGCCATGACTCGAGGGTGATTTTTTCTTAAAAAACAACCTTTAGGTTGAGAAAATATGCTTTTCTAGTTTTTCGAGATAATGCGAGCATGCGAACTTTCGAGTTCCCGGAAGGGGTGGTGTGAACGAGCGTGAAACAATATATAGAGAAACCGTAATTGCTGGTTTGATGTTTTTGGGACCTACATCATAGCCAAAGTGACAACCACGAGAGACTAATCGGCCTCGACGAGTGAGTCGAGGTTGATTTTCGTCCAAAAATTGCCGACCAAGTTTTGAGCAGTTTTAGACGCAGTTCGATGGCAAATGAGCCAACAATAAAAACTCATCACCTATGGGCATGACCTAGACGTGATTTTTGCAAAAAAAAGAAAATGACGTTTATGTCGAGAAAATATGCTTTTCTACTTTTTCAAGACAATGCGTGCATGTGAGCTTTCGAGTTCCCGTAAGGGCCGGTGTGAACGAGCGTGAAACAATATATAGAGAAACCGTAATTTCGGTTTGAGCTTTTGGGACCTACATCATAGCCAAAGTTAGAACCATAGAGACTCATCGGCCTCGACCGTGAGCCGAGGTTGATTTTTGCCCAAAAATGGCCGACTAAGTTTTGAGCGGCTTTAGACCTGTGTCCATGGCAAACGAGCCAACGATAAAAACGCATTGCCTATGGCCATGACCTAGGGGTGATTTTTGAAAAAAACGACGTTTAGGTCAAGAAAATACGCTTTTCTAGTTTTTCGAGACAATGCGGGCGTGGGAGCTTTCGAGTTCTTGAAGGGCCGATGTTAACGATAGTGAAAAAATATATAGAGAAACTATAATTTATGGTTTGAGGTTTGTCGAACCTACATTATAGCCAAAGTGACAACCACAGAGACCGATCGGCCTAGATCGTGAGCCGAGGTTGATTTTCGCCCAAAAATGGTCGACCAAGTTTTGAGCGAGTTTTAGACCTAGTTCGATGGTAAACGAGCGAACGATAAAAGCTCATCGCCTTTGGCCAAGACACGGGGGTGATTTTTGCAAAAAAATTAATTTTAGGGCATGAAAAAAAATGTTTTAGTTTTTCGAGACAATGCGGGCATGCGAGCTTTCGAGTTCTTGGAAGGGCCGGTGTGAACGAGCGTGAAACAATATATAGAGAAACTATAATTGCTGGTTTGAGGTTTTTCGGACCTACATCATAGCCAAAGTGATAACCACGGAGACTCATCGGCCTCGGTAGTGAGTTGAGGTTGATTTTCGCCCAAAAATGGCCGACTAAGTTTTGAGCAGCTTTTGACCCGGTTTGATGGCAAACGAACCAACGATAAAAGCTCATTGCCTATTGCCATGACCCGGGGGTGATTTTTTCAAAAAAACAACATTTAGCTCGAGAAAATACGCTTTTCTAGGTTTTCGACACAATGCGGGAATGCGAGCTTTCGAGTTCCTAGAAGGGTCGGTGTGAATGAGCGTGAAACAGTTTATTGAGAAACCGTAATTGCTCGGTTTGAGGTTTTTGGGACCTACATCATAGCCAAAGTGACAACCACGGAGACTCATCGACCTCGACGGTGAGCCGAGGTTAATTTTCACCCAAAAATGGCCGACCAAGTTTTGAGCTTTTTAGACCCGGTTCGATGGCAAACGAGCCAACGATAAAAACTAATCGCCTATGGCCATGACTCGAGGGTTATTTTTTAAAAAAAATGACCTTTAAGTCGAGAAAATATGCTTTTCTAGTTTTTCGAGATAATGCGAGCATGCGAACTTTCGAGTTCCCGGAAGGGGTGGTGTGAACGAGCGTGAAACAATATATAGAGAAACCGTAATTGCTTGGTTTGAGGTTTTTAGGACCTACATCATAGCCAAAGTGACAACCACGAGAGACTAATCGGCCTCGACGAGTGAGCCGAGGTTGATTTTCGCCCAAAAATTGCCGACCAAGTTTTGAGCGAGTTTTAGACGCAGTTCGATGGTAAATCGACCAACAATAAAAACTCATCACCTATGGCCATGACCTAGACGTGATTTTTGCAAAAAAAAAATGACGTTTATGTCGAGAAAATATGCTTTTCTACTTTTTCAAGACAATGCGGGCATGTGAGCTTTCGAGTTCCCGTAAGAGCCGGTGTGAACGAGCATGAAATAATATATAGAGAAACCGTAATTTCGGTTTGAGCTTTTGGGACCTACATCATAGCCAAAGTTAGAACCATAGAGACTCATCGGCCTCGATCGCGAGTCGAGGTAGATTTTTGCCCAAAAATTGCCGACCAAGTTTTGAGCGAGTTTTAGACCCAGTGTCCATGGCAAATGAGCCAACGATAAAAACGCATCGCCTATGGCCATGACCTAGGGGTGATTTTTGTAAAAAACGACGTTTAGGTCGAGTAAATACGCTTTTCTAGTTTTTCGAGACAATGCGGGCATGGGAGCTTTCGAGTTCTTGGAAGGGCCGATGTTAACGATAGTGAAAAAATATATAGAGAAACTATAATTTATGGTTTAAGGTTTGTCGGACCTACATTATAGCCAAAGTGACAACCACGGAGACTCATCGGCCTAGATCGTGAGCTAAGGTTGATTTTTGCCCAAAAATGGCCGACCAAGTTTTGAGCAGCTTTTAGACCTAGTTCGATGGTAAACGAGCGAACGATAAAAGCTCATCGCCTTTGGCCAAGACCTCGGGTGATTTTTGCAAAAAAATTAATTTTAGGCCATGAAAAAAAATGTTTTAGTTTTTCGAGACAATGCGGGCATGCGAGCTTTCGAGTTGTTGGAAGGGCCGGTGTGAACGAGCGTGAAACAATATATAGAGAAACTATAATTGCTGGTTTGAGGTTTTTCGGACCTACATCATAGCCAAAGTGACAACCACGGAGACTCATCGGCCTCGGCAGATGAGTCGAGGTTGATGTTCGCCCAAAAATGGCCGACTAAGTTTTGAGCGAGTTTTTGACCTAGTTTGATGGCAAATGAACCAACGATAAAATCTCATTGCCTATTGCCATGACTCGGGGGTGATTTTTGCAAAAAAATAGCATTTAGCTCGAGAAAATACGTTTTTCTAGTTTTTCGACACAATGCGGGAATGCGAGCTTTCGAGTTCCCGGAAGGGCCGGTGTGAACGAGCGTGAAACAATTTATTGAGAAACCGTAATTGCTGGTTTGAGGTTTTTGGGACCTACATCATAGCCAAAGTTATAACCTCGGATACTCATCGATCTCGACTATGAGCTATGGTTGATTTTCGCCCAAAAATGGTCGACTAAGTTTTAAGCGAGTTTTAGACCCGGTTCGATGGCAAACGAGCCAACGATAAAAACTAATTGCCTATGGCCATGACCCGAGGGTGATTTTTTTTAAAAAAATGACCTTTAGGTCGAGAAAATACGCTTTTCTAGTTTTTCCGGACAATGCGGGTATGCGAGCTTTCGAGTTCCCGTAAGGGCCGGTGTGAACGAGCGTGAAATAATATATAGAGAAACCGTAATTACCGGTTTGAGGTTTTTGGGACCTACATCATAGCCAAAGTTACAACCTCGGATACTCATCGACCTCGACTATGAGCTATGGTTGATTTTCTCCCAAAAATGGTCGACTAAGTTTTAAGCGAGTTTTAGACCCGGCTCGATGGCAAACGAGCCAACGATAAAAACTAATCACCTATGGCCATGACTAAGATGTGATTTTTGCAAAAAAAAATGACGTTTAGGTCGAGAAAATACGCTTTTCTACTTTTTTGAGATAATGTAGGCGCGCGAGCTTTTGAGTTCTTGGAAGGGCCGGTGTGAACGAGCGTGGAACGATCATAGAGAAACCGTAATTGATGGTTTGAGGTTTTTGGGACCTACATCATAGCCAAAGTGACAACCACGGAGACTCATCGGCCTCGACCGTGAGCCGAGGTTGATTTTCGCCCAAAAACGATCGACCAAGTTTTGAGCAGCTTTTGACCTAGTTCGATGGAAAACAAGCCAACAATAAAGACTCATGGCCTTAGGCCATGACCCGGGGTTATTTTTTCAAATAAACGACGTTTAAGTCGAGAAAATACGCTTTTCTAGTTTTTCGACACAATGAGAGCATGTGAGCTTCCGAGTTACCTGGAAAGGCCGGTGTGAATGAGCGTAAAATAATCTATAGAGAAACCGTAATGGATGGTTTGAGGTTTTTGGGACCTAGATCATAGCCTCGGTGCAGCCACAAAGGCTCATCGGCATCGACCGTGAGCCGAGTTTCATTTTTTCCCAAAAATGGCCGACCATGTTTTGAGTAGTTTTAGGCCCAGCTTGATGGCAAACGAGAAAAAAATAAAAACTCATCACCTATGGCCATGACCTAGATGTGATTTTTGCAAAAAAAATGACGTTTAGGTCGAGAAAATACGCTTTTCTAGTTTTTCGAGATAATGCGGGCATGCGAACTTTCGAGTTCCCGGAAGGGGTGGTGTGAACGAGCGTGAAACAATAAATAGAGAAACCGTAATTGCTGGTTTGAGGTTTTTGGGACCTACATCATAGCCAAAGTGACAACCACCGAGACTAATCGGCCTCGACGATGAGCCGAGGTTGATTTTCGCCCAAAAATTGCCGACTAAGTTTTGAGTAGTTTTAGACGCGAGTTCGATGGCAAATGAGCCAACAATAAAAACTCATCACCTATGGGCATGACCTAGATGTGATTTTTGCAAAAAAAAAAAAGGACGTTTATGTCGAGAAAATATTTTTTTCTACTTTTTCAAGATAATGCGGGCATGCGAGCTTTCGAGTTCCTATAAGGGTCGGTGTGAACGAGCGTGAAACAATATATAGAGAAACCGTAATTTCGGTTTGAGCTTTTGGGACCTACATCATAGCCAAAGTTAGAACCACGGAGACTCATCGGCCTCGACCGTGAGCCGAGGTTGATTTTCGCCCAAAAATGGCCGACAAAGTTTTGAGCGAGCTTTAGACCCGAGTCCATGGCAAACGAGCCAACGATAAAAACGCATCGCCTATGGCCATGACCTAGGGGTATTTTTGTAAAAAACGACGTTTAGGTCGAGAAAATACGCTTTTCTAGTTTTTCGAGACAATGCGGGCATGCGAGCTTTCGAGTTCTTGGAAGGGCCGATGTTAACGATAGTGAAAAAATATATAGAGAAACTATAATTTATGGTTTGAGGTTTGTCGGACCTACATTATAGCCAAAGTGACAATCACGGAGACTCATCGGCCTTGATCGTGAGCCGAGGTTGATTTTCGTCCAAAAATGGCCGACCAAGTTTTGAGCGAGCTTTAGACCCGGTTCGATGGCAAACGAGCGAACGATAAAAGCTCATCGCCTTTGGCCAAGACTTGGGAGTGATTTTTGCAAAAAAATGACTTTTAGGCCATGAAGAAACACTATTTTAGTTTTTCCAAACAATGCGGGCATTCGAGTTCTCGAGTTCTTGGAAGGGTCGGTGTGAACGAACGTGAAACAATATATAGAGAAACCGTAATTGCTGGTTTGAGGTTTTTCGGATCTACATCATAGCCAAAGTGACAACCACAGAGACTCATCGGCCCGACAGTGAGCCGAGGTTGATTTTCACCCAAAAATGGCCGACTAAGTTTTGAGCAGCTTTTGACCCGGCTTGATGGCAAACGAACCAACGATAAAAGCTCATTGCCTATTGCCATGACTCGGGGGTGATTTATGCAAAAAAACAAGTATTTAGCTCGAGAAAATACGCTTTTCTAGTTTTTCGACACAATGCGGGAATGCGAGCTTTCGAGTTCTCGGAAGGGTCGATGTGAACGAGCATGAAACAATTTATAGAGAAACCGTAATTGTTGGTTTGAGGTTTTTCGGATCTACATCATAGCCAAAGTGACAACCACGGAGACTCATCGCCGCGGCAGTGAGTCGAGGTTGATGTTCGCCCAAAAATGATCTACTAAGTTTTGAGCAGCTTTTAACCCGGCTTGATGGCAAACGAACCAACGATAAAAGCTCATTGCCTATTGCCATCACCCGGGGGTGATTTTTGCAAAAAAATGACATTTAGCTCGAGAAAATACGCTTTTCTAGTTTTTCGACACAATGCGGGAATGCGAGCTTTCGAGTTCCCGGAAGGGCCGGTGTGAACAAGCGTGAAATAATTTATAGAGAAACCGTAATTGCTGGTTTGAGGTTTTTGGGACCTATATCATAGCCAAAGTTACAACCTCGTATACTCATCGACCTCGACTATGAGCTATGGTCGATTTTCGCCCAAAAATGGCTTACTAAGTTTTAAGCAGCTTTAGACCCAGTTCGATGGCAAATGAGCAAATGATAAAAACTCATCACCTATGGCCATTACCTAAGGGTGATTTTTTCAAAAAAAAAGATGATTAGGTCGAGAAAATACGCTTTTCTAGTTTTTTGAAACAATACAAGCATACGAGCTTTCGAGTTCTCGGAAAGGCGCCGTGAACGAGCGTGAAACAATATATAGAGAAACCGTAATTGCTGGTTTGAGGTTTTTATGACCTATATCATAGCAAAGTGAAAACCACAGAGACTCATCGACCTCGACTATGAGCCGAGGTTGATTTTCACCCAAAAATGGCCGACCAAGTTTTGAGCACTTTTGACCCGGTTCAATGGCAAATGAGCCAACGATAAAAACTCATGGCCTATGGCCATGACTCAGGCGTGATTTTTTCAAAAAAACGACGTTTAGGTGGAGAAAATATGCTTTTCTAGTTTTTCGACACAATGCGGGCATGCGAGCTTTCGAGTTCCCGGAAGGGCCGGTGTGAACGAGCGTGAAACAATTTATAGAGAAACCGTATTTGCTTGGTTTGAGGATTTTGGGACCTACATGATAGCCAAAGTTACAACCTCGGATACTTATCGACCTCGACTACGAGTCGTAGTTGATTTTCCCCCAAAAATGGCCGATTGAGTTTTGAGTAGTTTTAGAACCAGTTCGATGGAAAACGAGCAAATGATAAAAACTCATCGCCTATGGCCATTACTCGGGGGTATTTTTTTTAAAAAAATGAAGTTTAGGCCAAGAAAATATGCTTTTCTAGTTTTTCGAGACAATGCGGGCATACGAGCTTTCGAGTTCTCGGAAGGGCGGTGTGAACGAGCGTGAAACAATATATAGAGAAACCGTAATTGCTGGTTTGTGCTTTTTGGGACCAATATCATAGCAAAATGAAGACCACAGAGACTTATCGGCCTCGACTATGAGCTAAGGTTGATTTTCACCCAAAAATGGTCGACCAAGTTTTGAGCGAGTTCTAGACCTAATTCGATGGCAAACGAGCCAACGATAAAAACTCATCTCCTTTGGCAATGACTCGGGGCTAATTTTTGAAAAAAATTCATTTTAGGCCATGAAAAAAAATGTTTTAGTTTTTCAAGACAATGCGAGCATCGAGCTTTCGAGTTCTCGGAAGGTCCGGTGTGAACGATCGTGAAACAAGTATATAGAGAAACTATAATTGTTGGTTTGAGATTTTTAGGACCTACATCATAGCCTAAGTGCAACCACAAAGACTCATCGACCTCAATCGTGAGCTAAGTTTGATTTTCGCCCAAAAATGGCCGACCATGTTTTGGGTAGTTTTAGACCCGAGCTTGATGGCAAACGAGAAAACAATAAAAACTCATCACCTATGGCCATGACCAAGATGTGATTTTTGCAAAAAAAAAAAACGACGTTTAGGTCGAGAAAATATGCTTTTCTACTTTTTCGAGACAATGCGGCGCGCGAGCTTTCGAGTTCCCGGAAAAGCCGGTGTGAACGAGCGTGGAACAGTCTATAGAGAAACCGTAATTGATGGTTTGAGGTTTTTGGGACCTACATCATAGCCAAAGTGACAACCACAGAGACTCATCGGCCTCGACCGTGAGCCGAGGTTGATTTTCGCCCAAAAACGATCAACCAAGTTTTGAGCAGTCTTTGACCTACTTCGATGGAAAACAAGCCAACAATAAAGACTCATGGCCTTAGGCCATGACTCGGGGGTTATTTTTTCAAATAAACGACGTTTAAGTCGAGAAAATACGCTTTTTTAGTTTTTCGAGACAATGCGAGCATGCGAGCTTTCGAGTTACCGGAAAGCCTCGGTGTGAACGAGCGTGAAACAATCTATATAGAAACCGTAATGCATGGTTTGAGGTTTTTGGCACCTAGATCATAGCCTAAGTGCGACCACAAAGGCTCATCGGCATCGACTCGTGAGCCGAGTTTCATTTTTGCCCAAAAATGGCCGACCATGTTTTGAGTAGTTTTAGACCCAGCTTGATGGCAAACGAGAAAACAATAAAAACTCATCACCTATGGCCATGACCTAGACGTGATTTTTGCAAAGAAAACGACGTTTAGGTCGAGAAAATACGCTTTTCTACTTTTTTGAGATAATGCGTGCATGCGAACTTTCAAGTTCCCGGAAGGGGTGGTGTGAACGAGCGTGAAACAATAAATAGAGAAACCGTAATTGCTAGTTTGAGGTTTTTGGGACCTACATCATAGCTAAAGTGACAACCACGAGAGACTAATCGGCCTCGACAGTGAGCCGAGGTTGATTTTCACCCAAAAATTGTCGACCAAGTTTTGAGTAGTTTTAGACGCAGTTCGATGGTAAATGAGCCAACAAGAAAAACTCATCACCTATGGGCATGACCTAGACGTGATTTTTGCCAAAAAAAAAAAGACATTTATGTCGAGAAAATACTCTTTTCTACTTTTTCAAGACAATGCGAGCATGCGAGCTTTCGAGTTCTTGTAAGGGCCGGTGTGAACGAGCGTGAAACAATATATAGAGAAACCGTAATTTCTAGTTTGAGCTTTTGGGACCTACATCATAGCCAAAGTTAGAACCACGGAGACTCATCGGCCTCGACCGTGAGTCGGGGTTGATTTTTGCCCAAAAATGGCCGACCAAGTTTTGAGCAGCTTTAGACCCGAGTCCATGGCAAACGAGCCAACGATAAAAATGCATCACCTATGGCCATGACCTAGGGGTGATTTTTGTAAAAAACGACGTTTAGGTTGAGAAAATACGCTTTTCTAGTTTTTCGACACAATGCGAGCATGCGAGCTTTCGAGTTCCCGGAAGGGCGGTGTGAACGAGCGTGAAACAATTTATAGAGAAACCGTAATTACCGGTTTGAGGATTTTGAGACCTACATGATAGCCAAAGTTACAACCTTAGATACTTATCGACCTCGACTATGAGGTGTAGTTGATTTTCCCCCAAAAATGGCCGACCGAGTTTTGAGTAGTTTTAGAACCAGTTCGATGGAAAACGAGCAAATGATAAAAACTCATCGCCTATGGCCATTACTCGGGGGTATTTTTTCAAAAAAATGAAGTTTAGGCCAAGAAAATACGCTTTTCTAGTTTTTCGAGACAATGCGGGCATACGAGCTTTCAAGTTCCCGGAAGGATGGTGTGAACGAGCATGAAACAATATATAGAGAAACTATAATTGCTTGGTTTGAGCTTTTTGGGACCAATATCATAGCAAAATGAAGACCATAGAGACTCATCGGCCTCGACTATGAGCTAAGGTTGATTTTCACCCAAAAATGGCCGACCAAGTTTTGAGCGAGTTTTAGACCTAATTCGATGGCAAACGAGCCAACGATAAAACTCATCTCCTTTGGCAATGACTCGAGGGTAATTTTTGAAAAAAAATAATTTTAGGCCATGAAAAAAAATGTTTTAGTTTTTCGAGACAATGCGAGCATCGAGCTTTCGAGTTCCTGGAAGGGCCGATGTGAACGATCGTGAAACAAGTATATAGAGAAACTATAATTGTTGGTTTGAGGTTTTTAGGACCTACATCATAGCCTAAGTGCGGCCACAAAGACTCATCGGCCTCAATTGTGAGCCGAGTTTGATTTTCGCCCAAAAATGGCCGACCATGTTTTGAGTAGTTTTAGACCCGGTTCGATGGCAAACGAGAAAACAATAAAAATTCATCACCTATGGCCATGAACAAGATGTGATTTTTGTAAAAAAAAAATGACGTTTAGGTTGAGAAAATACGCTTTTCTACTTTTTCGAGACAATGCGGGCGCACGAGCTTTCGAGTTCCTGGAAGGGCCGGTGTGAACGAGCGTGGAACGATCTATAGAGAAACTTTAATTGATGGTTTGAGGTTTTTGGGACCTACATCATAGCCAAAGTAACAACCACGGAGACTCATCGGCCTCGACCGTGAGTCGAGGTTGATTTTCGCCCAAAAACGATCGACCAAGTTTTGAGCGAGTTTTTGACCTAGTTCAATGGAAAACAAGCCAACAATAAAGACTCATGGCCTTAGGCCATGACACGGGGGTTATTTTTTCAAATAAACGACGTTTAAGTCGAGAAAATACGTTTTTCTAGTTTTTCGAGACAATGCGAGCATGCGAGCTTTCGAGTTACTCGGAAAGGCCGGTGTGAACGAGCATGAAACAATCTATAGAGAAACCGTAATGGATGGTTTGAGATTTTTGGGACCTAGATCATAGCCTAAGTGCGGCCACAAAGACTCATCGGCATCGATCGTGAGTCGAGTTTCATTTTTGCCCAAAAATGGCCGACCATGTTTTGAGTAGTTTTAGACCCAGCTTGATGGCAAACGAGAAAACAATAAAAAATCATCACCTATGGCCATGACCTAGACGTGATTTTTGCAAAAAAAACGACGTTTAGGGCGAGAAAATACGCTTTTCTACTTTTTCGAGACAATGCGGGCATGCAAGCATTCGAGTTCCTAGAAAGGCCGGTGTGAACGAGCGTGGAATAATATATAGAGAAACCGTAATTGCTTGGTTTGAGGTTTTTGGGACCTACATCATAGCCAAAGTGAACCATAGAGACTCATCGGCCATGACTCGTGAGTTGAGGTTAATTTCATCCAAAAATGGCCTACCAAGTTTTGAAGTCGTTTTAGGTCGAAAACCGGTCGCTAAAAAGCTTAGTAAGCCGGTCTTCGATGGCCTACCGGTTCGATGGTAAACGAGCCAATGATAAAAACTAATCGCCTATGGCCATAACCCGAGGGTGATTTTTTTAAAAAACAACGTTTAGGTCGATAAAATACTTTTTTCTAGTTTTCGAGATCATGCGGGCATGCGAGCTTTCGAGTTCCTGGAAGGGGTGGTGTGAACGAGCGTGAAACAATATATAGAGAAACCGTAATCGCTGATTTATGATTTTTGGGACCTACATGATAGCCAAAGTGACAACCACGGAGACTCATCGGCCTCGACGGTGAGTCGAGGTTGATTTTCGCTCAAAAATTAACGACCAAGTTTTGAGCGAGTTTTAGATGCAATTCAATGGGGAACGAACCAACAATAAAAACTCATCACCTATGCCCATAAGCTAGACGTGATTTTTGCAAAAAAAAATGACATTTATGTCGAGAAAATACACTTTTCTATTTTTTCGAGACAATGTGGGAACGCGAGCTTTCGAGTTCCTGGAAGGGTCGGTGTGAACGAGCGTGAAACAATATATAGAGAAACTATAATATAGAGAAATTGTAATTGCTAGTTTGAGATTTTTGGGACCTACATCATAGCCACGGTGACAACCATAGATACTCATCGACCATGACTATGAGTCGTGGTTGATTTTGGCCCAAAAATGATCGACTAAGTTTTGAGCGAGCTTTACACCGAGTTTGATGGCAAACGAGCCAATGATAAAAACTCATCGCCTATGGCCATTACCTAGGGGTGATTTTTTCAAAAAACGGATGTTTAGGTCGAGAAAATACACTTTTCTAGTTTTTTGAGACAATGCGAGCAACGAGCTTTCAAGTTCCTGGAAGGGTCGGTGTGAATGAGCGTGAAACAATATATGAGAAACCGTAATTATTGGTTTGTGGTTTTTGGGACCTACATCATAGCCAAAGTGACAACCACAGAGACTAATCGGCCTCGACGAGTGAGTCGAGGTTGATTTTCGCTCAAAAATTACCGACCAAGTTTTGAGTAGTTTTAGACGCATTTCGATGGCAAATGAGCCAACAATAAAAGCTCATCACCTATGGCCATGACCTAGACGTGATTTTTGCAAAAGAAAAAATGACGTTTAGGTCGAGAAAATATGTGTTTCTACTCTTTCGAGACAATGCGGGCATGCGAGATTTCGAGTTCCTAGAAGGGCGGTGTGAACGAGCGTGAAACAATATATAGAGAAACCGTAATTGATGGTTTGAGGTTTTTGGCACCTACATCATAGCCTAAGTGCAACCACGGAGACTCATCGGCCTCGATGGTGAGCCGAGTTTCATTTTCGCACAAAAATGGTCGATCATGTTTTGAGCGAGTTTTAGACCCAATTCGATGGCAAACGAGCCAACAATAAAAACTCATCACCTATGGCCATGACCTAGACGTGATTTTTGCAAAAAAAAAATGACGTTTAGGTCGAGAAAATACGCTTTTCTACTTTTTCGAGACAATGCGGGCATGCAAGCTTTCGATTTCCTGGAAGGGCGGTGTGAACGATCATGGAACAATATATAGAGAAACTATAATTGTTGGTTTGAGGTTTTTGGGACCTACATTATAGCCAAAGTGACAACCATAGAGACTCATCGGCCTAATCGTGAGTCGAGTTTAATTTTCACCCAAAAATGGCTAACCAAGTTTTGAGCTTTTTTAGACCTAGTTCGATGGCAAACGAGCCAACGATAAAAACTAATCCCCTATGGCCATGACACGAGGGTGATTTTTTTTAAAAAAACGACCTTTAGGTCGAGAAAATACGCTTTTCTAGTTTCTCGAGATAATGCGGGCATGCGAACTTTCGAGTTCCCGGAAGGGGTGGTGTGAACGGGTGTGAAACAATATATAGAGAAACTGTAATTGCTGGTTTGAGGTTTTTGGGACCTACATCATAGCCAAAGTGACAACCACGGAGACTAATCGGCCTCGACGAGTGAGTCGAGGTTGATTTTCGCCCAAAAATTGCCGACCAAGTTTGGAGTAGTTTTAGACGCGAGTTCGATGGCAAATGAGCCAACAATAAAAACTCATCACCTATGGCCATGACCTAGACGTGATTTTTACAAAAAAAAAATGACGTTTATGTCGAGAAAATATGCTTTTCTACTTTTTCAAGACAATGCGGGCATGCGAGCTTTCGAGTTCCTGTAAGGGTCGGTGTGAACGAGCGTGAAACAATATATGAGAAACCGTAATTTCGGTTTGAGCTTTTGGGACCTACATCATAGCCAAAGTTAGAACCACGGAGACTCATCGGCCTCGACTCGTGAGCCGAGGTTGATTTTTGCCCAAAAATGGCCGACTAAGTTTTGAGCGGTTTTAGACCCGGGTCCATGGCAAACGAGCCAACGGAAAAAATGCATCGCCTATGGCCATGACCTAAGGGTGATTTTTGTAAAAAAAATGACATTTAGGTCGAGAAAATACGCTTTTCTAGTTTTTCGAGACAATGCGGGCATGAGAGCTTTCAAGTTCTTTGAAGGGCGGTGTTAACGATAATGAAAACATATATAGAGAAACTATAATTTATGGTTTGAGGTTTGTCCGACCTACATTATAGCCAAAGTGACAAACACGGAGACTCATCGGCTCGGATCGTGAGTCGAGCTTGATTTTCGTCCAAAAATGGCCGACCAAGTTTTCGGCAGTTTTAGACCCGGTTCGATGGCAAACGAGCGAAGGATAAAAGCTCATCGCCTTTGGCCAAGACCCGGGGGTGATTTTTGCAAAAAAATGACTTTTAGGCCATGAAAAAACACTATTTTAGTTTTTCGAAACAATGCGGGCATGCGAGCTTTCGAGTTCTTGGAAGGGCCGGTGTGAACGAGCGTGGAACAATATATAGAGAAACCGTAATTGTTGGTTTGAGGTTTCGGGACCCACATCATAGCCAAAGTGACAACCACGGAGACTCATCAGCTCGGACTCGTGAGTCGAGGTTGATTTTCGCCCAAAAATGACCGACCATGTTTTGAGCAGTTTTAGACCCGGTTCAATGGCAAACGAGCGAGCGATAAAAGCTCATCGCCTTTGGCCAAGACACGGGGGTATTTTTGCAAAAAAATGACTTTTAGGCCATGAAAAAACACTATTTTAGTTTTTCCGGACAATGCGGGCATGCGATCTTTCGAGTTCCTGGAAGGGCAGTGTGAACAAGCGTTAAACAATATATAGAGAAACCGTAATTGTGGTTTGAGGCTTTAAAGACCTATATCATAGCAAATGAAAACCACGGAGACTCATCGACTGGATCGTGAGCCGAGGTTGATTTTCGCCCAAAAATGGCCGATCAAATTTTGAGCGAGTTTTAGACCCGATTCGTGGCAAACGAGCGAAAGATAAAAGCTCATCGCCTTTGGCGAAGACTTGGGGGTATTTTTGCAAAATAAAATGACTTTTAGGCCATGAAAAAACACTATTTTAGTTTTTCCGGACAATGCGGGCATGCGAGCTTTCGAGTTCCTGGAAGGGCGGTGTGAACGAGCGTGAAACAATATATAGAGAAAATGTAATTGATGGTTTGAGGTTTACGGGACCCACATCATAGCCAAAGTGACAACCACAAAGACTCATCGGCCTCGACTTTGAGCCGAGGTTGATTTTCGTCCAAAAATGGCCAACCAAGTTTTGAGTAGTTTTAGACCCGAGTTCGATGACAAACGAGCCAATGATAAAAACGCATCGCGTATGGCCATTACACGGGGGTATTTTTTTCTAAAAAAATGATGTTTAGGTCGAGAAAATACGCTTTTCTAGTTTTTTGAGACAATGCCGGCATACGAGCTTTCGTGTTCGTAGAAGGGCGGTGTGAACGAGCGTTAAACAATATATAGAGAAATTGTAATTGTTGGTTTGAGGTTTTTGGGACCTATATCATAGCAAAATGAAAACCACGGAGACTCATCGGCCTCAAATATGAGCCGAGGTTGATTTTCACCCAAAAATGACCGACCAAGTTTAGAGAAGTTTTAGACCTAGTTCGATGGCAAACGAGCCAACGATAAAACTCATCACCTTTGGCAATGACACGGGGGTAATTTTTTCAAAAAAATGAATTTTAGGCCATAAAAAACATTGTTCTAGTTTTTCGAGATAATGCGGGCATGCGAGCTTTGGAGTTCCTGTAAGGGCGGTGTGAACGAGCATGAAGCAATATATAGAGAAATTGTAATTGCTTGGTTTGAGGTTTTTGCGACCTACATCATAGCCTAAGTGTAACAACGGAGACTCATCGGCCTCGACTATGAGTCGAGTTTCATTTTCGCCCAAAAATGGTCGACCATGTTTTGAGTATTTTTAGACCCAGTTCGATTGCAAACGAGCCGACAATAAAAACACTTCACCTATGGCCATGACCTAGACGTGATTTTTGAAAAAAAATGACATATAAGGTCGAGAAAATACGCTTTTCTACTTTTTTGAGACAATGCGGGCATGCGAGCTTTCGAGTTTACGTAAGGGCCGGTGTGAACGAGCGTGGAACAATATATAGAGAAATTATAATTGCTGGTTTGATGTTTTTGGGACGTACATCATAGCCAAAGTGACAACCATAGAGAGTCATCGGCCTTGATCGTGAGCTAAGGTTAATTTTCACCCAAAAATGGCCAACCAAGTTTTGAGTAGTTTTAGACCTAGTTTGATGGCAAATGAGCCAATGATAAAAACTCATCGCCTATGGCCATTACCTAGGGGTATTTTTTCCAAAAAATGATGTTTAGGTCGAGAAAATACGCTTTTCTACTTTTTCGAGACAATTCGGCATACGAGCTTTCGAGTTCCTGGAAGGGCAGTGTGAACAAGCTTAAACAATATATAGAAAAACTGTAATTGTGGTTTGAGTTTTTTGGGACCTATATCATAGCAAAATGAAAACCACGGAGACTCATCGACTGGATCGTGAGCCGAGGTTGATTTTCGCCCAAAAATGGCCGACCAAGTTTTGAGCGAGTTTTAAACCTAGTTCGATGGCAAACGAGCGAACAATAAAAGCTCATCACCTTTGGCCGGGACCTAGGGGTATTTTTGCAAAAAAAATGACTTTTAGGCCATGAAAAAACACTATTTTAGTTTTTCCGGACAATGCGGGCATGCGAGCTTTCGAGTTCCTGGAAGGGCGGTGTGAACGAGCATGAAACAATATATAGAGAAACTTAATTGTTGGTTTGAGGTTTCGGGACCCACATCATAGCCAAAGTGACAACCACAAAGACTCATCGCCCTCGACCGTGAGCCGAGGTTGATTTTCGTCCAAAAATGGCCAACCAAGTTTTGAGTAGTTTTAGACCCGAGTTCGATGGCAAACGAGCCAATGATAAAAACTCATCGCCTATGGCCATTACTCGGGGGTATTTTTTTCTAAAAAATGATGTTTAGGTCGAGAAAATACGCTTTTCTACTTTTTCGAGGCAATGCCGGCATGCGAGCTTTCGAGTTCTCGGAAGGGCCGGTGTGAACTAGCATGAAACAATATATAGAGAAACCGTAATTTTTGGTTTGAGGTTTCGGGTACTACATCATAGCAAAATGAAAACCATAGAGACTCGTCGACTGGATCGTGAACCGAGGTTGATTTTCACCCAAAAATGGCCGATCAAGTTTTGAGTAGTTTTAGACCTAGTTTGATGGCAAACGAGCCAATGATAAAAACTCATCGCCTATGTCCATTACCCGGGGGTATTTTTTCCAAAAAAATGATGTTTAGGTCGAGAGAATACGCTTTTCTACTTTTTGAGACAATGCCGGCATACGAGCTTTCGAGTTCGTGGAAGGGCGATGTGAACAAGCGTTAAACAATATATAGAGAAACCGTAATTGTGGTTTGAGGTTTTTGGGACCTATATCATAGCAAAATGAAAACCACAGAGACTCATCACCTGGATCGTGAGTCGAGGTTGATTTTCGGCCAAAAATGGTCGACCAAGTTTTGAGCGGTTTTAGACCTAGTTCGATGGCAAACGAGCGAACAATAAAAGCTCATCGCCTTTGGCCAAGACTCGGGGGTGATTTTTGCAAAAAAAGACTTTTAGGTTATGAAAAAACTCTATTTTAGTTTTTCTAGACAATGCGGGCATGCGAGCTTTCGAGTTCTCGGAAGGGTCGGTGTGAACGAGCGTGAAACAATATATAGAGAAACCGTAATTGTTGGTTTGAGGTTTCGGGACCCACATCATAGCCAAAGTGACAACCACAAAGACTCATCGGCCTCGACCGTGAGCCGAGGTTGATTTTCGTCCAAAAATGGCCGACCAAGTTTTGAGTAGTTTTAGACCTAGTTGGATGGCAAACGAGCCAATCATAAAAACTCATCGCCTATGGCCATTACCCGGGGGTATTTTTTTCTAAAAAAATGATGTTTAGGTCGAGAAAATATGTTTTTCTAGTTTTTCGAGACAATGCCGGCATACGAGCTTTCGAGTTCCTGGAAGGGCGAGTGTGAACGAGCGTTCAACAATATATAGAGAAACTATAATTGCTTGGTTTGAGGTTTTTATGACCTATATTATAGCAAAATGAAAACCACGGAGACTCATCGGCGTCGACTATGAGCCGAGGTTGATTTTCACCCAAAAATGGTCGACCAAGTTTTGAGTAGTTTTAGACCCGAGTTCAATGGAAAATGAGCCAATGATAAGAACTAATTGCCTATGGCCATGACTCGAGGATGATTTTTTTTTAAAAAACAATGTTTAGGTCGAGAAAATACACTTTTCTAGTTTTTCGAGACAATGCGGGCATGCGACCTTTCGAGTTCCCGGAAGGGGTGGTGTGAACGAGCGTGGAACAATATATAGAGAAACTATAATTGCTGGTTTGAGGTTTTTGGGACCTACATCATAGCCAAAGTGACAACCACAGAGGCTTATCGGCCTCGACAATGAGCCGAGGTTGATTTTCACCCAAAAATTATCGACCAAGTTTTGAGCCGTTTTAGACGTAGTACGATAGAAAACGAGCCAACAATAAAAATTCATCACCTATGGCCATGACCTAGATGTGATTTTTGCAAAAAAAATGACTTTTATGTCGAGAAAATACACTTTTTTACTTTTTCGAGACAATGCGGGCATGCGAGCTTTGGAGTTCTTGGAAGGGCCGATGCGAACTAGTGTGAAACAATATATAGAGAAACCGTAATTGCTGGTTTGAGGTTTTTGGTACCGACATCATAGCCAAAGTTACAACCACGGAGACTCATCGACCTCGACTATGAGTTGTGGTTGTTTTTCGTCCAAAAATGGCCGACTAGGTTTTGAGCAATTTTAGAGCCGGTTCAATGGAAAACGAGCCAATGATAAAAACTCATCGCCTATGGCCATTACACGGGGGTATTTTCCAAAAAAATGATGTTTAGGTCGAGAAAATATGCTTTTCTACTTTTTCGAGGCAATGCCGGCATACGAGCTTTCGAGTTCCTGAAGGGCGAGTGTGAACGAGCGTTAAACAATATATAGAGAAACCGTAATTATGGTTTGAGGTTTTTGGGACCTACATCATAGCAAAATGAAAACCACGAGAGACTCATCGACTGGATCGTGAGCCGAGGTTGATTTTCGCCCAAAAATGACCGACCAAGTTTTGGGCAGTTTTAGACCCGGTTCGATGGCAATCGAGCGAACGATAAAAGCTCATCGCCTTTGGTCAAGACTCGGGGGTGATTTTTGCAAAAAAAAAGACTTTTAGGCCATGAAAAAACACTATTTTAGTTTTTCCAAACAATGCGGGCATGCGATCTTTCGAGTTCCTGGAAGGGCGATGTGAACAAGCGTTAAACAATATATAGAGAAACCGTAATTGTGGTTTGAGGTTTTTGGGACCTATATCATAGCAAAACGAAAACCACGGAGACTCATCGACCTAGATCGTGAGCCGAGGTTGATTTTCGCTCAAAAATGGCCGACCAAGTTTTGAGAAGTTTTAGACCCGAGTTTGATGGAAAACGAGCGAAAATAAAAGGTCATCGCCTTTGGCCAAGACACCGGGGGTGATTTTTGTAAAAAAAATGACTTTTAGGCCATGAAAAAACACTATTTTAGTTTTTCCGGACAATGCGGGCATGCGAGCTTTCGAGTTCCCGGAAAGGCCGGTGTGAACGAGCGTGAAACAATATATAGAGAAACCGTAATTGTGGTTTGAGGTTTTTGGGACCTATATCATAGAAAAATGAAAATCACAGAGACTCATCGACTTGGACTGTGAGCTGAGGTTGATTTTCGCCCAAAAATGACCGACCAAGTTTTGGGCGCTTTAGACCCGGTTCGATGGCAATCGAGCGAACAATAAAAGCTCATCACCTTTGGCCAAGACTCGGGGGTGATTTTTGCAAAAAAATGACTTTTAGGCCATGAAAAAACACTATTTTAGTTTTTCCGGACAATGCGGGCATGCGAGCTTTCGAGTTCCTGGAAAGGCCGGTGTGAACGAGCGTGAAACAATATATAGAGAAACCGTAATTGTTGGTTTGAGGTTTCGGAACCTACATCATAGCCAAAGTGACAACCACAAAGACTCATCGGCCTCGACTTTGAGCCGAGGTTGATTTTCGTCCAAAAATGGCTAACCAAGTTTTGAGTAGTTTTAGACCCAGTTCGATGGCAAATGAGCCAATGATAAAAACTCATCGCCTATGGCCATTACCTAGGGGTGTTGTTTTCTAAAAAAATGATGTTTAGGTCGAGAAAATACGCTTTTCTAGTTTTTCGAGACAATGTCGGCATACGAGGTTTCGAGTTCCTCGAAGGGCGGTGTGAACGAGCGTTAAACAATATATAGAGAAACCGTAATTGTTGATTTGAGGTTTTTGGGACCTATATCATAGCAAAATGAAAACCATAGAGACTCATCGGCCTCGAATATGAGCCGAGGTTGATTTTCACCCAAAAATGACCGACCAAGTTTAGAGCAGCTTTTGACCCGGTTCGATGGCAAACGAGCCAACGATAAAAACTCATTGCCTTTGGCAATGACTCGGGGTGATTTTTGCAAAAAAATGAATTTTAGGCCATAAAAAACATTGTTTTAGTTTTTCGAGATAATGCGGGCATGCGAGCTTTGGAGTTCCTATAAGGGTCGGTGTGAATGAGCATGAAGCAATATATAGAGAAACCGTAATTGCTGGTTTGAGGTTTTTGCGACCTACATCATAGCCTAAGTGTAACAACGGATACTCATCGGCCTCGACCGTGAGCTGGGTTTCATTTTCACCCAAAAATGGTCGACCATGTTTTGAGTATTTTTAGACCCGGTTCGATTGCAAACGAGCCAACAATAAAAACTCTTCACCTATGGCCATGACCTAGACGTGATTTTTGCAAAAAAAAAACGACATATAAGGTCGAGAAAATACGCTTTTCTACTTTTTTGAGACAATGCGGGCATGCGAGCTTTCAAGTTCCTGTAAGGGCCGGTGTGAACGAGCGTGGAATAATATATAGAGAAATCATAATTGCTGGTTTGAGGTTTTTGGGACCTACATCATAGCCAAAGTGACAACCATAGAGACTCATCGGCCTTGACCGTGAGTCGAGGTTAATTTTCACCCAAAAATGGCCGACCATGTTTTGAGTAGTTTTAGACCTAGTTTGATGGAAAACGAGCCAATGATAAAAACTCATCGCCTATGGCCATTACTCGGGGGTATTTTTTCAAAAAAAAGATGTTTAGGTCGAGAAAAAACACTATTTTAGTTTTTCCGGACAATGCGGGCATGCGAGCTTTCGAGTTCCCGGAAGGGTCGGTGTGAACGAGCGTGAAACAATATATAGAGAAACCGTAATTATTGGTTTGAGGTTTCGGGACCCACATCATAGCCAAAGTGACAACCACAAAGACTCATCGGCCTCGACCGTGAGCCGAGGTTGATTTTCGTCCAAAAATGGCCGACCAAGTTTTGAGCGAGTTTTAGACCGGTTTGATGGCAAACGAGCGACAATAAAAGCTCATCGCCTTTGGCCAAGACCCGGGGGTGATTTTTGCAAAAAAATTGACTTTTAGGCCATGAAAAAACACTATTTTAGTTTTTCCATACAATGTGGGCATGCGAGCTTTCGAGTTCTTGGAAGGGCCGGTGTGAACGAGCGTGAAACAATATATAGAGAAACCGTAATTGTTCGTTTGAGGTTTACGGGACCTACATCATAGCCAAAGTGACAACCACAAAGACTCATTGGCCTCGACTTTGAGCCGAGGTTGATTTTCGTCCAAAAATGGCTAACCAAGTTTTGAGTAGTTTTAGACCCGGTTCGATAGCAAACGAGCCAATGATAAAAACTCATCGCCTATGGCCATTAGCTATGGGTATTGTTTTCTAAAAAAATGATGTTTAGGTCGAGAAAATACGCTTTTCTAGTTTTTCAAGACAATGCCGGCATACGATCTTTCGAGTTCCTAGAAGGGAGCCGTGAACGAGCGTTAAACAATATATAGAGAAACTGTAATTGTTGGCTTGAGGTTTTTGGGACCTATATCATAGCAAAATGAAAACCACGAGAGACTCATCGGCCTCGAATATGAGCCGAGGTTGATTTTCACCCAAAAATGGCCGACCAAGTTTAGAGCGAGTTTTAGACGCAGTTCGATGGCAAAAGAGCCAACGATAAAAACTCATCGCCTTTGGCAATGACACGGGGGTGATTTTTGCAAAAAAATGAATTTTAGGCCATAAAAAACATTGTTTTAGTTTTTCGAGATAATGCGGGCATGCGAGCTTTGGAGTTCCTGTAAGGGCGGTGTGAATGAGCATGAAGCAATATATAGAGAAACCGTAATTGCTGATTTGAGGTTTTTGCGACCTACATCATAGCCTAAGTGTAACAACGGATACTCATCGGCCTCGACCGTGAGCTTAGTTTCATTTTCACCTAAAAATGGTCGACCATGTTTTGAGTATTTTTAGACCCGGTTCGATTGCAAACGAGCCAACAATAAAAACTCTTCACCTATGGCCATGACCTAGATGTGATTTTTGCAAAAAAAAAACGGCATATAAGGTCGAGAAAATACGCTTTTCTACTTTTTTGAGACAATGCGGGCATGCGAGCTTTCGAGTTCCTATAAGGGCCGGTGTGAACGAGCGTGGAACAATATATAGAGAAATCATAATTGCTGGTTTGAGGTTTTTGGGACCTACATCATAGCCAAAGTGACAACCATAGAGACTCATCGGCCTTGATCGTGAGCCGAGGTTCATTTTCACCCAAAAATGGCCGACCATGTTTTGAGTAGTTTTAGACCTAGTTTGATGGCAAACGAGCCAATGATAAAAACTCATCGCCTATGGCCATTACCCAGGGGTATTTTTTCAAAAAAATGATGTTTAGGTCGAGAAAAAACACTATTTTAGTTTTTCTAGACAATGCGGGCATGCGAGCTTTCGAGTTCCTGGAAGGGTCGATGTGAACGAGCGTGAAACAATATATAGAGAAACCGTAATTATTGGTTTGAGGTTTCGGGACCCACATCATAGCCAAAGTGACAACCACAAAGACTCATCGGCCTCGACCGTGAGCCGAGGTTGATTTCCGTCCAAAAATGGCCGACCAAGTTTTGAGTAGTTTTAGACCCGGTTGGATGGCAAACGAACCAATCATAAAAACTCATCGCCTATGGCCTTTACCCGGGGGTATTTTTTTCTAAAAATATGATGTTTAGGTCGAGAAAATACGTTTTCCTAGTTTTTCGAGACAATGCCGGCATACGAGCTTTCGAGTTCCTAGAAGGGCAGTGTGAACGAGCGTTAAACAATATATAGAAAAACTATAATTACTGGTTTGAGGTTTTTATGACCTATATTATAGCAAAATGAAAACCACAGAGACTCATCGGCGTCGACTATGAGCCGAGGTTGATTTTCACCCAAAAATGGTCGACCAAGTTTTGAGCGGTTTTAGACCCGGTTCGATGGCAAACGAGCCAACGATAAAAACTAATTGCCTACGGCCATGAGATGAGGGTGATTTTTTTAAAAAAAACAACGTTTAGGTCGAGAAAATACACTTTTCTAGTTTTTCGAGACAATGCGAGCATGCGACCTTTCGAGTTCCCGGAAAGGGTGGTGTAAACAAGCGTGGAACAATATATAGAGAAACTATAATTGCTAGTTTGAGGTTTTTGGGACCTACATCATAGCCAAAGTGACAACCACGGAGACTCATCGACCTCGACAATGAGTCGAGGTTGATTTTCACCCAAAAACTATCGACCAAGTTTTGAGCCGTTTTAGACGTAGTACGATAGAAAACGAGCCAACAATAAAAACTCATCACCTATGGCCATGACCTAGACGTGATTTTTGCAAAAAAAAATGACTTTTATGTCGAGAAAATACACTTTTTTACTTTTTCGAGACAATGCGGGCATGCGAGCTTTGGAGTTCTTGGAAGAGCCGATGCGAATGAGTGTGAAACAATATATAGAGAAACCGTAATTGCTGGTTTGAGGTTTTTGGGACCAACATCATAGCCAAAGTTACAACTACGGAGACTCATCGACCTCGACTATGAGTTGTGGTTGTTTTTCGTCCAAAAATGGCCGACTAAGTTTTGAGCAATTTTAGACCCAGTTCAATGGCAAACGAGCCAATGATAAAAACTCATCACCTATGGCCATTACCCGGGGTTAGTTTTTCCAAAAAAATGATGTTTAGGTCGAGAAAATATGCTTTTCTACTTTTTCGAGGCAATGCCGGCATACGAGCTTTCGAGTTCCTAGAAGGGCGAGTGTGAACAAGCGTTAAACAATATATAGAGAAACCGTAATTGTGGTTTGAGGTTTTTGGGACCTATATCATAGAAAAATGAAAATCACGGACACTCATCGACTTGGATCGTGAGCCGAGGTTGATTTTCGCCCAAAAATGACCGACCAAGTTTTGGGCGGTTTTAGACCCGGTTCGATGGCAATCGAGCGAACAATAAAAGCTCATCACCTTTGGCCAAGACTCGGGGGTGATTTTTGCAAAAAAATGACTTTTAGGCCTTGAAAAAACACTATTTTAGTTTTTCCGGACAATGCGGGCATGCGAGCTTTCGAGTTCCTGGAAGGGTCGGTGTGAACGAGCGTGAAACAATATATAGAGAAACTATAATTGTTGGTTTGAGGTTTCCGGGACCCACATCATAGCCAAAGTGATAACCACAAAGACTCATCGGCCTCGACTATGAGCCGAGGTTGATTTTCGTCCAAAAATGGCCGACCAAGTTTTGAGCGAGTTTTAGACCGGTTTGATGGCAAACGAGCGACAATAAAAGCTCATCGCCTTTGGCCAAGACCCGGGGGTGATTTTTGCAAAAAAATTGACTTTTAGGCCATGAAAAAACACTATTTTAGTTTTTCCGGACAATGTGGGCATGCGAGCTTTCGAGTTCTTGGAAGGGCGGTGTGAACGAGCGTGAAACAATATATAGAGAAACCGTAATTGTTGGTTTGAGGTTTCGGGACCTACATAATAGCCAAAGTGACAACCACAAAGACTCATTGGCCTCGACTTTGAGCCGAGGTTGATTTTCGTCCAAAAATGGCTAACCAAGTTTTGAGTAGTTTTAGACCCGGTTCGATAGCAAACGAGCCAATGATAAAAACTCATCGCCTATGGCCATTAGCTATGGGTATTGTTTTCTAAAAAAATGATGTTTAGGTCGAGAAAATACGCTTTTCTAGTTTTTCAAGACAATGTCGGCATACGATCTTTCGAGTTCCTAGAAGGGAGCCGTGAACGAGCGTTAAACAATATATAGAGAAACCGTAATTGTTGGCTTGAGGTTTTTGGGACCTATATCATAGCAAAATGAAAACCACGGAGACTCATCGGCCTCGAATATGAGCCGAGGTTGATTTTCACCCAAAAATGGCCGACCAAGTTTAGAGCGAGTTTTAGACGCAGTTCGATGGCAAACGAGCCAACGATAAAAACTCATCGCCTTTGGCAATGACACGGGGTGATTTTTGCAAAAAAATGAATTTTAGGCCATAAAAAACATTGTTTTAGTTTTTCGAGATAATGCGGGCATGCGAGCTTTGGAGTTCCTGTAAGGGCCGGTGTGAATGAGCATGAAGCAATATATAGAGAAACCGTAATTGCTGATTTGAGGTTTTTGCGACCTACATCATAGCCTAAGTGTAACAACGGATACTCATCGGCCTCGATCGTGAGCTTAGTTTCATTTTCACCTAAAAATGGTCGACCATGTTTTGAGTATTTTTAGACCCGGTTCGATTGCAAACGAGCCAACAATAAAAACTCTTCACCTATGGCCATGACCTAGATGTGATTTTTGCAAAAAAAAAAACGGCATATAAGGTCGAGAAAATACGCTTTTCTACTTTTTTGAGACAATGCGGGCATGCGAGCTTTCGAGTTCCTATAAGGGCCGGTGTGAACGAGCGTGGAACAATATATAGAGAAATCATAATTGCTGGTTTGAGGTTTTTGGGACCTACATCATAGCCAAAGTGACAACCATAGAGACTCATCGGCCTTGATCGTGAGCCGAGGTTAATTTTCACCCAAAAATGGCCGACCATGTTTTGAGTAGTTTTAGACCTAGTTTGATGGAAAACGAGCCAATGATAAAAACTCATCGCCTATGGCCATTACTCAGGGGTATTTTTTCAAAAAAATGATGTTTAGGTCGAGAAAAAACACTATTTTAGTTTTTCTAGACAATGCGGGCATGCGAGCTTTCGAGTTCCTGGAAGGGTCGATGTGAACGAGCGTGAAACAATATATAGAGAAACTGTAATTATTGGTTTGAGGTTTCGGGACCCACATCATAGCCAAAGTGACAACCACAAAGACTCATCGGCCTCGACTGT
Organism: Dovyalis caffra; assembly: GCA_963924115.1. Lineage (NCBI taxonomy): Eukaryota > Viridiplantae > Streptophyta > Magnoliopsida > Malpighiales > Salicaceae > Dovyalis > Dovyalis caffra. The sequence goes on along the minus strand of CAWUPB010000164.1, from coordinate 483,459 downwards.
GAGTCGAGGTTGATTTCCGTCCAAAAATGGCCGACCAAGTTTTGAGTAGTTTTAGACCCGGTTGGATGGCAAACGAGCCAATCATAAAAACTCATCGCCTATGGCCTTTACACGGGGGTATTTTTTTCTAAAAATATGATGTTTAGGTCAAGAAAATACGTTTTCCTAGTTTTTCGAGACAATGTCGGCATACGAGCTTTCGAGTTCCTAGAAGGGCGGTGTGAACGAGCGTTAAACAATATATAGAAAAACTATAATTACTGGTTTGAGGTTTTTATGACCTATATTATAGCAAAATGAAAACCACAGAGACTCATCGGCGTCGACTATGAGCCGAGGTTGATTTTCACCCAAAAATGGTCGACCAAGTTTTGAGCGAGTTTTAGACCCGGTTCGATGGCAAACGAGCCAACGATAAAAACTAATTGCCTACGGCCATGAGATGAGGGTATTTTTTTAAAAAAAACAACGTTTAGGTCGAGAAAATACACTTTTCTAGTTTTTCGAGACAATGCGGGCATGCGACCTTTCGAGTTCCTGGAAAGGGTGGTGTGAACAAGCGTGGAACAATATATAGAGAAACTATAATTGCTAGTTTGAGGTTTTTGGGACCTACATCATAGCCAAAGTGACAACCACGGAGACTCATCGACCTCGACAATGAGTCGAGGTTGATTTTCACCCAAAAACTATCGACCAAGTTTTGAGCCGTTTTAGACGTAGTACGATAGAAAACGAGCCAACAATAAAAACTCATCACCTATGGCCATGACCTAGACGTGATTTTTGCAAAAAAAAATGACTTTTATGTCGAGAAAATACACTTTTTTACTTTTTCGAGACAATGCGGGCATGCGAGCTTTGGAGTTCTTGGAAGGGCCGATGCGAATGAGTGTGAAACAATATATAGAGAAACCGTAATTGCTGGTTTGAGGTTTTTGGGACCAACATCATAGCCAAAGTTACAACTACGGAGACTCATCGACCTCGACTATGAGTTGTGGTTGTTTTTCGTCCAAAAATGGCCGACTAAGTTTTGAGCAATTTTAGACCCGGTTCAATGGCAAACGAGCCAATGATAAAAACTCATCACCTATGGCCATTACACGGGGTTATTTTTTCCAAAAAAATGATGTTTAGGTCGAGAAAATACGCTTTTCTACTTTTTCGAGGCAATGCGGCATACGAGCTTTCGAGTTCCTAGAAGGGCGGTGTGAACAAGCGTTAAACAATATATAGAGAAACCGTAATTGTGGTTTGAGGTTTTTGGGACCTATATCATAGAAAAATGAAAATCACGGAGACTCATCGACTTGATCGTGAGTCGAGGTTGATTTTCGCCCAAAAATGACCGACCAAGTTTTGGGTAGTTTTAGACCCGAGTTCGATGGCAATCGAGCGAACAATAAAAGCTCATCACCTTTGGCCAAGACCCGGGGGTGATTTTTGCAAAAAAATGACTTTTAGGCCATGAAAAAACACTATTTTAGTTTTTCCGGACAATGCGGGCATGCGAGCTTTCGAGTTCCTGGAAGGGTCGGTGTGAACGAGCGTGAAACAATATATAGAGAAACTATAATTGTTGGTTTGAGGTTTCGGGACCCACATCATAGCCAAAGTGATAACCACAAAGACTCATCGGCCTCGACTCGTGAGTCGAGGTTGATTTTCGTCCAAAAATGGCCGACCAAGTTTTGAGTAGTTTTAGACCCAGTTCGATGGCAAATGAGCCAATCATAAAAACTCATCGCCTATGGCCATTACCCGGGGGTATTTTTTTCTAAAAATATGATGTTTAGGTCGAGAAAATACGTTTTTCTAGTTTTTCGAGACAATGCCGGCATACGAGCTTTCGAGTTCCTGGAAGGGCGGTGTGAACGAGCGTTAAACAATATGTAGAGAAACTATAATTGCTGGTTTGAGGTTTTTATGACCTATATTATAGCAAAATGAAAACCACAGAGACTCATCGGCGTCGACTATGAGCCGAGGTTGATTTTCACCAAAAAATGGTCGACCAAGTTTTGAGCGAGTTTTAGACCCGGTTCGATGGCAAACGAGCCAACGATAAAAACTAATCGCCTATGGCCATGACCCGAGGGTGATTTTTTAAAAAAAACAACGTTTAGGTCGAGAAAATACACTTTTCTAGTTTTTCGAGACAATGCGGGCATGCGACCTTTCGAGTTCCCGGAAGGGGTGGTGTGAACGAGCGTGGAACAATATATAGAGAAACTATAATTGCTGGTTTGAGGTTTTTGGGACCTACATCATAGCCAAAGTGACAACCACGGAGACTCATCGGCCTCGACAATGAGCCGAGGTTGATTTTCACCCAAAAATTATCGACCAAGTTTTGAGCCGTTTTAGACGTAGTATGATAGAAAACGAGCCAACAATAAAAACTCATCACCTATGGCCATGACCTAGACGTGATTTTTGCAAAAAAAAACCGACTTTTATGTCGAGAAAATACACTTTTTCACTTTTTCGAGACAATGCGGGCATGCGAGCTTTGGAGTTCTTGGAAGGGCCGATGAAAATGAGTGTGAAACAATATATAGAGAAACCGTAATTGCTGGTTTGAGGTTTTTGGGACCGACATCATAGCCAAAGTTACAACCACGGAGACTCATCGACCTCGACTATGAGTTGTGGTTGTTTTTCGTCCAAAAATGGCCGACTAGGTTTTGAGCAATTTTAGACCCGGTTCAATGGAAAACGAGCCAATGATAAAAACTCATCGCCTATGGCCATTACCCGGGGGTATTTTCCAAAAAAATGATGTTTAGGTCGAGAAAATATGCTTTTCTACTTTTTCGAGGCAATGCCGGCATACGAGCTTTCGAGTTCCTAGAAGGGCGAGTGTGAACAAGCGTTAAACAATATATAGAGAAATTGTAATTGTGGTTTGAGGTTTTTGGGACCTATATCATAGCAAAATGAAAACCACAGAGACTCATTAGCCTGGACTCGTGAGTCGAGGTTGATTTTCGCCCAAAAATGACCGACCAAGTTTTGGGCAATTTTAGTCCCGAGTTCGTGGCAATCGAGCGAACGATAAAAGCTCATCGCCTTTGGCCAAGACCTAGGGGTTATTTTTGCAAAAAAAATGACTTTTAGGCCATGAAAAAACACTATTTTAGTTTTTCCGGACAATGCGGGCATGCAATCTTTCGAGTTCCTGGAAGGGCGGTATGAACAAGCGTTAAACAATATATAGAGAAACCGTAATTGTGGTTTGAGGTTTTTGGGACCTATATCATAGCAAAATGAAAACCACGGAGACTCATCGACCTAGACTCGTGAGTCGAGGTTGATTTTCGCCCAAAAATGGCCGACCAAGTTTTGAGCGAGTTTTAGACCCAGTTTGATGGCAAACGAGCGAAAATAAAAGCTCATCACCTTTGGCCAAGACACGGGGGTGATTTTTGCAAACAAAATGACTTTTAGGCCATGAAAAAACACTATTTTAGTTTTTCCGGACAATGCGGGCATGCGAGCTTTCGAGTTCTCGGAAGGGCCGGTGTGAACGAGCGTGAAACAATATATAGAGAAACTGTAATTGTTGGTTTGAGGTTTCGGGACCTACATCATAGCCAAAGTGACAACCACAAAGACTCATCGGCCTCGACTTTGAGCCGAGGTTGATTTTCGTCCAAAAATGGCTAACCAAGTTTTGAGAAGTTTTAGACCCGAGTTCGATGGCAAACGAGCCAATGATAAAAACTCATCGCCTATGGCCATTACCTAGGGGTATTGTTTTCTAAAAAAATGATGTTTAGGTCGAGAAAATACGCTTTTCTAGTTTTTCGAGATAATGTCGGCATACGAGCTTTCGAGTTCCTAGAAGGGCGGTGTGAACGAGCGTTAAACAATATATAGAGAAACTGTAATTTTTGGTTTGAGGTTTTTGGGACCTATATCATAGCAAAATGAAAACCACAGAGACTCATCGGCCTCGAATATGAGTCGAGGTTGATTTTCACCCAAAAATGGCCGACCAAGTTTAGAGCGAGTTTTAGACCCGGTTCGATGGCAAACGAGCCAACGATAAAAACTCATCGCCTTTGGCGATGACTCAGGGGTGATTTTTGCAAAAAAACGAATTTTAGGCCATAAAAAACATTATTTTAGTTTTTCGAGATAATGCGGTCATGCGAGCTTTGGAGTTCCTGTAAGGGCGGTGTGAATGAGCATGAAGCAATATATAGAGAAGCTGTAAATGCTAGTTTGAGGTTTTTGCGACCTACATCATAGCCTAAGTGTAACAACATATACTCATCGGCCTCGACTGTGAGTCGAGTTTCATTTTCACCCAAAAATGGTCGACCATGTTTTGAGTATTTTTAGACCCAGTTTGATTGCAAACGAGCCAACAATAAAAACTCTTCACCTATGGCCATGACCTAGGCGTGATTTTTGCAAAAAAAAAAAACGACATATAAGGTCGAGAAAATACGCTTTTCTACTTTTTTGAGACAATGCGGGCATGCGAGCTTTCGTGTTCCTGTAAGGGTCGATGTGAATGAGCGTGGAACAATATATAGAGAAATCATAATTGCTAGTTTGAGGTTTTTGGGACCTACATCATAGCCAAAGTGACAACCATAGAGACTCATCGGCCTTGATCGCGAGTCGAGGTTAATTTTCACCCAAAAATGGCCGGCCAAGTTTTGAGTAGTTTTAGACCTAGTTTGATGGCAAACGAGCCAATGGTAAAAACTCATCACCTATGGCCATTACCTAGGGGTATTTTTTCCAAAAAAATGATGTTTAGGTCGAGAAATTAGCTTTTCTACTTTTTCGAGGCAATGTCGGCATACGAGCTTTCGAGTTCCTAGAAGGGCAGTGTGAACAAGCGTTAAACAATATATAGAGAAACTGTAATTGTGGTTTGAGGTTTTGGGACCTATATCATAGCAAAATGAAAACCACGAGAGACTCATCAGTCGGATCGTGAGTCGAGGTTGATTTTTGTCCAAAAATGACCGACCATGTTTTAGGCGATCTTAGACCCGGTTCGATGGCAATCGAGCGAACGATAAATGCTCATCGCCTTTGGCCAAGACACGGGGGTGATTTTTGCAAAAAAAAATGACTTTTAGGCCATGAAAAAACACTATTTTAGTTTTTCCGGACAATGCGGGCATGTGATCTTTCGAGTTCCTAGAAGGGCGAGTGTGAACAAGTGTTAAACAATATATAGAGAAACTGTAATTATGGTTTGAGGTTTTTGGGACCTATATCATAGCAAAATGAAAACCACGAGACTCATCGACCTAGGCTCGTGAGTCGAGGTTGATTTTCGCCCAAAAATGGCCGACCAAGTTTTGAGCGAGTTTTAGACCCGGTTTGATGGCAAACGAGCGAAAATAAAAGCTCATCGCCTTTGGCCAAGACACGGGGGTGATTTTTGCAAAAACAATGACTTTTAGGCCATGAAAAAACACTATTTTAGTTTTTCCGGACAATGCGGGCATGCGAGCTTTCGAGTTCCTGGAAGGGCGGTGTGAACGAGCGTGAAACAATATATAGAGAAACTGTAATTGTTGATTTGAGGTTTTTGGGACCCGCATCATAGCCAAAGTGACAACCACAAAGACTCATCGGCCTCGACTTTGAGCCGAGGTTGATTTTCGTCCAAAAATGGCTAACCAAGTTTTGAGTAGTTTTAGACCCGGTTCGATGGCAAACTAGCCAATGATAAAAACTCATCGCCTATGGCCATTACCTAGGGGTATTGTTTTCTAAAAAAATGATGTTTAGGTCGAGAAAATACGCTTTTCTAGTTTTTCGAGACAATGCCGGCATACGAGCTTTCGAGTTCCTAGAAGGGCGGTGTGAACGAGCGTTAAACAATATATAGAGAAACTATAATTGTTGGTTTGAGGTTTTTGGGACCTATATCATAGCAAAATGAAAACCACGGAGACTCATCGGCCTCGAATATGAGTCGAGGTTGATTTTCACCCAAAAATGGCCGACCAAGTTTAGAGCGAGTTTTAGACCCGGTTCGATGGCAAACGAGCCAACGATAAAAACCCATCGCCTTTGGCAACGACACGGGGGTGATTTTTGCAAAAAAAATGAATTTTAGGCCATAAAAAACATTGTTTTAGTTTTTCGAGATAATGCGGGTATGCGAGCTTTGGAGTTCCCGTAAGGGCCGGTGTGAATGAGCATGAAGCAATATATAAAGAAACCGTAATTGCTAGTTTGAGGTTTTTGCGACCTACATCATAGCCTAAGTGTAACAACGGATACTCATCGGCCTCGACCGTGAGCCGAGTTTCATTTTGACCCAAAAATGGTCGACCATGTTTTGAGTATTTTTAGACCCGGTTCGATTGCAAACGAGCCAACAATAAAAACTCTTCACCTATGGCCATGACCTAGACGTGATTTTTGAAAAAAAAACGACATATAAGGTCTAGAAAATACGCTTTTCTACTTTTTTGAGACAATGCGGGCATGCGAGCTTTCGAGTTCCCGTAAGGGCCGGTGTGAACGAGCATGGAACAATATATAGAGAAATCATAATTGCTGGTTTGAGGTTTTTGGGACCTACATCATAGCCAAAGTGACAACCACAAAGACTCATCGGCCTCGACTTTGAGCCGAGGTTGATTTTCGTCCAAAAATCTCTAACCAAGTTTTGAGTAGTTTTAGACCCGGTTCGATGGCAAACGAGCCAATGATAAAAACTCATCACCTATGGCCATTACCTAGGGGTATTGTTTTCTAAGAAAATGATGTTTAGGTCGAGAAAATACGCTTTTCTAGTTTTTCGAGACAATGCCGGCATACGAGCTTTCGAGTTCCTAGAAGGGCGGTGTGAACGAGCATTAAACAATATATAGAGAAACCGTAATTGTTGGTTTGAGGTTTTTGGGACCTATATCATAACAAAATGAAAACCATAGAGACTCATCGGCCTCGAATATGAGCCGAGGTTGATTTTCACCCAAAAATGGCCGACCAAGTTTAGAGCGCGTTTTAGACCCGGTTCGATGGCAAAAGAGCCAACGATAAAAACTCATCGCCTTTGGCAATGGCACTGGGGTGATTTTTGCAAAAAAATGAATTTTAGGCCATAAAAAACATTGTTTTAGTTTTTCGAGATAATGCGGGCATGCGAGCTTTGGAGTTCCTATAAGGGCCGAGTGTGAATGAGCATGAAGCAATATATAGAGAAACCGTAATTGTTGGTTTGAGGTTTTTGCGACCTACATCATAGCCTAAGTGTAACAACGGATACTCATCGGCCTTGACCGTGAGCCGAGTTTCATTTTCACCCAAAAATGGTCGACCATGTTTTAAGTATTTTTAGACCCGGTTTGATTGCAAACGAGCCAACAATAAAAACTCTTCACCTATGGCCATGACCTAGACGTGATTTTTGCAAAAAAAAAACGACATATAAGGTTGAGAAAATACGCTTTTCTACTTTTTTGAGACAATGCGGGCATGCGAGCTTTCGAGTTCCCGTAAGGGCCGGTGTGAACGAGCGTGGAACAATATATAGAGAAATCATAATTGCTGGTTTGAGGTTTTTGGGACCTACATCATAGCCAAAGTGACAACCATAGAGACTCACCGGCCTTGATCGTGAGTCGAGGTTAATTTTCACCCAAAAATGGCCGGCCAAGTTTTGAGTAGTTTTAGACCTAGTTTGATGGCAAACGAGCCAATGGTAGAAACTCATCGCCTATGGCCATTACTTTGGGGTATTTTTTCCAAAAAATGATGTTTAGGTCGAGAAATTAGCTTTTCTACTTTTTCGAGACAATGCCGGCATACGAGCTTTCGGGTTCCCGGAAAGGCGGTGTGAACGAGCGTTAACCAACGGATAGAGAAACTATAATTGCTGGTTTGAGGCTTTTATGACCTATATTATAGTAAAATGAAAACCATAGAGACTCATCGGCGTCGACTATGAGCCGAGGTTGATTTTCATCCAAAAATGGCCGACTAAGTTTTGAGCGAGTTTTAGACCCGGTTCGATGGCAAACGAGCCAACGATTAAAACTAATCACCTAGGGCCATGACTCGAGGGTGATTTTTATAAAAAAAACAACGTTTAGGTCGAGAAAATACACTTTTCTAGTTTTTCTAGACAATGCGGGCATGCGACCTTTTGAGTTCCCGGAAGGGGTGGTGTGAACGAGCGTGGAAAAATATATAGAGAAACTATAATTGTTGGTTTGAGGTTTTTGGGACCTACATCATAGCCAAAGTGACAACCACGGAGACTCATCGGCCTCGCCGATGAGTCGAAGTTGATTTTCGCCCAAAAATTGCCGACCTTGAGTAGTTTTAGACCCGGTTCGATGGCAAACGAGCCAATGATAAAAACTCATCGCCTTTGGCCAAGACTCGGGGGTATTTTTGCAAAAAAAATGACTTTTAAGCCATGAAAAAACACTATTTTAGTTTTTCTAGACAATGCGGGCATGCGAGCTTTCGAGTTCCTGGAAGGGCCGGTGTGAACGAGCGTGAAACAATATATAGAGAAACCGTAATTGTTGGTTTGAGGTTTCGAGACACACATCATAGCCAAAGTGACAACCACAACGACTCATTGGCCTCGACTTTGAGCCGAGGTTGATTTTTCCCCAAAAATGGCCAACCAAGTTTTGAGTAGTTTTAGACCCGGTTCGATGGCAAACGAGCCAATGATAAAAACTCATCGCCTATGGCCATTACACGGGGTTATTTTTTTCTTAACAAATGATGTTTAGGTCGAGAAAATACACTTTTCTATTTTTTCGAGACAATGCCGGCATACGAGCTTTCGAGTTCCTGGAAAGGTGGTGTGAACGAGCGTTAAAAAACATATAGAGAAACTATAATTGCTGGTTTGAGGTTTTTATGACCTATCTTATAGCAAAATGAAAAGCATAGAGACTCATCGGCGTCAACTATGAGCCGAGGTTGATTTTCACCCAAAAATAGCCGACTAAGTTTTGAGCGAGCTTTAGACCCGGTTCGATGGCAACCGATAAAAACTAATCACCTATAGCCATGACCCGAGGGTGATTTTTTTTAAAAAAATAATGTTTAGGTCGAGAAAATACACTTTTCTAGTTTTTTGAGACAATGCGGGCATGCGACCATTCGAGTTCCTAGAAGGGGTGGTGTGAACGAGCGTAGAACAATATATAGAGAAAGTATAATTGTTGGTTTGATGTTTTTGGGACCTACATCATAGCCAAAGTGACAACCACGGAGACTCATCGGCCTCGACGGTGAGTCGAGGTTGATTTTCGCCCAAAAATTACCGACCAAGTTTTGAGCGAGTTTTAGACGTAGTACGATGGAAAACGAGCCAACAATAAAAAATCACCTATGGCCATGACCTAGACGTGATTTTTGCAAAAAAAATGACGTTTATGTCGAGAAAATACTTTTTTCTACTTTTTCGAGACAATGCGGGCATGTGAGCTTCCGAGTTCCTGGAAGGGTCGATGAGAACGAGTGTGACACAATATATAGAGATACTCGTAATTGTTGATTTGAGGTTTTTTGGACCTACATCATAGCCAAAGTTGCAACCACGGAGACTCATCGGCCTTGACTTTGAGCTGAGGTTGATCTTCGTCAAAAAATGGCCGACCAAGTTTTGAGTCGTTTTAAACCCGGTTCGATGGCAAATGAGCCAATGATAAACACTCATCGCCTATGGCCATGACCTAGGGGTGAGTTTTGCAAAAAAACGACATTCGGGTCGAGAAAATAAATTGTTTTAGTTTTTCAAGAAAATACAAGCATGCAAGCTTTCGAGTTCTCGGAGGGCCGGTGTGAACGAGCGTGAAACAATATATAGAGAAACCATAATTATGGGTTTGAGGATTTTGGGACCTACATCATAGCCAAAGTTACAACCACGGATACTCATCGGCCTCGACCGTAAGTCGAGGTTGATTTTCGCCTAAGAATGGTCGACAAAGTTTTGAGCGGTTTTAGACCCGGTTCGATGGCAAATGAGTCAACGATAAAAACTCATCCCCTATGGCAATGACACGGGAGTGATTATTGCAATAAAAATGACGTTTAGGTCGAGAAAATACGCTTTTTTACTTTTTCAAGACAATGCGGGCATGCGAGCTTTCGAGTTCCGGGAAGGGCCGGTGTGAACTAGGATGGAACAATATATAGAGAAACTGTCATTGTTGGTTTGAGGTTTTTGGGACCTACATCATAGCCAAAGTGACAACCACGGAGACTCATCGGCCTCGACTGTCGAGTCGAGGTTGATTTTCGCCCAAAAATGGCCGACCAAGTTTTGAGAAGTTTTAGATCCGAGTTCGAAGAAAAACGAGCCAACAATAAAAACTCATCACCTATGGCCATGACCTAGACGTGATTTTTGCAAAAAAAAAAATGACGTTTAGGTCGAGAAAATACGATTTTTTACTTTTTCGAGACAATGCGGGCATGCCGGCTTTCGAGTTCCTAAAAGGACCGGTGTTAACTAGCATGGAACAATATATAGAGAAACTGTCATTGCTTGGTTTGAGGTTTTTGGGACCTACATCATAGCCAAAGTGACAACCACGAGAGACTCATCGGCCTCGACCGTGACTCGAGGTTAATTTTCACCAAAAATTGGCCAACCAAGTTTTGAGCTATTTTGGACCCGGTTCGATGGCAAACGAGCCAACGATAAAAACTCATCGCCTATGGCTATGACACGGGGGTATTTTTGCAAAAAAATGACTTTTAGGCCGACAAAATACACTTTTTTAGCTTTTCGAGACAATGCCGGCATGCGAGCTTTCGAGTTGCGGGAAGGGCCGGTGTGAACAAGCGTGAAACAATCTATAGAGAAACTATAATTGCTAGTTTGAGGTTTTTGAGACCTACATCATAGCCAAAATGACAACCATAGAGACTCATCGACCTCGACCGTGAGCCGAGGATGATTTTCGCCTAAAATGGCCAACCAAGTTTTGAGCGAGTTTTAGACCCGGTTCGATGGCAAACGAGTCAACGATAAAAACTCATCCCCTATGGCCATGACACGGGAGTGATTATTGTAAAAAAATGACGTTTAGGTCGAGAAAATACGCTTTTTTAGTTTTTCGAGACAATGCGTGCATGCGAGCTTTTGAGTTCTCGGAAGGGCCGGTGTGAACTAGCATGGAACAATATATAGAGAAACTATCATTCGTTGGTTTGAGGTTTTTGGGACCTACATCATAGCCAAAGTGACAACCACGGATACTCATCGGCCTCGACTGTGAGTTGAGGTTGATTTTCATCCAAAAATGGCTGACCAAGTTTTGAGCGAGTTTTAGGCCTAGTTCGATGGCAAACGAGCGAACGTTAAAACTCATCGCCTTTGGCCAAGACACGGGGGTGATTTTTACAAAAAAAATGACTTTTAGGCCATGAAAAAACACCGTTTTAGTTTTTCGAGACAATGCGGGCATGCGAGCTTTCGAGTTCTCGGAACGGTCGGTGTGAACGAGTGTGAAACAATATATAAAGAAATTGTAATTGCTGATTTGAGGTTTTTGAGACTTACATCATAGCCAAAGTAACAACCACGAGAGACTCATCGGCCTCGACTCGTGAGCCGAGGTTGATTTTCGCCCAAAAATGGCCCACCAAGTTTGAGAAATTTTAGACGCAGCTTTATGAAAAATGAGCCAACAATAAAAACTCATCACTTATTGCCATGACCTAGATGTGATTTTTGCAAAAAAAAAATGACATTTATGTTGAGAAAATACGTTTTTTCTACTTTTTCGAGACAATGCGGGCATGCGAGCTTTCGAGTTCTGGAAGGGCGGTGTGAACGAGCATGAAACAATATATAGAGAAATTGTAATTGCTTGTTTGAGGCTTTTGGGACCTACATCATAGCCAAAGTGACAACCACAGAGACTCATCGGCCTCGATCGTTAGGCGAGGTTAATTTTCGCCCAAAAATGGTCGACAAAGTTTTGAGCGAGTTTTAGACCTAGTTCGATAAAAAACAAGCAATCGATAAAAACTCATCGCCTATGGCGATGACACGAGAGTGATTTTTTTTTAAAAATGACTTTTAGGCCAAGAAAATACGAGTTTTTAGTTTTTCGAGACAATGCGGGCATGCGAGCTTTCAAGTTCTCGGAAGCGGCTGGTGTGAATGAGTGTGAAACAATATATAGAGAAACTGTAATTACCGGTTTGAGGTTTTTGGAACCTACATCATAGCCAAAGTTACAATCACAAACTCATTGGCCTCGACTCGTGAGCTAAGGTTGATTTTTGCCTAAAAATGGCCGACCAAGTTTTGAGCGATTTTAGACCCCGTTCGATGGCGGGCGAACCAACGATAAAAACTCATCGCCTATGGCCACGACCTGGGGTTGATTTTTGTAAAACAAATGAATTTTAGGCCAAAAAAATACGTTTGTTGAGTTTTTTGAGATAATGCGAGCATGCGAGCTATCAAGTTCTGGAAGGGCCGATGTTAACGAGCGTGAAACAATATATAGAGAAATTGTAATTGCTTGGTTTGTGGTTTTTTGGACCTGTATCATAGCCAAAGTGACAACCACGAGAGACTTATCGGCCTCGGCCGTGAGCTGAGGTTGTTTTTCGCCCAAAAATGGTCGATCATGTTTTTAGTAGTTTTAGACCTAGTTCGATGGAAAACGAGCCAACGATAAAGACTCATCGCCTATGGGCATGACACGGGGGTGATTTTTGCAAAAAAAAAACGACGTTTAGGCGAGAAAATACGCCTTTCTAGTTTTTTGAGATAATGCGGGCATGCGAGCTTTCGAGTTCTGGAAGGCCGGTGTGAACGAGCGTGAAACAATCTATAGAGAAACTGTAATTGCTTGGTTTGAGGCTTTTGGGACCTACATCATAGCCAAAGTGACAACCACGGAGACTCATCGGCCTCGACTGTGAGTCGAGGTTGATTTTCACCCAAATATGACCGACCATGTTTTGAGTAGTTTTAGAATTAGTTTGATGGAAAACGAGCCAACAATAAAGACTCATCGCCTTTGGCCATGACACGGGGGTTATGTTTGTAAATAAATGATGTTTAGGTCTAGAAAATACATTTTTCTAGTTTTTCGAGACAATGCGATCATGCGAGCTTTCGAGTTCTCGAAAAGCTTAGTGTGAACGAGCATGAAACAATCTATAGAGAAGCTGTAATAGATAGTTTGAGCTTTTTGGGACCTACATCATAGCCAAAGTGACAACCATAGAGACTCATCGGCCTCGGCTCGTGAGTCGAGGTTGATTTTCGCTCAAAAATGGCCGACCCTCTTTTGAGAAGTTTTAGACCCGGTTCGATGGCAAACGAGCCAACGATAAAAACTCATCGCCTATGGCCATTACACGGGGGTGATTTTTGCAAAAAAAAATGACTTTTACGCCTAGAAAATACACTTTTTTAGTTTTTCGAGATAATGCGAGCATGCGAGCTTTCGAGTTCCTCGAAGGGCCGAGTGTGAACGAGCGTGAAACAATATATAGAGAAACTCGTAATTGTCTGGTTTGTGGTTTTTTGGACCTACATCATAGCCAAAGTGATAACCACAAAGACTCATCGGCCTCGACTTGTGAGCTAAGGTTGATTTTCGCTCAAAAATTGCATACCAAGTTTTGAGCGGTTTGAGACCCGGTTCGATGGCAAACGAGCCAATGATAAAAACTTATCGCCTATGGCCATGACACGGGGGTGATTTTTGCAAAAAAAATGACTTTTAGGCTAAAAAAATACGCTTGTTGAGTTTTTTAAGATAATGCGAGCATGCGAGCTATCGAGTTCCTAGAAGGGCCGATGTTAACGAGCGTGAAACAATATATAGAGAAGCCGTAATTGCTAGGTTGTGGTTTTTTGGACCTACATCATAGCCAAAGTGACAACCACAAAGACTCATCGGCCTCGACTGTGAGCTAAGGTTGATTTTTGCCCAAAAATTGCCGACCAAGTTTTGAGCGAGTTTGAGACCCGGTTCGATGGCAAACAAGCCAACGATAAAAACTCATCGCCTATGGCCATGACTCGGGGGTGATTTTTGCAAAAAAATGACTTTTAAGTCGAGAAAATACGCTTGTTGAGTTTTTTGAGATAATACGAGCATGCGAGCTATCGAGTTCTCGGAAGGGCCGATGTTAACGAGCGTGAAACAATATATAGAGAAACTATAATTACTTGGTTTGTGGTTTTTGGGACCTACATCTTAGCCAAAGTGACAACCACAAAGACTCATCGGCCTCGACTATGAGTCGAGGTTGATTTTCGCCCAAAAATGACCGACCAAGTTTTGAGCGATTTTAGACCGAGTTCAACGACAAACGAGAGAACGATAAAAACTCATTGACTTTGGCCATGACCTAGGGGTGATTTTTGCAACAAAACGACGTTTAGGCCGAGAAAATACGCTTTTTGAGTTTTTTGAGATAATGCGAGCATGCGAGCTATCGAGTTCCTAGAAGGGCCGATGTTAACGAGCGTGAAACAATATATAGAGAAACTATAATTACTGGTTTATGGGACCTACATCTTAGCCAAAGTGACAACCATAGAGACTCATCGGCCTCGGCCGTGAGTCGAGGTTGATTTTTGCCCAAAAACGGTCGGCCAAATTTTGAGCGAGTTTTAGACCTAGTTTGATGGAAAACGAGCCAACAATAAAGACTCATCGCCTTTGGCCATGACACGAGGGTTTATGTTTGCAAATAAACGACGTTTAGGTTGAGAAAATACGTTTTTCTAGTTTTTTGAGACAATGCGAGCATGCGAGCTTTCGAGTTCTCGAAAAGGCCGGTGTGAACGAGCGTGAAACAATATATAGAGAAACTGTAATTAATGGTTTGAGGTTTTTGGGACCTACATCATAGCCAAAGTGACAATCACGGAGACTCATCGACCTCGACTGTGAGTCGAGGTTGATTTTTGCCCAAAAATGGTCGACAAGGTTTTGAGAAGCTTTAGGCCGAGTTCGATGGAAAACAAGCCAACGATAAAAACTCATAACCTTTAGCCATGACACGGGGGTATTTTTGTAAAAAAACATCGTTTAGGCCGAGAAAATATGCTTTTCTAGTTTTTCGAGATAATGTGGGCATGCGAGCTTTCGAGTTCCTAGAAGGGTCGGTGTGAACGACCGTGAAACAATATATAGAGAAACTGTAATTACTAGTTTGAGGTTTTTGGGACATACATCTAGCCAAAGTGACAACCATAGAGACCCATCGGCCTCGACTATGAGCTAAGGTTGATTTTTATCCAAAAACGGCCGACCAAGTTTTGAGTAATTTTAGACCGAGTTTGATGGCAAATGAGACAAGGATAAAAACTCATCGCCTATTGCAATGACACGGGGGTGATTTCCTAAAAAAATGACGTTTAGGTCGAGAAAATACGCTTTTCTACTTTTTCGAGACAATGCGAGCTTTCGAGTTGCTTGAAGGGCCGGTGTTAATGAGCATGAAATAATATATAGAGAAACTATAATTTCTAGTTTGAGGTTTTTGGGACCTACATCATAGCCAAAGTGACAACTATAGAGACTCATCGGCCTCGATCGTGAGTTAAGGTTGTTTTTCGCCCAAAAATGATCGACAAAGCTTTGAGCGAGTTTTAGACCCGGTTCGATGGAAAACGAGCCAAAGATAAAAACTCATCGCCTATCACCATGACACGGGGGTGATTTTTGCAAAAACAAATGACTTTTAAGCCAAAAAAATACACTTTTTTAGTTTTTCGAGACAATACGGGCATACGAGCTTTCGAGTTCCTGGAAGGGCCGGTGTGAACGAGCGTGAAACAATCTATAGAGAAACTATAATTGCTGGTTTGAGGGTTTTGGGACCTACATCGTAGCGAAAGTGACAACCACGAGAGACTCATCGACCTCGATTGTGAGTCGAGGTTAATTTTCGCCCAAAAATGGCCGATCAAGTTTTGAGAAGTTTTAGACCGAGTTCGATGGCAAACGAGCCAACGATAAAAACTCATCGCCTATGGTGATCACCCGGGGGTGAGTTTTGCAAAAGAAACGACTTTTAGGTCGAGAAAATACACTTTTTTAGTTTTTTGAGACAATGCGGGCATGTGAGCTTTTGAGTTCCTGGAAAGCGGTGTGAACGAGCGTGAAAAAATCTATAGAGAAACTGTAATTGCTGGTTTGTAGTTTTTGGGAACCGCATTATAGCCAAAGTGACAACCATAGAGACTCATCGGCCTCGACCGTGAGTTAAGGTTGATTTTCGCCCAAAAATTACCGACCGGGTTTTGAGCGAGTTTGAGACCCGGTTTGATGGCAAACGAGCCAACTATAAAAACTCATCACCTATGGCCATGACACGGGGTTGATTTTTGCAAAAAGAATGAGTTTTAGGCCGAGAAAATACGCTTTTTTAGTTTACGAGACAATTCGGGCATGCGAGCTTTCGAGTTCTCGAAAGGCCGGTGTGAATGAGCATGAAACAATATATAGAGAAGCTATAATTTCTAGTTTAAGGTTTTTCGGACCTACATCATAGCCAAAGTGACAACCACGGAGACTCGTGGGCCTCGACCGTGAGTCGAGGTTGATTTTCGCCCAAAAATGGCCGACCAAGTTTTGAGCGAGTTTTAGACCCGGTTCGATGGAAAACGAGCCAACGATAAAAACTCATCCCCTATGGCCATGACACGGGAGTGATTATTGTAAAAAAATGACGTTTAGGTCGAGAAAATACGCTTTTTTAGTTTTTCGAGACAATGCGTGCATGCGAGCTTTTGAGTTCTGGAAGGGCGGTGTGAACTAGCATGGAACAATATATAGAGAAACTATCATTGCTTGGTTTGAGGTTTTTGGGACCTACATCATAGCCAAAGTGACAACCACGGATACTCATCGGCCTCGACTGTGAGTTGAGGTTGATTTTCATCCAAAAATGGTCGACCAAGTTTTGAGCGAGTTTTAGGCCCGGTTCGATGGCAAACGAGCGAACGTTAAAACTCATCGCCTTTGGCCAAGACACGGGGGTGATTTTTACAAAAAAAATGACTTTTAGGCCATGAAAAAACACCGTTTTAGTTTTTCGAGACAATGCGGGCATGCGAGCTTTCGAGTTCTCGGAACGGTCGGTGTGAACGAGTGTGAAACAATATATAAAGAAATTGTAATTGCTGATTTGAGGTTTTTGAGACTTACATCATAGCCAAAGTAACAACCACGGAGACTCATCGGCCTCGACTCGTGAGTCGAGGTTGATTTTCGCCCAAAAATGGCCCACCAAGTTTGAGAAATTTTAGACGCAGTTTTATGAAAAATGAGCCAACAATAAAAACTCATCACTTATTTCCATGACCTAGATGTGATTTTTGCAAAAAAAAAATGACATTTATGTTGAGAAAATACGTTTTTTCTACTTTTTCGAGACAATGCGGGCATGCGAGCTTTCGAGTTCTCGGAAGGGCGGTGTGAACGAGCATGAAACAATATATAGAGAAATTGTAATTGCTAGTTTGAGGCTTTTGGGACCTACATCATAGCCAAAGTGACAACCACAGAGACTCATCGGCCTCGACCGTTAGGCGAGGTTAATTTTCGCCCAAAAATGGTCGACAAAGTTTTGAGCGAGTTTTAGACCTAGTTCGATAAAAAACAAGCAATCGATAAAAACTCATCGCCTATGGCGATGACACGAGGGTGATTTTTTTTTTAAAAATGACTTTTAGGCCAAGAAAATACGAGTTTTTAGTTTTTCGAGACAATGCGGGCATGCGAGCTTTCAAGTTCTCGGAAGCGCTGGTGTGAATGAGCGTGAAACAATATATAGAGAAACTGTAATTACTGGTTTGAGGTTTTTGGAACCTACATCATAGCCAAAGTTACAATCACAAACTCATTGGCCTCGACTGTGAGCTAAGGTTGATTTTTGCCTAAAAATGGCCGACCAAGTTTTGAGCGAGTTTTAGACCCGTTCGATGGCGAGGCGAACCAACGATAAAAACTCATCGCCTATGGCCACGACCCGGGGTTGATTTTTGTAAAACAAATGAATTTTAGGCCAAAAAAATACGTTTGTTGAGTTTTTTGAGATAATGCGAGCATGCGAGCTATCAAGTTCTGGAAGGGCCGATGTTAACGAGCGTGAAACAATATATAGAGAAATTGTAATTGCTGGTTTGTGGTTTTTTGGACTTGCATCATAGCCAAAGTGACAACCACGAGAGACTTATCGGCCTCGACTCGTGAGTCGAGGTTGTTTTTCGCCCAAAAATGGCCGATCATGTTTTTAGTAGTTTTAGACCTAGTTCGATGGAAAACGAGCCAACGATAAAGACTCATCGCCTATGGGCATGACACGGGGGTGATTTTTGCAAAAAAAAACGACGTTTAGGCCGAGAAAATACGCCTTTCTAGTTTTTTGAGATAATGCGGGCATGCGAGCTTTCGAGTTCTCGGAAGGCCGGTGTGAACGAGCGTGAAACAATCTATAGAGAAACTGTAATTGCTTGGTTTGAGGCTTTTGGGACCTACATCATAGCCAAAGTGACAACCACGGAGACTCATCGGCCTCGACTGTGAGCCGAGGTTGATTTTCACCCAAATATAACCGACCATGTTTTGAGTAGTTTTAGAATTAGTTTGATGGAAAACGAGCCAACAATAAAGACTCATCGCCTTTGGCCATGACACAGGGGTTATGTTTGTAAATAAATGATGTTTAGGTCTAGAAAATACATTTTTCTAGTTTTTCGAGACAATGCGATCATGCGAGCTTTCGAGTTCTCGAAAAGCTTAGTGTGAACGAGCATGAAACAATCTATAGAGAAGCCGTAATAGATAGTTTGAGCTTTTTGGGACCTACATCATAGCCAAAGTGACAACCATAGAGACTCATCGGCCTCGGCCGTGAGCCGAGGTTGATTTTCGCTCAAAAATGGCCGACCCTCTTTTGAGAAGTTTTAGACCCGGTTCGATGGCAAACGAGCCAACGATAAAAACTCATCGCCTATGGCCATTACACGGGGGTGATTTTTGCAAAAAAAAATGACTTTTACGCCGAGAAAATACATTTTTTTAGTTTTTCGAGATAATGCGAGCATGCGAGCTTTCGAGTTCCTCGAAGGGCCGGTGTGAACGAGCGTGAAACAATATATAGAGAAACTGTAATTGCTGGTTTGTGGTTTTTTGGACCTACATCATAGCCAAAGTGATAACCACAAAGACTCATCGGCCTCGACTCGTGAGCTAAGGTTGATTTTCGCTCAAAAATTGCATACCAAGTTTTGAGCGAGTTTGAGACCTAGTTCGATGGCAAACGAGCCAATGATAAAAACTTATCGCCTATGGCCATGACACAGGGGTGATTTTTGCAAAAAAAATGACTTTTAGGCTAAAAAAATACGCTTGTTGAGTTTTTTAAGATAATGCGAGCATGCGAGCTATCGAGTTCCTAGAAGGGTCGATGTTAACGAGCGTGAAACAATATATGAGAAACCGTAATTGCTAGGTTGTGGTTTTTTGGACCTACATCATAGCCAAAGTGACAACCACAAAGACTCATCGGCCTCGACTGTGAGCTAAGGTTGATTTTTGCCCAAAAATTGCCGACCAAGTTTTGAGCGAGTTTGAGACCCGGTTCGATGGCAAACAAGCCAACGATAAAAACTCATCGCCTATGGCCATGACACGGGGGTGATTTTTGCAAAAAAATGACTTTTAGGTCGAGAAAATACGCTTGTTGAGTTTTTTGAGATAATACGAGCATGCGAGCTATCGAGTTCCTGGAAGGGTCGATGTTAACGAGCGTGAAACAATATATAGAGAAACTATAATTACTGGTTTGTGATTTTTGGGACCTACATCTTAGCCAAAGTGACAACCACAAAGACTCATCGGCCTCGACTATGAGGCGAGGTTGATTTTCGCCCAAAAATGACCGACCAAGTTTTGAGCGATTTTAGACCGAGTTCAACGACAAACGAGAGAACGATAAAAACTCATTGACTTTGGCCATGACCTAGGGGTGATTTTTGCAACAAAACGACGTTTAGGCCGAGAAAATACGCTTTTTGAGTTTTTTGAGATAATGCGAGCATGCGAGCTATCGAGTTCCTAGAAGGGCCGATGTTAACGAGCGTGAAACAATATATAGAGAAACTATAATTACTCGGTTTATGGGACCTACATCTTAGCCAAAGTGACAACCATAGAGACTCATCGGCCTCGACTTGTGAGTCGAGGTTGATTTTTGCCCAAAAACGGTCGGCCAAATTTTGAGCGAGTTTTAGACCTAGTTTGATGGAAAACGAGCCAACAATAAAGACTCATCGCCTTTGGCCATGACCCGAGGGTTTATGTTTGCAAATAAACGACGTTTAGGTTGAGAAAATACGTTTTTCTAGTTTTTTGAGACAATGCGAGCATGCGAGCTTTCGAGTTCTCGAAAAGGCCGGTGTGAACGAGCGTGAAACAATATATAGAGAAACCGTAATTAATGGTTTGAGGTTTTTGGGACCTACATCATAGCCAAAGTGACAATCACGGAGACTCATCGACCTCGATCGTGAGTCGAGGTTGATTTTTGCCCAAAAATGGTCGACAAGGTTTTGAGAAGCTTTAGGCCGAGTTCGATGGAAAACAAGCCAACGATAAAAACTCATAACCTTTAGCCATGACACGGGGGTATTTTTGTAAAAAAACATCGTTTAGGCCGAGAAAATATGCTTTTCTAGTTTTTCGAGATAATGTGGGCATGCGAGCTTTCGAGTTCCTAGAAGGGTCGGTGTGAACGACCAGTGAAACAATATATAGAGAAACTGTAATTACTAGTTTGAGGTTTTTGGGACATACATCTAGCCAAAGTGACAACCATAGAGACCCATCGGCCTCGACTATGAGCTAAGGTTGATTTTTATCCAAAAACGGCCGACCAAGTTTTGAGTAATTTTAGACCGAGTTTGATGGCAAATGAGACAAGGATAAAAACTCATCGCCTATTGCAATGACACGGGGGTGATTTCCTAAAAAAATGACGTTTAGGTCGAGAAAATACGCTTTTCTACTTTTTCGAGACAATGCGAGCATGCGAGCTTTCGAGTTGCTTGAAGGGCGGTGTTAATGAGCATGAAATAATATATAGAGAAACTATAATTTCTAGTTTGAGGTTTTTGGGACCTACATCATAGCCAAAGTGACAACTATAGAGACTCATCGGCCTCGACCGTGAGTTGAGGTTGTTTTTCGCCCAAAAATGATCGACAAAGCTTTGAGCGAGTTTTAGACCCGAGTTCGATGGAAAACGAGCCAAAGATAAAAACTCATCGCCTATCACCATGACACAGGGGTGATTTTTGCAAAAAAAAATGACTTTTAAGCCGAAAAAATACACTTTTTTAGTTTTTCGAGACAATACGGGCATACGAGCTTTCGAGTTCCTGGAAGGGCCGGTGTGAACGAGCGTGAAACAATCTATAGAGAAACTATAATTGCTGGTTTGAGGGTTTTGGGACCTACATCGTAGCGAAAGTGACAACCACGGAGACTCATCGACCTCGATTGTGAGTCGAGGTTAATTTTCGCCCAAAAATGGCCGATCAAGTTTTGAGAAGTTTTAGACCGAGTTCGATGGCAAACGAGCCAACGATAAAAACTCATCGCCTATGGTGATCACACGGGGGTGATTTTTGCAAAAGAAACGACTTTTAGGTCGAGAAAATACACTTTTTTAGTTTTTTGAGACAATGCGGGCATGTGAGCTTTTGAGTTCCTGGAAAGCCGGTGTGAACGAGCGTGAAAAAATCTATAGAGAAACCGTAATTGCTGGTTTGTAGTTTTTGGGAACCGCATTATAGCCAAAGTGACAACCATAGAGACTCATCGGCCTCGACTGTGAGTTAAGGTTGATTTTCGCCCAAAAATTACCGACCGGGTTTTGAGCGAGTTGAGACCCGGTTTGATGGCAAACGAGCCAACTATAAAAACTCATCACCTATGGCCATGACACGGGGTTGATTTTTGCAAAAAGAATGAGTTTTAGGCCGAGAAAATACGCTTTTTTAGTTTACGGAGACAATTCGGGCATGCGAGCTTTCGAGTTCTCGAAAGGCCGGTGTGAATGAGCATGAAACAATATATAGAGAAACTATAATTTCTAGTTTAAGGTTTTTCGGACCTACATCATAGCCAAAGTGACAACCACAGAGACTCATGGGCCTCGACTGCGAGCCGAGGTTGATTTTCGCCCAAAAATGGCCGACCAAGTTTTGAGCGGTTTTAGACCCGGTTCGATGGAAAACGAGCCAACGATAAAGACTCATAGCCTTTGGCGATGACTTGGGGGTCATTTTTGCAAATAAACGACGTTTAGGTTGAGAAAATATGCTTTTCTAGTTTTTCGAGATAATGCGAGCATGCGAGCTTTCGAGTTCTCGAAAAGGTCGATGTGAATGAGCGTGAAACAATCTATAGAGAACCCGTAATTGATGGTTTGAGGTTTTTGGGACGTACATCATAGCCAAAGTGACAACCACGAGAGGCTTATCGGCCTCGGCTGTGAGCCGAGGTTGATTTTCGCCCAAATACGATCGGCCAACTTTTGAGCGATTTTAAATCGAGTTCGATGGCAAACAAGCCAACGATAAAAACTCATCACCTATGGCCATGACACGGGGGTGATTTTTGTAAAAAAAAAACTTTTAGGCCTAGGAAATACGCTTTTTTAGTTTTTCGAGATAATGCGGGCATGCGAGCTTTCGAGTTCCTGGAAGGTCGGTGTGAACGAGCGTGAAACAATCTATAGAGAAACTATAATTGCTGGTTTGTGGTTTTTGGGACCTACATCATAGCCAAAGTGAGAACCATAGAGACTCTTCGAACTCGATTGTGAGTCGAGGTTGATTTTTGCCCAAATATGGTCGGCCAACTTTTGAGCAGCTTTTAGACCGAGTTCGATGGAAAACGAGCTAACGATAAAAACTCATCGCCTATTGCCATGACTTGGGGGTGATTTTCCAAAAAATGACATTTAGGTTAAGAAAATACACTTTTTTACTTTTTCGAGACAATGCGGGCATGCGAGCTTCCGAGTTATCGAAGTGGTCGGTGTGAACGAGCGTGAAACAATATATAGAGAAACTATAATTTCGATTTGAGGTTTTTGAGACCTACATCAAAGCCAAATTGACAACCACAGAGACTCATCGCCCTCGACCGTGAGCCGAGGTTGATTGTTGCCCAAAAATGATCGACCATGTTTTGAGCGGTTTTAAACCTAGTTCGATGGAAAACGAGCCAATGATAAAGACTCATAGGCTTTGGCCATGACCCAGGGGTTATTTTTGCAAATAAACGACGTTTAGGTTGAGAAAATACGCTTTTCTAGTTTTTTGAGACAATGCCAAGATGCGAGCTTTCGAGTTCCCGAAAAGGCCGATGTGAATGAGCGTGAAACAATCTATAGAGAAACCGTAATTGATGGTTTGAGGTTTTTGGGACCTACATGATAGCCAAAGTGACAACCACGGAGACTCATCGACCTCGACTTGAGCGGAGGTTGATTTTCTCCTAAATATCGCAAGCCAAATTTTGAGCGGTTTTAGACCAAGTTCGATGAAAAAAAAGCCAACGATAAAAACTCATCGGCTATGGCCATGACACGGGAGTGATTTTTGCAAAAAAAAAAAAAAAAAAAAAACTTTTAGGCCGAGAAAATACATTTTTTTTACTTTTTCGAGATAATGCGGGCATGCGAGCTTTCGAGTTCCTGGATGGCCGGTGTGAACGAGCATGAAACAATGTATAGGGAAACCGTAATTGCTGGTTTGTGGTTTTTGGGGCCTACATCATAGCCAAAGGGACAACCACGGAGACTTATCGGCCTCGACCGTGAGCCGAGGTTGATTTTCGCCCAAAAATAGCCGACCAAGCTTTGAGAAGTTTTAGACCCGGTTCGATGGCAAACGAGCCAACGATAAAACCTCATCGCCTTTGGACATGACCCGGGGCTGATTTTTGCAAAAAAAAAAAAACTTTTAGGCCGAGAAAATACGTTTTTTTAGTTTTTTGAGATAATGCGGGCATGTGAGCTTTCGAGTTCCCGGAACTGTCGTCGTAAACGAGTGTGAAACAATATATAAAGAAACCGTAATTGCTGGTTTGAGGGTTTTGGGACCTACATCATAGCCAAAGTGATAACCACAGAGACTCATCGGCCTCCACTCGTGAGTTGAGGTTGATTTTCACCTAAAAACGGCCAACAAGGTTTTGAGCGAGTTTTAGACCTAGTTCGATGGAAAACAAGCCAATAATAAAGACTCATAGCCTTTGGTCATAACTCGGGGGTTATTTTTGCAACTAAACGACGTTTAGGTCTAGAAATATGCTTTTCTAGTTTTTCGAGACAATGCGAGCATGCAAGCTTTCGAGTTCTTGGAAAGGTCGGTGTGAACGAGCATGAAACAATATATAGAGAAACATTAATTTTTGATTTGAGGTTTTTGGGACCTACATCATAGCCAAAGTGACAACTATAGAGACTCATTGGCCTCGACTATGACCCGAGGTTGAGTTTTCCCCAAAAATGGCCAACCAAGTTTTCAGCGAGTTTTAGACCTAGTTCGATGGGAAACGAGCCAATGATAAAACCTCATCGCCTTTGGCCATGACGTGGGGGTGAGTTTGTAAAGAAAATGACATTTAGGTCGAGAAAATATGATTTTCTAGTTTTTCGAGACAATGCGGGCATGCGTGCTTTCGAGTTCCTCGAAAGGCCATTATGAACGAGCGATAAACAATCTATAGAGAAACTATAATTGCCAATTTGAGGTTTTTGGGACCTACATCATAGCCAAAGTGACAACTATAGAGACTCATCGGCCTCGACTCGTGAGTCGAGGTTGATTTTCGTCCAAAAATGGTCGACCAAGTTTTAAGCATTTTTAGACCCGGTTCGATGGCAAACGAGCCAAATATAAAAACTCATCACCTTTGCTCATGACCCGGTGGTGATTTTTGCAAAAAGAAAAAACGACGTTAAGGCCGAGAAAATACGTTTTTTTAGGTTTTTGAGACAATGCGGGCATGCGAGCTTTCGAGTTCTCGGAAAGTTACCGTGAACCAACATGAAATAATCTATAGAGAAACTGTAATTGCTGGTTTGTGGTTTTTGGGACCTACATCATAACCAAAGTGACAACCACAGAGACTCATCCACCTCGACCGTGAGTCGAGGTTGATTTTCGCCCAAAATTGACCGACCAAGTTTTGAGCGAGTTTTAGACCCGAGTTCGATGGCAAATGAGTCAACGATAAAACTCATCTCCTTTGCCCATGACTTGGTGGTGATTGTTTCAATTCAACGACGTTTAGGTCGAGAAAATACGCTTTTCTCATTTTTTGAGACAATGTGAGCATGCGAGCTTTCGAGTTCTCGGAAGGTCGGTGTGAACAAGCGTGAAACAATCTATGGAGAAACTTTAATTGCTAGTTTGTGGTTTTTCGGACCTACATCATAACCAAAGTGACAACCATAGAGACTCATCCACCTCGACCGTGAGTCGAGGTTGATTTTCGCCCAAAATTGGCCGACCAAGATTGGAGCGAGTTTTAGACACGGTTCGATGGCAAACGAGCCAACGATAAAACTCATCGCCTTTGCCCATGACTTGGTGGTGATTGTTTCAATTCAACGACGTTTAGGTCGAGAAAATACGCTTTTCTCATTTTCCGAGACAATACGAGCATGCGAGCTTTCGAGTTCCTAGATGGTCCGGTGTGAACGAGCGTGAAATAACATATAGAGAAACCGTAATTGCTGGTTTGTGGTTTTTGGGACCTACATCATAGCCAAAGTGACAACCACGGAGACTCATCGACCTCGACTATGAGTCGAGGTTTATTTTCGCCCAAAATTGCCCGACCAAGTTTTGAGCGGTTTTAGGCCTAGTTCGATGGCAAACGAGCCAACAATAAAAACTCATTGCCTATGGCCATGACTCGTTGGTGATTTTTGAAAAAAATGACGTTTAGGCCGAGAAAATACGATTTTTTAGTTTTTCAAGACAATGCGTGCATGCGAGCTTTCGAGTTCCCGGAAGGGCCGGTGTGAATGAGCGTGAAACAATATAGAAAGAAGTCGTAATTCTTTGCTTGAGGCTTTTGGGACCTACATCATAGCAAAAGTGACAATCACGGAGACTCATTGGCCTCTATTGTGAGCCGAGGTTGATTTTCGCCCAAATATGGCCGACCAAGTTTTTAGCAGTTTTAGACCGAGTTCGATGGTAAACGAGCTAACGAGAAAAACTCATCGCCTTTTCCCATAACTCGGGGTGATTTTTGCAAAAAAACGACGTTTAGGCCGAGAAATACGATTTTCTAGTTTTTCGAGACAATACGGGCATGCAAGTTTCTAGTTCTCGGAAGGTCGATGTGAACAAGCGTGAAACAATCTATAGAGAAACCGTAATTGCCGGTTTGTGGTTTTTGGGACCTACATCATAACCAAAGTGACAACCATAGAGACTCATCCACCTCGACCGTGAGTCGAGGTTGATTTTCGCCCACAATTGGCCGACTAAGTTTTGAGCGAGTTTTAGACATAGTTCGATGGCAAACGAGCCAACGATAAAACTCATCGCCTTTGCCCATGACTTGGTGGTGATTGTTTAAATTCAACGACGTTTAGGACGAGAAAATACGCTTTTCTCATTTTTTGAGACAATGTGAGCATCCGAGCTTTCGAGTTCCTAGATGGTCCAGGTGTGAACGAGCGTGAAATAACATATAGAGAAACCGTAATTGCTTGGTTTGTGGTTTTTGGGACCTACATCATAGCCAAAGTGACAACCATAGAGACTCATCGACCTCGACTATGAGCTGAGGTTTATTTTCGCCCAAAATTGCCCGACCAAGTTTTGAGCGAGTTTTAGGCCTAGTTCGATGGCAAACGAGCCAACAATAAAAACTCATTGCCTATGGCCATGACTCGTTGGTGATTTTTGGAAAAAAAATGACGTTTAGGTCGAGAAAATACGATTTTCTAGTTTTTCGAGACAATGCGTGCATGCGAGCTTTCGAGTTCCTGGAAGGGCCGGTGTGAATGAGCGTGAAACAATATAGAAAGAAGCTATAATTCCCGGCTTGAGGCTTTTGGGACCTACATCATAGCCAAAGTGACAACCACGGAGACTCATTGGCCTCTATTGTGAGCCGAGGTTGATTTTCGCCTAAATATGGCCGACCAAGTTTTTAGCGAGTTGTAGACCGAGTTCGATGGCAAACGAGCTAACGACAAAAACTCATCGCCTTTTCCCATAACCTCGGGGTGATTTTTGCAAAAAAACGACGTTTAGGCCAAGAAAATACGATTTTCTAGTTTTTCGAGACAATGCGGGCATGCGAGCTTTCGAGTTCCCGAAAGGTCGGTGTGAACAAGCGTGAAACAATCTATAGAGAAACTATAATTACCTGGTTTGTGGTTCTTGGGACCTACATCATAACCAAAGTGACAACC
This sequence comes from Dovyalis caffra, assembly GCA_963924115.1. Taxonomy (NCBI): domain Eukaryota; kingdom Viridiplantae; phylum Streptophyta; class Magnoliopsida; order Malpighiales; family Salicaceae; genus Dovyalis; species Dovyalis caffra. The sequence continues at coordinate 455,982 of CAWUPB010000164.1, read as the reverse complement.
ACAGAGACTCATCCACCTCGACTGTGAGTCGAGGTTGATTTTCGCCCAAAATTGGCCGACTAAGTTTTGAGCGAGTTTTAGACACGGTTCGATGGCAAACGAGCCAAATATAAAAACTCATCACCTTTGCCCATGACACGGTGGTGATTTTTGCAAAAAAAAAAAAACGACGTTTAGGCCGAGAAAATACGTTTTTTTAGGTTTTCGAGACAATACGGGCATGCGAGCTTTCGAGTTCCTGGAAAGTTAGTGTGAACCAGCATGAAACAATCTATAGAGAAACCGTAATTTCGGTTTTTGGTTTTTGGGACCTACATCATAACCAAAGTGACAACCACGGAGACTCATCCACCTCGACTCGTGAGTCGAGGTTGATTTTCGCCCAAAATTAGCCGACCAAGTTTTGAGCGAGTTTTAGACCTAGTTCGATGGCAAATGAGCCAACGATAAAAACTCATCGCCTATGGGCATGACCCGTTGGTGATTTTTGCAAAAAAACGACGTTTAGGCCGAGAAAATACGATTTTCTAGTTTGTCGAGACAATACGGGCATACAAGCTTCCGAATTCGTGGAAGATCGATGTGAAGAAACGTGAAACAATCTATGGAGAAACTATAATTGCTGGTTTGTGGTTTTTGGGACCTACATCATAGCCAAAGTGACAACCATAGAGACTCATCGACCTCGACTGTGAGTTGATGTTGATTTTCGCCCAAAAATGGTCGACCAAGTTTTAAGCATTTTTAGACCCGGTTCAATGGCAAACGAGCCAACAATAAAAACTCATCACCTATGGCCATGACTCGTTGGTGATTTTTGGAAAAAAATGACGTTTAAGCCGAGAAAATACGATTTTCTAGTTTTTTGAGACAATGCGGGCATGCGAGCTTTCGAGTTCTCGGGAGGGCGGTGTGAATGAGCATGAAACAATATAGAATGAAGTCGTAATTCCCGGCTTGAGGCTTTTGGGACCTACATCATAGCCAAAGTGACAAACACGGAGACTCATTGGCCTCTATTGTGAGCCGAGGTTGATTTTCGCCCAAATATGGCCGACCAAGTTTTTAGCGAGTTTTAGACCGAGTTCGAAGGCAAAAGAGCTAACGAGAAAAGCTCATTGCCTTTTTCCATAACCCGGGTGATTTTTGCAAAAAAATGATGTTTAGGTCGAGAAAATACGATTTTTTAGTTTTTCGAGACAATGCGAGCTTTCGAGTTCCTTGATGGGCCGGTGTGAATGAGCGTGAAATAATATATAGAGAAACTATAATTGCTGGTTTTTGGTTTTTGGGACCTACATCATAGCCAAGGAGACAAGCACGGAGACTCATCGACCTTGATCGTAAGTCGATGTTGATTTTCGCCCAAAAAAGGTCGACCAAGTTTTAAGCATTTTTAGACCCGAGTTCGATGGCAAATGAGCGAAAGATAAAAACTCATCGCCTTTTCCCATGACTCGGTGGTGATTTTTGAAAAAAAAATGATGTTTAGGCCGAGAAAATAGGCTTTTTTAGTTTTTCTAGACAATGCGGGCATGCGATCTTTCGAGTTCCTGGAAGGTTGGTGTGAACCAGACATGAAACAATATATAGAGAAACCGTAATTGCTGGTTTGTGGTTTTTGGGACCTACATCATAACCACAGGTGACAACCACGGAGACTCATCCACCTCGACCGTGAGTCGAGGTTGATTTTCGCCCGAATTGGCCGACCAAGATTTGAGCGAGTTTTAGACCCGGTTCAATGGCAAACGAGCCAACGATAAAAACTTATCGCCTATGGCCATGACTCGTTGGTGATTTTGTAAAAAAACTACGTTTAGGCCGAGAAAATACGATTTTCTAGTTTTTCAAGACAATGCGGGCATGCGAGCTTCCGAGTTCCTGGAAGGGTCGGAGTGAACGAGCGTGAAACAATATATAGAGAAGTTGTAATTGATGGTTTGAGGCTTTTGGGACCTACATCATAGCCAAAGTGACAACCACGGAGACTCATTGGCCACGACCGCAAGCTAAGGTTGATTTTCGCCCAAAATTGGCCGACAAAGTTTTGAGCAATTTTAGAGACGGATCGATGGCAAACGAGCCAACGATAAAAACTCATCGCCTTTGCCCATGTCCCGGTGGTGATTTTTTCAATTCAGCGACGTTTAGGTCGAGAAAATACGCTTTTCTAATTTTTTGAGACAATGCGAGCATGCGAGCTTTCGAGTTGGGCCGGTGTGAACGAGCATGAAATAATATATAGAGAAACCGTAATTGCTTGGTTTGTGGTTTTTTGGACCTACATCATAGCCAAAGTGACAACCACGGAGACTCATCGACCTCGACTGTGAGTCGAGGTTTATTTTTGCCCAAAATTGGCCGACCAAGTTGTGACCAATTTTAGACCCGGTTCGATGGCAAACGAGCCAACAATAAAAACTCATCGCCTATGGCCATGACTCGTTGGTGATTTTTGCAAAAAAAACGACATTTAGGTCGAGAAAATACGATTTTCTAGTTTTTCGAGATAATGCGGGCATGCGAGCTTTCGAGTTCTGGAAGGGCCGGTGTGAACGAGCGTGAAACAATATATAGAAAAGTCTGTAATTCGTTGGTTTGAGGCTTTTGGGACCTACATCATAGCCAAAGTGACAACCACGGAGACTCATCGGCCACGACTGCAAGCTAAGGTTGATTTTCGCCCAACATTGGCCGACTAAGTTTTGAGCAATTTAAGACACGGTTCGATGACAAACGAGCCAATGATAAAAACTCATCGTCTTTGCCCATGACTTGGTGGTGATTTTTTCAATTCAACGACGTTTAGGTCGAGAAAATACTCTTTTCTAATTTTTTGAGAGCATGCGAGCATGCGAGCTTTAGAGTTCCTAGATAGGCGGGGTGAAGGAGCGTGAATAATAAATAGAGAAACTATAATTTACGGTTTGTGGTTTTTGGGACCTACATCATAGCCAAAGTGACAACCACGGAGACTCATCGACCTCGACTACGAGTCGAGGTTTATTTTCGCCCAAAATTGGCCAACCAAGTTTTGAGCGAGTTTTAGACCTAGTTCGATGGCAAACGAGCCAATAATAAAAACTCATCGCCTATGGCCATGACTTGTTGGTGATTTTTGCAAAAAAACGACGTTTAGGCCGAGAAAATACGATTTTCTAGTTTTTCGAGACAATGCGGGCATGCGAGCTTTCGAGTTCTCGGAAGGTCGGTGTGAACAAGCATGAAACAATCTATAGAGAAATTGTAATTGCTGGTTTGTGGTTTTTGGGACCTACATCATAGCCAAAGTGACAACCATAGAGACTCATCAACCTCGACCGTGAGTCGAGGTTGATTTTCGCCCAAAATTGGCCGACTAAGTTTTGAGCGAGTTTTAGACACGGTTTGATGGTAAATGAGCCAACGATAAAAACTCATCGCCTTTTCCCAAGACCCGGTGGTGATTTTTGCAAATCAACGACGTTTAGGTCGAGAAAATACGATTTTCTAATTTATTGAGACAATGTGAGCTTTCGAGTTCCTTGATGGGCCGGTGTGAACGAGCGTGAAATAATATATAGAGAAACTATAATTACCGGTTTGTGGTTTTGGGGACCTACATCATAGCCAAGGAGACAAGCACGGAGACTCATCGACCTTGATCGTAAGCCGATGTCGATTTTTGCCCAAAAATGGTCGACCAAGTTTTAAGCATTTTTAGACCCGGTTCGATGGCAAACAAGCGAAAGATAAAAAATCATCGCCTTTGCCCCCGACACGGTGGTGATTTTTACAAAAAAAAAAAGACGTTTAGGCCGAGAAAGTAGGCTTTTTAGTTTTTCGAGACAATGCGGGCATGCAAGCTTTCAAGTTCCCGGAATGTCGGTGTGAACCAGCATGAAACAATCTATAGAGAAACTATAATTGCTGGTTTATGGTTTTTGGGACCTACATCATAACCAAAGTGACAACCATAGAGACTCATCCACCTCGACCGTGAGTCGAGGTTGATTTTCGCCCAAAATTGGCCGACCAAGATTGGAGCGAGTTTTAGACACGGTTCGATGGCAAACGAGCCAACGATAAAACTCATCGCCTTTGCCCATGACTTGGTGGTGATTGTTTCAATTCAACGACGTTTAGGTCGAGAAAATACGCTTTTCTCATTTTTTGAGACAATGCGAGCATGCGAACTTTCGAGTTCCTAGATGGTCCGGTGTGAACGAGCGTGAAATAACATATAGAGAAACCGTAATTGCTGGTTTGTGGTTTTTGGGACCTACATCATAGCCAAAGTGACAACTGCAGAGACTCATCGACCTTGACTATGAGCCGAGGTTTATTTTCGCCCAAAATTGCCCGACCAAGTTTGGAGCGGTTTTAGGCCTAGTTCGACGACAAACGAGCCAACAATAAAAACTCATTGCCTATGGCCATGACTCGTTGGTGATTTTTGGAAAAAAATGACGTTTAGGCCAAGAAAATACGATTTTCTAGTTTTTCGAGACAATGCGTGCATGCGAGCTTTCGAGTTCCTGGAAGGGCCGGTGTGAATGAGCGTGAAACAATATAGAAAGAAGCTATAATTCCCGGCTTGAGGCTTTTGGGACCTACATCATAGCAAAAGTGACAACCACGAGACTCATAGGCCTCTATTGTGAGCCGAGGTTGATTTTCGCCCAAATATGGCCGACCAAGTTTTTAGCGAGTTTTAGACCGAGTTCGATGGTGAACGAGCTAACGAGAAAAACTCATCGCCTTTTCCCATAACCCAGGGTGATTTTTGCAAAAAACGACGCTTAGGCCGAGAAAATACGATTTTCTAGTTTTTCAAGACAATGGGGCATGCGAGCTTCCGAGTTCTCGGAAGGTCGGTGTGAACAAGCGTGAAACAATCTATGGAGAAACTCTAATTGCTAGTTTGTGGTTTTTGGGACCTACATCATAGCCAAAGTGACAACCATAGAGACTCATCGACCTCGACCGTGAGTCGAGGTTGATTTTCGCCCAAAATTGGCCGACTAAGTTTTGAGCAATTTTAGACATAGTTCGATGGTAAATGAGCCAAAAATAAAAACTCATTGCCTTTTGCCCATGACTCGGTGGTGATTTTTTCAATTCGGCGAGTTTAGGTTAAGAAAATACGATTTTCTAATTTTTTGAGACAATGCGAGCATGCGAACTTTCGAGTTCCTAGATGGGCCGGTGTGAACGAGCATGAAATAATAGATAGAGAAACCGTAATTGCTCGTTTGTGGTTTTTTGGACCTACATCATATCCAAAGTGACAACCACGGAGACTCATCGACCTCTACTCGTAAGCCGATGTTGATTTTCGCCCAAAAAATGGTTGACCAAGTTTTAAGCATTTTTAGACCCAGTTCAATGGCAAACGAGACAACAATAAAAACTCATCACCTATGGCCATGACCCGTTGGTGATTTTTACAAAAAAAAACGACGTTTAGGCCGAGAAAATACGATTTTTTAGTTTTTCGAGACAATGCGAGCATGCGAGCTTTTGAGTACTCGGAAGGTCGGTGTGAACAAGCGTGAAACAATATATAGAGAAGTTGCAATTGCTGGTTTGAGGCTTTTGGGACCTACGTCATAGCTAAAGTGACAACCACGGAGACTCATCGGCTACGACTACAAGCTAAGGTTGATTTTCGCCCAAAATTGGCCGACTAAGTTTTGAGCAATTTTAGACACGAGTTTGATGGCAAACGAGCCAACGATAAAAACTCATCGCCTTTGCCCATGACCTGCTGGTGATTTTTTCAATTCAACGACGTTTAAGTCGAGAAAATACGCTTTTCTAATTTTTCGAGACAATGCGAGCTTTCGAGTTCCTTGATGAGCCGGTGTGAACGAGCATGAAATAATATATAGAGAAACTATAATTACTGATTTATGGTTTTTGGGACCTACATCATAGCCAAAGTGACAACCATAGAGACTCATCGACCTCGACCGTAAGTCGATGTTGATTTTCGCTCAAAACAAGGTCGACCAAGTTTTAAACATTTTTAGACCCGAGTTCGATGGCAAACGAGTCAAAGATAAAAACTCATCGCCTTTACCCATGACTCGGTGGTGATTTTTTCAAAAGAAAAAAAACAATGTTTAGGCCGAGAAAATACGCTTTTTCGGTTTTTCGAGACAATGCGAGCATGCGAGCTTTCGAGTTCTCGGAAGGTCGGTGTGAACCGGCATGAAACAATCTATCGACAAACCGTAATTGCTGGTTTGTGGTTTTTGGGACCTACATCACAACCAAAGTGACAACCACGGAGACTCATCCACCTCGATTGTGAGATGGGTTGATTTTCACCCAAAATTGGCCAACTAAGTTTTAAGCGAGTTTTAGACACGGTTCGATGGCAAACGAGCCAATGATAAAAACTCATCGCCTTTGCCCATGACATGGTGGTGATTTTTGCAAATCAACAACGTTTAGGTCGAGAAAATACGCTTTTCTAATTTTTTGAGACAATGCGAGCTTTCGAGTTCCTTGATAAGCCGGTGTGAACGAGCATGAAATAATATATAGAGAAACTATAATTACCGGTTTGTGGTTATTGGGACCTACATCATAGCTAAGGTGACAACCACGGAAAGTCATCGACCTCGACCGTAAGTCGATGTTGATTTTCGCCCAAAAATGGTCGACCAAGTTTTAAGCATTTTTAGACCCGGTTCAATGGCAAATGAGCAAAAGATAAAAACTCATCGCCTTTGCCCATGACCCGGTGGTGATTTTTGCAAAAAAAAAAAACGACATTTAGGTTGAGAAAATACGCTTTTTTAGTTTTTCGAGACAATACGGGCATGCGAGCTTTCGAGTTCTCGGAAGGTCGATGTGAACCAAGCATGAAACAATTTATAGAGAAACCGTAATTGCTTGTTTGTGGTTTTTGGGACCTACATCATAACCAAAGTGATAACCATAGAGACTCATCCACCTCGACTGTGAGTCGAGATTGATTTTCACCCAAATATGGCCGACCATGTTTTGAGCATTTTTAGCCCGAGTTCAATGGCAAACAAGCTAATGATAAAAACTTATCGCCTTTTCCCATGACCTAGGGTGATTTTTACAAAAAAATGACGTTCGAGCCGAGAAAATACGATTTTCTAGTTTTTTGGGACAATGCGGGCATGCGAGCTTTCGAGTTCTCGGAAGGTCGGTGTGAACAAGCATGAAACAATCTAAAGAGAAACTATAATTGCTGGTTTATGGTTTTTGGGACCTACATCATAGCCAAAGTGACAACCACAGAGACTCATCGACCTCGACCGTGAGTCGAGGTTGATTTTCGCCCAAAATTGGCCGACTAGGTTTTGAGTAGTTTTAGACACGGTTCGATGGCAAACGAGCCAATGATAAAAACTCATCGTCTTTTCCCATGACCTAGTGGTTATTTTTGCAAATCAACGACGTTTAGGTCGAGAAAATACGCTTTTTTGATTTTTTGAGACAATGTAAGCTTTTGCATTCCTTGATGAGCCGGTGTGAACGAGCGTGAAATAATATATAGAGAAACTATAATTACTCGGTTTGTGGTTTTTGGGACCTACATCATAGCTAAGGTGACAACCACGGAGACTCATCGACCTCGACTGTAAGCTCATGTTGATTTTCGCCCAAAAATGGTCGACCAAGTTTTAAGCATTTTTAGACCCGATTCGATGGAAAATGAGCAAAAGATAAAAACTCATCGCCTTTGCCCATGACACGGTGGTGATTTTTTCAAAAAAAAAACGACGTTTAGGCCGAGAAAATACGCTTTTTTAGTTTTTCGGGATAATGCGGGCATGCGAGCTTTCGAGTTCCTAGAAGGTCGGTTTGAACCAACATGAAACAATCTATAGAGAAACTGTAATTGCTTGTTTGTGGTTTTTGGGACCTACATCATAACCAAAGTGACAACCACGGAGACTCATCCACCTCGACTTGTGAGTCGAGGTTGATTTTCGCCCAAATATGGCCGACCATTTTTTGAGCATTTTTAGACCGAGTTCAATGGCAAACGAGCTAACGAGAAAAACTCATCGCCTTTGCCCATGACACGGGGCGATTTTTGCAAAAAAACGACGTTCGAGCCGAGAAAATACGATTTTCTAGTTTTTTGAGAGAATGCGAGCATGCGAGCTTTCGAGTTCTCGGAAGGTCGGTGTGAACAAGCGTGAAACAATCTATAGAGAAACTATAATTGCTGGTTTGTTGTTTTTGGGACCTACATCATAGCCAAAGTGACAACCACGGAGACTCATCGACCTCGACCGTGAGTCGAGGTTGATTTTCGTCCAAAATTTGCCGACTAAGTTTTGAGCGAGTTTTAGACACGGTTTGATGGCAAACGAGCCAATGATAAAAACTCATCGCCTTTGCCCATGACACGGTGGTGATTTTTGCAAATCAACGACGTTTAGGTCGAGAAAATACGTTTTTCGATTTTTTGAGACAATGCAAGCTTTCGAGTTCCTTGATGAGCCGGTGTGAACGAGCGTGAAATAATATATAGAGAAACTATAATTACTTGGTTTGTGGTTTTTGGGACCTACATCATAGCTAAGGTGACAACCACGGAGACTCATCGACCTCGACCGTAAGTCGATGTTGATTTTCGCCCAAAATTGGCCGACTAAGTTTTGAGCGAGTTTTAGACACGGTTCGATGGCAAATGAGCCAATGATAAAAACTCATCGCCTTTGCCCATGACACGGTGGTGATTTTTGCAAATCAACGACGTTTAGGTCGAGAAAATATGCTTTTTTTATTTTTCGAGACAATGCAAGCTTTCGAGTTCCTTGATGAGCCGGTGTGAACGAGCGTGAAATAATATATAGAGAAACTATAATTACTTGGTTTGTGGTTTTTGGGACCTACATCATAGCTAAAGTGACAACCACGGAGACTCATCGACCTCGACCGTAAGGCGATGTTTATTTTCGCTCAAAAAATGGTCGACCAAGTTCAATGGAAAACGAGCTAATGAGAAAAACTTATCGCCTTTGCCCATGACCTAGGGTGATTTTTGCAAAAAAACGAAGTTCGAGTCGAGAAAATACGATTTTCTAGTTTTTTGAGACAATGCGGGCATGCGAGCTTTCGAGTTCTTGGAAGGTCGGTGTGAACAAGCGTGAAACAATCTATAGAGAAACGATAATTGCTGGTTTGTGGTTTTTGGGACCTACATCATAGCCAAAGTGACAACCATAGAGACTCATCGACCTCGACTATGAGTCGAGGTTGATTTTCGCCCAAAATTGGTCGACTAAGTTTTGGGCGAGTTTTAGACACGATTCGATGAAAAACGAGCCAATGATAAAAACTCATCGCCTTTGCCCATGACCCGGTGGTGATTTTTGCAAATCAACGACGTTTAGGTCGAGAAAATACGTTTTTCTAATTTTTCGAGACAATGCAAGCTTTCGAGTTCCTTGATGAGCCGGTGTGAACGAGCGTGAAATACTATTTAGAGAAACTATAATTATTGGTTTGTGGTTTTTAGGACCTACATCATAGCTAAGGTCACAACCACGGAGACTCATCGACCTCGACTATAAGCTAATGTTGATTTTGGCAAAAAAAGAAACTTTTAGGCCTAGGAAATACGCTTTTTTAGTTTTTCGAGATAATGCGGGCATGCGAGCTTTCGAGTTCCTGGATAGCCGGTGTGAACGAGCATGAAACAATGTATAGGGAAGCTGTAATTGCTGGTTTGTGGTTTTTGGGACCTACATCGTAGCCAAAGTGACAACCACGAGAGACTCATTGGCCTCGGCCGTGAGTCGAGGTTGATTTTCGCCCAAAAATAGCCGACCAAGCTTTGAGAAGTTTTAGACCCGGTTCGATGGCAAACGAGCCAACGATAAAACTCATCGCTTTTGGCCATGACACAGGGGTGATTTTTGCAAAAAAAAAAAACTTTTAGGCCGAGAAAATACGCTTTTTTAGTTTTTTGAGATAATGCGAGCATGTGAGCTTTCGAGTTCCTAGAACTATCGATGTGAACGAGTGTGAAACAATTTATAAAGAAAATGTAATTGCTAGTTTGAGGTTTTTGGGACCTACATCATAGCCAAAGTGATAACCACGAGAGACTCATCGGCCTCCACTTGTGAGTCGAGGTTGATTTTCACCTAAAAATGGCCAACAAGGTTTTGAGCAATTTCGGACCTAGTTTGATGGAAAACGAGCCAATAATAAAGACTCATAGCCTTTGGACATGACCTAGGGGTTATTTTTGCAACTAAACGACGTTTAGGTCTAGAAATATGCTTTTCTAGTTTTTCGAGACAATGCGAGGATGCAAGCTTTCGAGTTCCTGGAAAGGTCGGTGTGAACGAGCATGAAACAATATATAGAGAAACTTTAATTGCTGATTTGAGGTTTTTGGGACCTACATCATAGCCAAAGTGACAACTACGGAGACTCATCGGCCTCGACCGTGACTCGAGGTTGATTTTTCTCCAAAAATGGCCAACCAAGTTTTGAGCGAGTTTTAGACCTAGTTCGATGGGAAACAAGCCAATGATAAAAACTCATCGCCTTTGGCCATGACACAGGGGTGAGTTTGCAAAGAAAATGACATTTAAGTCGAGAAAATATGATTTTCTAGTTTTTCGAGACAATGCGAGCATGCGTGCTTTCGAGTTTCTCGAAAGGCCATTATGAACGAGCGATAAACAATCTATAGAGAAACTATAATTGCCAATTTGAGATTTTTGGGACCTACATCATAGCCAAAGTAACAACTATAGAGACTCATCGGCCTTGACTCGTGAGTCGAGGTTGATTTTCGCCCAAAAATGGTCGACCAAGTTTTAAGCATTTTTAGACCCGGTTCGATGGCAAACGAGCCAAATATAAAAACTCATCGCCTTTGCCCATGACACGGTGGTGATTTTTACAAAAAAAAAACGACGTTTAGGCCGAGAAAATATGTTTTGTTAGGTTTTCGAGACAATGCGGGCATGCGAGCTTTCGAGTTCTCGGAAAGTCGGTGTGAACCGGCATGAAACAATCTATAGAGAAACTTTAATTTCTAGTTTGTGGTTTTTGGGACCTACATCATAACCAAAGTGACAACCACGAGAGACTCATCCACCTCGACTCGTGAGTCGAGGTTGATTTTAGCCCAAAATTGGCCGACCAAGTTTTGAGCGAGTTTTAGACCCGGTTCGATGGCAAATGAGCCAACGATAAAAACTCATCGCCTATGGGCATGACACGTTGGTGATTTTTGCAAAAAAACGACGTTTAGGTCGAGAAAATACGATTTTCTAGTTTGTCGAGACAATGTGGGCATCGAGCTTCCGAGTTCGTGGAAGATCGATGTGAAGAAGCATGAAAAAATCTATGGAGAAACTATAATTGCTGGTTTGTGGTTTTTGGGACCTACATCATAGCCAAAGTGACAACCATAGAGACTCATCGACCTCGACTGTGAGTTGAGGTTGATTTTCGCCCAAAATTGGCCAACTAAGTTTTGAGCGGTTTTATACACGGTTCGTTGGCAAACGAGCCAACGATAAAACTCATCGCCTTTGCCCATGACTTGGTGGTGATTGTTTCAATTCAATGACGTTTAGGTCGAGAAAATACGCTTTTCTCATTTTTTGAGACAATGCGAGCATGCGAGCTTTTGAGTTCCTAGATGGTCCAACGTGAACGAGCGTGAAATAACATATAGAGAAACTGTAATTGCTGGTTTGTGGTTTTTGGGACCTACATTATAGCCAAAGTGACAACCACGGAGACTCATCGACCTCGACTATGAGTCGAGGTTTATTTTCGCCCAAAATTTGCCGACCAAGTTTTGAGCGGTTTTAGGCCTAGTTCGATGGCAAACGAGCCAACAATAAAAACTCATCGCCTACTCGTTGGTGATTTTTGGAAAAAAATGACGTTTAGGCCGAGAAAATACGATTTTCTAGTTTTTTGAGACAATGCGTGCATGCGAGCTTTCGAGTTCCTAGAAGAGCGGTGTGAATGAGCGTGAAACAATATAGAAAGAAGGCTGTAATTCCCGGCTTGAGGCTTTTGGGACCTACATCATAGCCAAAGTGACAACCACGGAGACTCATTGGCCTCTATTGTGAGCTGAGGTTGATTTTCGCCCAAATATGGCCGACAAAGTTTTTAGCGAGTTTTAGACCGAGTTTGATGGCAAACGAGCTAACGAGAAAAACTTATCACCTTTTCCCATAACCTAGGGTGATTTTTGCAAAAAAACGACGTTTAGGCCGAGAAAATACGATTTTCTAGTTTTTCGAGACAATGCGGGCATGCGAGCTTTCGAGTTCTCGGAAGGTCGGTGTGAACAAGCGTGAAACAATCTATAGAGAAACTATAATTACTGGTTTGTGGTTTTTGGGACCTACATCATAACCAAAGTGACAACCACGGAGACTCATCCACCTCGACCTGTGAGTCGAGGTTGATTTTCGCCCAAAATTGGCCGACTAAGTTTTGAGCGAGTTTTAGACACGGTTCGATGGCAAACGAGCCAACGATAAAAACTCATCACCTTTGCCCATGACACGGTGGTGAATTTTGCAAATCAACGACGTTTAGGTCGAGAAAATATGATTTTCTAATTTTTCGAGACCATGCGAGCTTTCGAGTTCCTTGATGGGCCTATGTGAACGAGCGTGAAATAATATATAGAGAAACTATAATTGCTGGTTTTTGGTTTTTGGGACCTACATCATAGCCAAGGAGACAAGCACGGAGACTCATCGACCTTGATCGTAAGTCGATGTTGATTTTCGCCCAAAAAAGGTCGACTAAATTTTAAGCATTTTTAGACCCGGTTCGATGGCAAACGAGCGAAAGATAAAAACTCATCGCCTTTGCCCATGACTCGGTGGTGATTTTTGAAAAAAAAATGACGTTTAGGCCAAGAAAATAGGTTTTTTTTAGTTTTTCGAGACAATGCGGGCATGCGAGCTTTCGAGTTCCTGTAAGGTCGGTGTGAACCAGCATGAAACAAGTTATAGAGAAACCGTAATTGCTGGTTTGTGATTTTTGGGACCTACATCATAACCAAAGTGACAACCACAGAGACTCATCGACCTCGACCGTGAGATGAGGTTGATTTTCGCCCAAAATTGACCGACCAAGATTTGAGCAATTTTAGACCCGGTTCGATGGCAAACGAGCCAACGATAAAAACTTATCGCCTATGTCCATGACCTGTGGTGATTTTTGTAAAAAAACGACGTTTAGGCCGAGAAAATATGATTTTCTAGTTTTTCAAAACAATGCGGGCATGCGAGCTTCCGAGTTCCTGGTAGGGCCGGTGTGAACGAGCATGAAACAATATATAGAGAGGTCTGTAATTGCTGGTTTGAGGCTTTTGGGACCTACATCATAGGCAAAGTGACAACCACGGAGACTCATCGGCCACGACCGCAAGCTAAGGTTGATTTTTACCCAAAATTGGCCGACTAAGTTTTGAGCAATTTTAGACACGGTTCGATGGCAAATGAGCCAACGATAAAAACTCATCGCCTTTGCCCATGTCCTGGTGGTGATTTTTTCAATTCAGCGACATTTAGGTCGAGAAAATACGCTTTTTTAATTTTTGGAGACAATGCGAGCATGCGAGCTTTCGAGTTAAGTTGGTGTGAACGAGCATGAAATAATATATAGAGAAACCGTAATTGCTTGGTTTGTGGTTTTTTGGACCTACATCATAGCCAAAGTGACAACCACGAGACTCATCGACCTTGATCGTGAGCCGAGGTTTATTTTTGCCCAAAATTGGCCGACCAAGTTTTGACTAGTTTTAGACCCGGTTCGATGGCAAACAAGCCAACAATAAAAACTCATCGCCTATGGCCATGACTCGTTGGTGATTTTTTTAAAAAAACGACGTTTCGATCGAGAAAATACGATTTTCTAGTTTTCCGAGACAATGCGGGCATGCGAGCTTTTGAGTTCCTGGAAGGGCCGGTGTGAACGAGCGTGAAACAATATAGAAAGAAGCTGGAATTCTCGGCTTGAGGCTTTTGGGACCTACATCATAGCCAAAGTGACAACCACGGAGACTCATCGGCCACGACTCGCAAGCTAAGGATGATTTTCGCCCAAAATTGGCCGACTAAATTTTGAGCAATTTTAGACACGGTTTGATGGCAAATGAGCCAACGATAAAAACTCATCGCCTCTGCCCATGACTCGGTTGTGATTTTTTCAATTCAACGACGTTTAGGTCAAGAAAATACGCTTTTCTAATTTTTTGAGAGCATGCGAGCTTTCGAGTTCCTAGATGGGCCGGGGCGAACGAGCGTGAAATAATATATAGAGAAACCGTAATTGCTGATTTGTGGTTTTTGGGACCTACATCATAGCCAAGGAGACAAGCACGGAGACTCATCGACCTAGACTCGTAAGCCGATGTTGATTTTTTACCAAAAATGGTCGACTAAGTTTTGAACGAGTTTTAGACACGGTTTGATGGTAAATGAGCCAACGATAAAAACTCATCGCCTTTGCCCAAGACTTGGTGGTGATTTTTGCAAATCAACGACGTTTAGGTGGAGAAAATACGATTTTCTAATTTATCGAGACAATGCGAGCTTTCGAGTTCCTTGATGGGCCGGTGTGAATGAGGATGAAATAATATATAGAGAAACTATAATCACCTGGTTTGTGGTTTTTGGGACCTACATCATAGCCAAGGAGACAAGCACGGAGACTCATCGACCTCGACCGTAAGCCGATGTTGATTTTTGCCCAAAAATGGTCGACCAAGTTTTAAGCATTTTTAGACCCAGTTCGATGGCAAACGAGCAAAAGATAAAAAATCATCGCCTTTGCCCATGACCCGGTGGTGATTTTTGCAAAAAAAAAAAAAGACGTTTAGGCCGAGAAAGTAGGCTTTTTTAGTTTTTTGAGACAATGCGGGCATGCGAGCTTCCGAGTTCCCGGAAGGTCGGTGTGAACCAAGCATGAAACAATCTATAGAGAAACCGTAATTGCTGGTTTGTGGTTTTTGGGACCTACATCATAACCAAAGTGACAACCATAGAGACTCATCCACCTCGACTGTGAGTCGAGGTTGATTTTCGCCCAAAATTGGCCAACCAAGATTGGAGCGAGTTTTAGACCCGGTTCTATGGCAAACGAACCAACGATAAAAACTCATCGCCTATGGCTATGACCTATTGGTGATTTTTGTAAAAAAACGACGTTTAGGCCGAGGAAATATGATTTTCTAGTTTTTCAAGACAATGCGGGCATGCGAGTTTTCGAGTTCCTGTATTGTCGGTGTGAACAAGCATGAAAAATCTATGGTGAAACTATAATTGCTAGTTTGTGGTTTTTGGGATCTACATCATAGCCAAAGTGACAACCATAGAGACTCATCGACCTCGACTCGTGAGCCGAGGTTGATTTTCGCCCAAAATTGGCCGACTAAGTTTTGAGCAATTTTAGACATAGTTCGATGGTAAATGAGCCAATTATAAAAACTCATCGCCTTTTGCCCATGACTCGGTGGTGATTTTTTCAATTCAACGACGTTTAGGTCGAGAAAATACGATTTTTTAATTTTTTGAGGCAATGCGAGCATGCGAGCTTTCAAGTTCCTAGATGAGCCGGTGTGAACGAGCATGAAATAATATATAGAGAAACCGTAATTGCTAGTTTGTGGTTTTTTGGACCTATATCATATCCAAAGTGACAACCACGGAGACTCATCGACCTCAACTACGAGCCGATGTTTATTTTCGCCCAATATTTGCCGACCAAGTTTTGAGCGAGTTTTAGACCCGAGTTCGATGGCAAATGAGACAACAATAAAAACTCATCACCTATGGCCATGACCTATTGGTGATTTTTGCAAAAAAACGACGTTTAGGCCGAGAAAATACGATTTTCTAGTTTTTCGAGATAATGCGGGCATGGGAGCTTTCGAGTACCCGGAAGGTTGGTGTGAACAAGCGTGAAACAATCTATAGAGAAACTATAATTACCGGTTTGTGGTTTTTGGGACCTACATCATAGCCAAAGTGACAACCACAAAGACTCATCGATCTCGACCGTGAGTCGAGGTTGATTTTCGCCCAAAATTGGCCTACTAAGTTTGGAGTAGTTTTAGACACGAGTTCGATGAAAAACGAGCCAATGATAAAAACTCATCGCCTTTGCCCATAACCCGATGGTGATTTTTGCAAATCAACGACGTTGAGGTCGAGAAAATACGCTTTTCTAATTTTTCGAGACAATGCAAGCTTTCAAGTTCCTTGATGAGCCGGTGTGAACGAGCGTGAAATAATATATAGAGAAACTATAATTATTGGTTTTTGGTTTTTGGGACCTACATCATAGCTAAGGTGACAACCACAAAGACTCATCGACCTCGACTATAAGTCGATGTTGATTTTCTCCCAAAAAAGGTCGAGCAAGTTTTAAGCATTTTTAGACCCGAGTTCGATGGCAAATGAGCAAAAGATAAAAGCTCATCACCTTTTCCCATGACTCGGTGGTGATTTTTGCAAAACAAAAAAAGAAACGACATTTAAGCCGAGAAAATACGTTTTTTTAATTTTTCGAGACAATGTCGGCATTCGAGCTTTCGAGTTTACGGAAGGTCGGTGTGAACCAGCATGTAACAATCTATAGAGAAACCGTAATTGCTTGTTTGTGGTTTTTGGGACCTACATCATAACCAAAGTGACAACCACGGAGACTCATCCACCTCGACCGTGAGCTCGGATTCATTTTCGCCCAAATATGGCCGACCATGTTTTGAGCATTTTTAGACCGAGTTCAATGGAAAATGAGCTAACGAGAAAAACTCATCGCCTTTTCCCATGACTCGGGGTGATTTTTGCAAAAAAACGACGTTCGAGTCGAGAAAATACGATTTTCTAGTTTTTTGAGACAATGCGGGCATGCGAGCTTTCGAGTTCCTGGAAGGTCGGTGTGAACAAGCGTGAAACAATCTATAGAGAAAATATAATTGCTGGTTTGTTGTTTTTGGGACCTACATCATAGCCAAAGTGACAACCACGGAGACTTATCGACCTCGACTGTGAGTCGAGGTTGATTTTCGCCCAAAATTGACGGACTAAGTTTTAAGCGAGTTTTAGACATAGTTCGATGGCAAATGAGCCAATGATAACAACTCATCGCCTTTGCCCATGACACGGTGGAGATTTTTGCAAATCAACGACGTTTAGGTCGAGAAAATACGCTTTTCTAATTTTTCGAGATAATGCGAGCTTGCGAGCTTTCGAGTTCCTAGATGGGCCGGTGTCAACGAGCATGAAATAATATATAGAGAAACTATAATTGCTGGTTTGTGGTTTTTGGGACCTACATCACGGCCAAAGTGACAACCACGGAGACTCATCGACCTCGACCGTAAGTCGATGTTGATTTTCGCTCAAAACAAGGTCGACCAAGTTTTGAGCATTTTTAGACCCGAGTTCGATGGAAAATGAGCGAAAGATAAAAACTCAATGCCTTTGCCCATGACCCGGTGGTGATTTTTGAAAAACAAAAATGACGTTTAGGCCGAGAAAATACGTTTTTTAGTTTTTCGAGACAATGCGGGCATGCGAGCTTCCGAGCTCCTAGAGGATCGGTGTGAAAAAGCATGAAACAATCTATGGAGAAACTATAATTGCTGGTTTGTGGTTTTTGGGACTCGCATCATAACCAAAGTGACAACCACGAGAGACTCATCCACCTCGATTGTGAGCTAAGGTTGATTTTCACCCAAAATTGGCCGACTAAGTTTTGAGCGAGTTTTAGACACGAGTTCGATGGAAAACGAGCCAACGATAAAAACTCATCGCCTTTGCCCATGACCCGGTAATGATTTTTGCAAATCAACGACGTTTAGGTCGAGAAAATACGTTTTTCTAATTTTTTGAGACAATGCGGGCTTTCGAGTTCCTTGATGAGCCGGTGTGAACGAGCGTGAAATAATATATAGAGAAACTATAATTACTCGGTTTGTGATTTTTGGGACCTACCTCATAGCTAAGGTGACAACCACGGAGACTCATCGACCTCGGCCGTAAGTCGATGTTGATTTTCGTCCAAAAATGGTCGATCAAGTTTTAAGCATTTTTAGACCCGAGTTCGATGGCAAATGAGCAAAAGATAAAAACTCATCGCCTTTGCCCATGACACGGTGGTGATTTTTGCAAAAACAAAAAAATGACATTTAGGTCGAGAAAATACGCTTTTTTAGTTTTTCGAGACAATGCGGGCATGCGAGCTTTCGAGTTCCTGGAAGGTCGGTGTGAACCGAGCATGAAACAATCTATAGGGAAGCTGTAATTGCTTGTTTGTGGTTTTTGGGACCTACATCATAACCAAAGTGATAACCACGGACACTCATCCACTTCGACTGTGAGTCGAGGTTGATTTTCGCCCAAATATGGCCGACCATGTTTTGAGCATTTTTAGACCGAGTCCAATGGCAAACGAGCTAACGAGAAAAACTCATCGCCTTTGCCCATCACACGGGGTGACTTTTGCAAAAAACGACGTTCGAGCCGAGAAAATATAATTTTCTAGTTTTTTGAGACAATGCGGGCATGCGAGCTTTCGAGTTCCTAGAAGATCGGTGTGAACAAGCGTGAAACAATCTATAGAGAAACTATAATTGCTGGTTTATGGTTTTTGGGACCTACATCATAGCCAAAGTGACAACCATAGAGACTTATCAACCTCGACTGTGAGTCGAGGTTGATTTTCGCCCAAAATTGGATGACTAAGTTTTGAGCGAGTTTTAGACACGGTTCGATGGAAAAGGAGCCAATGATAAAAACTCATCGCCTTTGCCCATGGCACGGTGGTGATTTTTGCAAATCAACGACGTTTAGGTCGAGAAAATACGCTTTTCTAATTTTTTGAGATAATGCGAGCTTGCGAGCTTTCGAGTTCCTAGATGGGCCGGTGTGAACGAGCATGAAATAATATATAGAGAAACTATAATTGCTAGTTTGTGGTTTTTGGGACCTACATCATAGCCAAAGTGACAACCAAGAGACTCATCGACCTCGACTATAAGCTAATGTTGATTTTCGCTCAAAAAATGGTTGACCAAGTTTTAAGCATTTGTAGACTCGGTTCGATGGCAAACAAGCCAAAGATAAAACTCATCGCCTTTGCCCATGACTTGGTGGTGATTTTTACAAAAGAAAAAAAACGACGTTTAGGCCGAGAAAATACGTTTTTTAGTTTTTCGAGATAATGCGGGCATGCGAGCTTCCGAGTTCCTAGAAGATCGGTGTGAAAAAGCATGAAACAATCTATGGAGAAACTATAATTGCTGGTTTGTGGTTTTTCGGACTGCATCATAACCAAAGTGACAACCACGGAGACTCATCCACCTCGACTCGTGAGCTAAGGTTGATTTTCACCCAAAATTGGCCGACTAAGTTTTGAGCGAGTTTTAGACACGATTCGATGGGAAACGAGCCAACGATAAAAACTCATCACCTTTGCCCATGACACGGTGGTGATTTTTGCAAATCAACGACGTTTAGGTCAAGAAAATACGCTTTTCTAATTTTTCAAGACAATGCGGGCTTTCGAGTTCCTTGATGAGCTGGTGTGAACGAGCGTGAAATAATATATAGAGAAACTATAATTACTTGGTTTGTGATTTTTGGGACCTACCTCATAGCTAAGGTGACAACCACGGAGACTCATCGACCTCGACCGTAAGTCGATGTTGATTTTCGTCCAAAAATGGTCGATCAAGTTTTAAGCATTTTTAAACCCGAGTTCGATGGCAAATGAGCAAAAGATAAAAACTCATCGCCTTTGCCCATGACACGGTGGTGATTTTTGCAAAAAAAAAATGACATTTAGGTCGAGAAAATACGCTTTTTCGGTTTTTCGAGACAATGCGGGCATGCGAGCTTTCGAGTTCTGGAAGGTCGGTGTGAACCAGCATGAAACAATCTATAGAGAAGCTGTAATTGCTTGTTTGTGGTTTTTGGGACCTACATCATCACCAAAGTGACAACCACGGACACTCATCCACTTCGACTTGTGAGTCGAAGTTGATTTTCGCCCAAATATGGCCGACCATGTTTTGAACATTTTTAGACCGAGTTCAATGGCAAACGACCTAACGAGAAAAACTCATCGCCTTTTCCCATGACTCGTGGTGATTTTTCAAAAAACGACGTTCGAGCCGAGAAAATACGATTTTCTAGTTTTTTGAGACAATGCGGGCATGCGAGCTTTCAAGTTCTCGGAAGGTCGGTGTGAACAAGCGTGAAACAATCTATAGAGAAACTATAATTGTTGGTCCGTGGTTTTTGGGACCTACATCATAGCCAAAGTGACAACCACGGAGACTCATCGACCTCGGCTGTGAGTCGAGGTTGATTTTTGCCCAAAATTGGCGGACTAAGTTTTGAGCGAGTTTTAGACACGGTTCGATGGCAAACGAGCCAACGATAAAAACTCATCGCCTTTGCCCATGTCCCGGTGGTGATTGTTGCGAATCAACGACGTTTAGGTCGAGAAAATAAGCTTTTCTAATTTTTCGAGACAATGCGAGCTTTCGAGTTCCTTGATGAGCCGGTGTGAACGAGCGTGAAATAATATATAGAGAAACTATAATTACTGGTTTGTTGTTTTTGGGACCTACCTCATAGCTAAGGTGACAACCACGGAGACTCATCGACCTCGACTGTAAGTCGATGTTGATTTTCGCTCAAAAAATGGTCGACCAAGTTTTAAGCATTTTTAGACCTAGTTCGATGGCAAATGAGCTAAAGAAAAACTCATCGCCTTTGCCCATGACTCGGTGGTGATTTTTACAAAAAAAAAATGAAGTTTAGGTCGAGAAAATACGCTTTTTTAGTTTTTCGAGACAATGCGGGCATGCGAGCTTACGGGTTCCTAGAAGATCGGTGTGAAAAAGCATGAAACAATCTATGGAGAAACTATAATTGCTGGTTTGTGGTTTTTGGGACCTACATTATAACCAAAGTGACAACCATAGAGACTCATCCACCTCGACTGTGAGTTGAGGTTGATTTTCGCCTAAAATTGGCCGACTAAGTTTTGAGCGAGTTTTAGACACGGTTCGATGGCAAACGAGCCAACAATAAAAACTCATCACCTTTGCCCATGACCCGGTGGTGATTTTTGCAAATCAACGACGTTTAGGTCGAGAAAATACGCTTTTTTAATTTTTCGAGACAATGCGAGCTTTCGAGTTCCTTGATGAGCCGGTATGAACGAGCGTGAAATAATATATAGAGAAACTATAATTACTGGTTTGTGGTTTTTGGGACCTACCTCATAGCTAAAGTGACAACCACGGAGACTCTTCGACCTCGACTGTAAGCGGATGTTGATTTTCGCCCAAAAATGGTCGACCAAGTTTTAAGCATTTTTAGTCCCGAGTTCGATGGCAAATGAGCGAAAGATAAAAACTCATCGCCTTTGCCCATGACACGGTGGTGATTTTTGCAAAAAAAAAAAAAATGACATTTAGGCCAAGAAAATACGCTTTTTTAGCTTTTCGAGACAATGCGAGCATGCGAACGTTCGAGTTCCTGGAAGGTCAATGTGAAACAACATGAAACAATCTATAGAGAAACTATAATTGCTTGTTTGTGGTTTTTGGGACCTACATCATAACTAAAGTGACAACCATAGAGACTCATCGACCTCGACTGTGAGTCGAGGTTGATTTTGGCCCAAAATTGGCGGACTAAGTTTTGAGCGAGTTTTAGACACGGTTCGATGGCAAACGAGCCAACGATAAAAACTCATCGCCTTTGCCCATGACACGGTGGTGATTTTTTAAATTCAACGACGTTTAGGTCCGGAAAATACGTTTTTTCTATTTTTTTAGATGGGCGGTGTGAACGAGTGTGAAATAATATATAGAGAAACTATAATTGCTGGTTTGTGGTTTTTGGGACCTACATCATAGCCAAAGTGACAACCATAGAGACTCATCGACCTCGACTGTGAGTCGAGGTTGATTTTCGCCCAAATATGGCCGACCATGTTTTGAGCATTTTTAGACCGAGTTCAATGGAAAACGAGCTAACAAGAAAAACTCATCGCCTTTGCCCATGACATGGGGTGATTGTTGCAAAAAAACGACGTTCGAGTCGAGAAAATACGATTTTCTAGTTTTTTGAGACAATGTGGGCATGCGAGCTTTCGAGTTCTGGAAGGTCGGTGTGAACAAGCGTGAAACAATTTATAGAGAAACTATAATTGCTGGTTTGTGGTTTTTGGGACCTACATCATATCCAAAGTGATAACCACGGAGACTCATCGATCTCGACTGTAAGTCGATGTTGATTTTCACCCAAAATTGGCCGACCAAGTTTTAAGCATTTTTAGACCCGAGTTTGATGGCAAACGAGCCAAAGATAAAAACTCATCGCCTTTACCCATTACACGGTGGTTATTTTTGCAAAAGAACAAAAACGACGTTTAGGTCGAGAAAATACGCTTTTAAAGTTTTTCAAGACAATGCGGGCATCCGAGCTTTCGAGTTCCTGGAAGGTCGGTGTGAACCAGCATGAAACAATCTATAGAGAAACTGTAATTGCTGGTTTGTGGTTTTTGGGACCTACATCATAACCAAAGTGACAACCACGAGAGACTCATCCAGCTCGACTGTGAGCTGAGGTTGATTTTCGACCAAATTTGGCCGACCAAGTTTTGAGCGAGTTTTAGACCGAGTTCAATGGCAAACGAACTAACGAGAAAAACGCATCGCCTTCGCCCATGACACGGGGTGATTTTTGCAAAAAAACGACGTTCGGGCCGCGAAAATACGATTTACTAGTTTTTCGAGACAATACGGGCATGCGAGCTTTCGAGTTCTGGAAGGTTGGTGTGAACAAGCGTGAAACAATCTAAAGAGAAGCTGTAATTGCTGGTTTGTGGTTTTTGGGACCCACATCATAGCCAAAGTGACAACCACGGAGACTCATCGACCTCGGCCGTGAGTCGAGGTTGATTTTCGCCCAAAATTGGCCGACTACGTTTTGAGCCCGTTTTAGACACGGTTTGATGGCAAATGAGCCAACGATAAAAACTCATCGCCTTTTCCCATGACACGGTGATGATTTTTTCAATTCAACGACGTTTAGGTCGAAAAATACGCTTTTCTAATTTTTTCGGCCAATGCGAGCATGCGAGCTTTCGAGTTCCTAGATGGGTCGGTGTGAACGAGCATGAAATAATATATAGAGAAACTATAATTGCTGGTTTGTGGTTTTTAGGACCTACATCATAGCCAAAGTGACAAACACGAGTCTCATCGACCTCGACTGTGAGTCGAGGTTTAATTTCGCCCAAAATTGGCCAACCAAGTTTTGAGCGAGTTTTAGACCGAGTTCAATGGCAAACAAACTAACGAGAAATACTCATCGCCTTTGCCCATAACCCGGGGTGATTTTTGCAAAAAAACGACGTTTAGACCGAGAAAATACGATTTTCTAGTTTTTCGAGACAATACGGGCATGCGAGCTTTCGAGTTCTCGGAACGTCGGTGTGAACAAGCGTGAAACAATATATAGAGAAACCGTAATTGCTTGGTTTGTGGTTTTTTGGACCTACATCATAACCAAGGTGACAATCACGGAGACTCATCGACCTCGACTATTAGAGGTTAATTTTCGCCCAAAATTGGCCGACTAAGTTGTGAGCGATTTTAGACACGAGTTCGATAGCAAACGAGCCAACGATAAAAACTCATCGCCTTTTCCCATGACACGGTGGTGATTTTTGCAAATCAACGACGTTTAGGTCGAGAAAATATACTTTTCTAATTTTTTGAGACAATGCGAGCTTTCGAGTTCCTCGATGGGCCGGTGTGAACGAGCGTGAAATAATATATAGAGAAACTATAATTGCTTGGTTTGTTGTTTTTGGGACCTACATCATAGCCAAGGTGACAACCACGGAGACTCATCGACCTTGATCTGTAAGTCGATGTTGATTTTCGCCCAAAAATGGTCGACCAAGTTTTAATCATTTTTAGACCCGGTTCGATGGCAAACGAGCCAAAGATAAAAACTCATCGCCTTTTCCCATGACTCGGTGGTGATTTTTTCAATTCAACGACGTTTAGGTCGAGAAAATACGCTTTTCTTATTTTTTGAGCCAATGCAAGCATGCGAGCTTTCGAGTTCCTAGATGGGCCGGTGTGAACGAGCGTGAAATAATATATAGAGAAACTATAATTGCTGGTTTGTGGTTTTTGGAACCTACATCATAGCCAAAGTGACAACCATAGAGACTCATCGACCTCGACTATGAGTCGAGGTTTATTTTCACCTAAAATTGGTCGACCAAGTTTTGAGCGGTTTTAGACCCAGTTTAATGGTAAATGAGCCAACAATAAAAACTCATCGCCTATGGGCATGACTCGTTAGTGATTTTTGCAAAAAAACGATGGTTAGACCGAGAAAATACGATTTTCTAGTTTTTTGAGACAATGCGGGCATGCGAGCTTTCGAGTTCCTGGAAGAGCGGTGTGAATGAGCGTGAAACAATATATAGAGAAGTCTGTAATTCTCGGCTTGAGGCTTTTGGGACCTACATCATAGCCAAAGTGACAACCACGGAGACTCGTTGGCGACGACTGCAAGCTAAGGTTGATTTTCGACCAAATATGGCCGACCAAGTTTTGAGTCGTTTTAGACCGAGTTCGTTGGCAAACGAGCTAACGAGAAAAACTCATCGCCTTTGCCCATAACTTGGGGTGATTTTTGCAAAAAAATGACGTTTAGGTCGAGAAAATACAATTTTCTAGTTTTTCGAGACAATGCGGGCATGCGAGCTTTCGAGTTCCTAGAAGGTCGGTGTGAACAAGCGTGAAACAATATATAGAGAAACTATAATTGTTGGTTTGTGGTTTTTGGGACCTACATCATAACCAAAGTGACAATCACGGAGACTCATCGACCTCGACCGTGAGAGGTTGATTTTCGCCCAAAATTGGCCGACTAAGTTTTGAGCGAGTTTTAGACACGGTTCGATGGCAAATGAGCCATCGATAAAAACTCATCACCTTTGCCCATGACCCGGTGGTGATTTTTGCAAATCAACGACGTTTAGGTCGAGAAAATACGTTTTTCTAATTCTTTGAGACAATGCGAGCTTTCGAGTTCCTTGATGGCCGGTGTGAACGAGCGTGAAATAATATATAGAGAAACTATAATTGCTGGTTTGTAGTTTTTGGGACCTACATCATAGCCAAGGTGACAACATAGAGACTCATCGACCTCGAATGTAAGTCGATGTTGATTTTCGCCCAAAAATGGTCGACCAAGTTTTAAGCATTTTTAGACCCGAGTTCGATGGCAAACGAGTGAAAGATAAAAACTCATCACCTTTGCCCATGACACTGGTGGTGATTTTTGCAAAAACAAATCGACGTTTAGGCCGAGAAAATACGTTTTTTAGTTTTTCGAGACAATACGGGCATGCGAGCTTTCGAGTTCTCGGAAGGGTCTGGTGTGAACGAGTGTCAAACAATATATAGAGAGACTATAATTCTGGTTTGAGGCATTTGGGACCTACATGACAGCCAAAGTGACAACCACGAGAGACTCATCGACGTCGACCGTGAGTCGAGGTTGATATTCGCCCAAAAATGGCCGATTTAGTTTTGATAAGTTTTAGACCCGGTTCTATGGCAAACGATCCAACGATAAAAACTCATCACCTATGGCCATGACTTGGGGGTGATTTTTGCAAAAAAAATGACTTTTAGGTCGAGAAAATAGCTTTTTTAGTTTTTCGAGACGGTGCGGTACATGGGAGCTTTCGAGTTCTTGGAAGGCCGGTGTGAACGAGCGTGAAAAAATCTATAGAGAAACTATAATTGCTGGTTTGAGATTTTTGGGACCTACATCATAGCCAAAGTGAGAACCACGAGAGACTCATCGGCCTCGAATGTAAGTCGAGGTTGATTTTCGCCCAAAAATGGTCAACGAAGTTTTGAGCGAGTTTTAGACCCGGTTCAATGGCAAACGAGCCAACAATAAAAACTTATCGCCTTTGGCCATGACACAGTGGTGATTTTTGCAAATCAATGATGTTTAGGTTGAGAAAATACACTTTTCTAATTTTTCGAGACAATGCGAGATGCGAGCTTTCGAGTTCCTGGATGGGCCGATGTGAACGAGCGCAAAATAATATATCGAGAAATTTTAATTGCTAGTTTGAGTTTTTTGGGACCTATATCATAGCCAAAGTGACAACCACGGAGACTCATCGGCTTCGATCGTGAACTGTTGTTGATTTTCACCTAAAAATGGTCGACCATGTTTTGAGCATTTTTAGAACCGATTCAATATCAAATGAGCCAAAGATAAAAAGTCAACGCCTTTGGAGATGACTCGGTGATGATTTTTGTAAGAAAATGACGTTTAGGCCGAGAAAAAGGCTTTTTTAGTTTTTCCAAACAATACGTGCATGTGAGCTTTCGAGTTCTCGGAAGGCCGGTGTGAACAAGCATGAAACAATCAATAGAGAAACTATAATTGCTGGTTTGTGGTTTTTGGGACCTATATCATAGCCAAAGTGACAACCACGGAGACTCATCGACCTCGATCGTGAACCGAGGTTGATTTTCGCCCAAAATTGGCCGACTAAGTTTTGTGCGGTTTTAGACCCGAGTTCGATGGCAAACGAGCCCACGATAACAACTCATCGCCTATGGCCATGACCGATTGGTGATTTTTACAAAAAAATGACGTTTAGGTCGAGAAAATATGATTTTCTAGTTTTTGGAGACAATGCGGGCATGTGAGCTTTCGAGTTCTGGCGGGGCCGGTGTGAACGAGCGTTAAACAATATATAGAGAAACTATAATTGCTTGGTTTGAGGCTTTTGGGACCTATATCATAGCCAAAGTGACAACAATAGAGACTCATCGACTTCGACTTGTGAGCTAAGGTTGATTTTTGCCCGAAAATAGCCGATTTAGTTTTGATCGAGTTTTAGACCCAATTCGATGGAAAATGAGCCAACGATAAAAACTCATACCATATGGCCATGACACGAGGGTGATTTTTGCGGAAAAAATGACTTAGGTCGAGAAAATACACTTTTTTAGTTTTTCGAGACAATGCGGGCATACGAGCTTTCAAGTTCTGGAAGGGTCGGGTGAGCGAGCGTGAAACAATATATAGAGAAACCGTAATTACTGGTTTGAGGTTTTTGGAACCTACCGCATGGCTAAAGTGACAACCAAAGAGATTCATCGGCCTCGATTATGAGTCGAGGTTGATTTTCGCCCAAAAATGGTCGACCAAGTTTTGACAAGCTTTAGACCGAGTTCGATGGAAAACGAGCCAACGATAAAAACTCATCGCCTTTGACCATGACACGGGGGTGATTTTTGCAAAAAAACGACGTTTAAGCCGAGAAAATACGCTTTTCTAGTTTTTTGAGATAATGCGAGCATGCGAGCTTTCGAGTTCCGGGAAAACCAATGTTAACGAGCATGAAATAATATATAGAGAAACTTTAATTACTGGTTTGAGGTTTTTGGGACCTACATCAAAGCTAAAGTGACAACCACGAGAGACTCATCGGCCTCGACTATGAGCCGAGGTTGATTTTTGCCCAAAAATGGACGACCAAGTTTTAAGCGAGTTTTAGACCCAATTCGATGGCAAACGATCCAACAATAAAAACTCATCGTCTTTGGCCATGACACGGGGGTGATTTTTGTAAAAAACGATGTTTAAGCCGAGAAAATATGCTTTTTTAGTTTTTCGAGATAATACGGGCATTCGAGCTTTCATGTTCCTGGAAGGGCCGGTGTGAATGAGTGTTAAATAATATATAGCGAAACTATAATTACTATTTTGAGGTTTTTGGGACATACATCATAGCCAATGTGACAACCACGGAGACTCATCGGCCTCGACTCGTGAGTCGAGGTTGATTTTCGCCCAAAAACAGCCGACCAAGTTTTGAGCGAGTTTTAGACATAGTTCGATGGAAAACAAGCCAACAATAATGACTCATGGCCTTTGGCCATCACACAGGGGTTATTTTTGCAAATAAACGACGTTTAAGTCAAGAAAATACGCTTTTCTAGTTTTTTGAGACAATGCGATCATGCAAGCTTTCGAGTTCTGGAAAGGCCGATGTGAGCGAGCGTGAAACAATATATAGAGAAACCGTAATTGCCGATTTGAGGTTTTTTAGACCTACGAGCATAGCGAAAGTGACAACCAAAGAGACTAATCGGCCTCGATTGCGAGATAAGGTTGAATTTCACCCAAAAATGGCCGACCATGTTTTGAGTAGTTTTAGACCCGGTTCGATGGCAAACGAGCCAACGATAAAAACTCATTGCCGTGGGCCATGATCTAGGGGTGATTTTTTAAAATAAATAACGTTTAGGTCGAGAAAATACATTTTTTTAGTTTTTCAAGACAATGCGAGCATGCGAGCTTTTGAGGTCCTGGAAAGGCCGGTGTGAAGGAGCATGAAACAATCTATAGAGAAACCGTAATTGCTTGTTTGAGGTTTTTGGGACCTACGAGCATAGCAAAAGTGACAACTAAAGAGACTCATCTCGCCTCGACTCGTGAGTCGAGGTTGATTTTCACCCAAAAATGGCCGACCAAGTTTTGAGTAGTTTTAGATCGAGTTCGATGGCAAACGAGCGAACGATAAAAACTCATCGACTTTGGCCATGACTTGGGGGTGATTTTTGTAACAAAACGACGTTTAGGCCGAGAAAATACGCTTTTTGAGTTTTTTGAGATAGTGCGAGCATGCGAGCTGTCGAGTTCTGGAAGGGTCGGGGTTAACGAGTGTGATACGATAGATAGAGAAACATGAAATTACTGGTTTGTGGTTTTTGGGACCTACATCATAGCCAAAGTGACAACCATAGAGACTCGTAGGCCTCGACTTTGAGTCGAGGTTGATTTTCGCCTAAAAATGGCCGACCAAGTTTTGAGTAGTTTTAGACCGAGTTCGATGGCAAACGAGCGAACGATAAAAACTCATCGACTTTGGCCATGACACGGGGGAGATTTTTGTAACAAAACGACGTTTAGGTCGAGAAAATATGCTTTTTGAGTTTTTTGAGATAATGCGAGCATGCGAGCTATCGAGTTCCTGGAAGGGCCGGTGTTAACGAGCGTGAAACAATAGATAGAGAAACCGTAATTACCGGTTTGTGGTTTTTGGGACCTACATCATAGCCAAAGTGACAACAATAGAGACTCATAGGCCTCGATCGTGAGTCGTGGTTGATTTTCGCCTAAAAATGGTCGACCAAGTTTTGAGTAGTTTTAAACCTAGTTCGATGGAAAACAAGCCAATAATAAAGACTCATCGCCTTTGGCCATGACACGGGGGCTATGCTCTCAAATAAACGACGTTTAGGTCGAGAAAATACATTTTTGTAGTTTTTCGAGACAATGCGAGCTTTCGAGTTCTCGAAAAGGTCGGTGTGAACGAGCGTGAAACAATCTATAGAGAAACCGTAATTGATAGTTTATGGTTTTTGGGACCTACATCATAGCCAAAGTGACAACCACAGAGACTCATCGGCCTCGATCGTGAGTCGAGGTTGATTTTCGCCCAAAAATGGCCGACCAAGTTTCGAGAAGCTTTAGATCAAGTTCGATGGAAAATGAGCCAACGATAAAAACTCATCGCCTTTGTCCATGACCTAGGGGTGATTTTTACAAAAAAACGACGTTTGGCCCGAGAAAATACGCTTTTCTAATTTTTGAGATAATGCGGGCATGTGAGCTCTCGAGTTCCTAGAAGGGCCGGTGCTAACGAGTGTGAAACAATATATAGAGAAACTTTAATTACTGGTTTGAGGTTTTTGGGACCTACATCAAAGCCAAAGTGACAACAACGAGAGACTCATCGGCCTCGACTATGAGTCGAGGTTGATTTTCGCCCAAAAATGGGCGAATAAGTTTTAAGCAGTTTTAGACCCGGTTCGATGGCAAACGATCCAACGATAAAAACTCATCGCCTTTGGCCGGGATCGGGGGTGATTTTTGTAAAAAACGATGTTTAAGCCGAGAAAATATATTTTTCTAGTTTTTCGAGATAATACGGGCATTGGAGCTTTCGAGTTCCTGGAAGGGCCGGTGTGAAGGAGCGTTAAACAATATATAGAGAAACAATAATTACTGGTTTGAGGTTTGTGGGACATACATCATAACCAAAGTGACAACCATAGAGACTCATCGACCTCGACTCGTGAGTTGAGGTTGATTTTCGCCCAAAATTGGTTGACCAAGTTTTGACCAATTTTAGACCCGGTTCGATGGCAAACAAGCCAATGATAAAAACTCATCACCTATGGCCATGACCCGTTGGTTATTTTTGCAAAAAAACGACGTTTAGGTCGAGAAATTACGATTTTCTAGTTTTTGAGACTAGGTGAGCTTGCGAGCTTCGAGTTCCTAGAAGGGTTGGTGGGAACGAGCGTGAAACAATATATAGAGAAACTATAATTGTTGGTTTGAGGCTTTTAGGACCAACATCATAGCCAAAGTGACAACCACAAAGACTCATCGGCGTCGACCGTGAGCTAAGGTTGATTTTCGCCCAAAAATGGTCGATTTAGTCTTGATCGATTTTCGACCCGGTTCGATGGCAAACGAGCCAACGATAAAAACTCATAGCCTATGGCCATGACTTGGGGGTGAGTTTTGCGAAAAAAATGACATAGGCCGAGAAAATACACTTTTTTAGTTTTTCGAGACAATGCGAGCATATGAGCTTTCGAGTTCTCGGAAGGGCCGGGGTGAACCGGCGTGAAACAATCTATAGAGAAACCGTAATTACCGGTTTGAGGTTTTTGGGACCTAGAGCATAGCCAAAGTGACAACCAAAGAGATTCATCGGCCTCGATTGTGAGCTAAGGTTGATTTTCGTCCAAAAATGGCCAACCATGTTCTTAGCACTTTTAAACCCGAGTTCGATGGCAAACGAGCCAACGATCAAAACTCATCGCCTTTGGCCATGACCTAGGGTTGAGTTTTGCAAAAAACGAGGTTTAGTCCGAGAAAATACGCTTTTCTAGTTTCTCGAGATAATCCAAGCGTGTGAGCTTCGAGTTCTCGAAAAGGCCGGTATGAACGAGCGTGAAACAATCTATTGAGAAACTATAATTGATGGTTTGAGGTTTTTAGGACCTACATCATGGCCAAAGTGACAACCACGGAGACTCATCGGCCTCGACTCGTGAGTCGAGGTTGATTTTCGCCCAAAAACAATCGACGAAGTTTAGAGTAGTTTTAGACCTAGTTCGATGGAAAACAAGCCAACAATAAAGACTCATGGCCTTTGGCCATGACACAGGGGTTATTTTTGTAAATAAACGATGTTTATGTCGAGAAAATACGCTTTTCTAGTTTTTCGAGACAATGCGATCATGCAAGCTTTCGAGTTCTCGGAAAGGCCGGTGTGAACGAGCGTGAAACAATATATAGAGAAACCGTAATTCGCTGGTTTGATGTTTTTTGGACCTACGAGCATAGCGAAAGTGACAACCAAAGAGACTAATCGGCCTCGACTACGAGCCGAGGTTGAATTTCGCCCAAAAATGACTCGACCATGTTTTGAGTACTTTTAGACCCGGTTCGATGGAAAACGAGCCAACGATAAAAAGTCATTGCCGTTGGCCATGACTCGGGGGTGATTTTTTGAAATAAATGACGTTTAGGTCGAGAAAATACATTTTTCTAGTTTTTCGAGACAATTCGAGCATGCGAGCTTTTGAGGTCCTGGAAAGGCCGGTGTGAAGGAGCGTGAAACAATCTATAGAGAATCCGTAATTGCTTGTTTGAGGTTTTTGGGACCTATAGCATAGCAAAAGTGACAACTAAAGAGACTCATCTCGCCTCGACCGTGAGCCGAGGTTGATTTTCGCCCAAAAACGGCCGACCAAGTTACGAGTAGTTTTAGACCGAGTTCGATGGCAAATGAGCGAACGATAAAAACTCATCGACTTTGGCCATGACACGGGGGTGATTTTTGTAACAAAGCGACATTTAGGCCGAGAAAATACGCTTTTTGAGTTTTTTGAGATAATGCGAGCATGCGAGCTATCGAGTTCCTGGAAGGGCCGGTGTTAACGAGCGTGAAACAATATATAGAGAAACTATAATTACTGGTTTGTGGTTTTTGGGACCTACATCATAGCCAAAGTGACAACCATAGAGACGCATAGGCCTCGGCCGTGAGTCGAGGTTGATTTTCGCACAAAAATGACCGACCAAGTTTTGAGCGAGTTTTAGACCTAGTTCGATGGAAAACAAGCCAACAATAAAGACTCATCGGCTTTCGCCATGACACGGGGGTTATGTTTGAAAATAAACGACGTTTAGGTCGAGAAAATACGTTTTTCTAGTTTTTTGAGACAATGCGATCATCCAAGCTTTCGAGTTCTCGGAAAGGCCGGTGTGAACGAGCGTGAAACAATATATAGAGAAACCGTAATTACCGGTTTGAGGTTTTTTGGACCTACGAGCATAGCGAAAGTGACAACCAAAGAGACTAATCGGCCTTGATTGCGAGTCGAGGTTGAATTTCACCCAAAAATGCCCGACCATGTTTTGAGTAGTTTTAGACCCGAGTTCGATGCCAAACGAGCCAACGATAAAAACTCATCGCCGTTGGCCATAACCTCGGGGTGATTTTTGTAAAAAAATGACGTTTAAGTCGAGAAAATACATTTTTCTAGTTTTTCGAGACAATGTGGGCATACAAGCTTTCGAGTTCCTGGAAGGGCCGATGTTAACTAGTGTGAAACAATATATAGAGAAACTTTAATTACCTGGTTTGAGGTTTTTGGGACCTACATCGAAGCCAAAGTGACAACCATAGAGACTCATCGGCCTCGACTATGAGTTGAGGTTGATTTTCGCCCAAAAATGGCCGACCAAGTTTTAAGCGGTTTTAGATCCGAGTTTGATGGCAAATGATCCAACGATAAAAACTCATCGCCTTTAGCCATGACACGGGGGTATTTTTGTAAAAAACGATGTTTAAGCCGAGAAAATATGCTTTTCTAGTTTTTCGAGATAATACGGGCATTGGAGCTTCCGAGTTCCGGAAGGGCCGATGTGAAGGAGTATTAAACAATATATAGAGAAACTGTAATTACCGGTTTGAGGTTTTTGGGACATACATCATAGCCAAAGTGACAACCACGGAGACTCATCGACCTCGACCGTGAGTCGAGGTTGATTTTCGCCCAAAATTGGCCAACCAAGTTTTGAGTAGTTTTAGACCTAGTTCGATGGCAAACGAGCCAACGATAAAAACTCATCCCCTATGGCCATGACACTGTTGGTTATTTTTTCAAAAAAAAACGTTTAGGTCGAGAAAATACGATTTTCTAGTTTTTTGAGACTAGGTGAGCATGCGAGCTTTCCGGTTCCTGGAAGGGTCGGTGGGAACGAGCGTGAAACAATATATAGAGAAAATATAATTGTTGGTTTGAGGCTTTTAGGACCTACATCATAGCCATAGTGACAACCACGAGAGACTCATCGGCGTCGATCGTGAGCTAAGGTTGATTTTCGCCCAAAAATGGTCGATTTAGTTTTTATCGGTTTTAGACCCGGTTCGATGGCAAACGAGCCAATGATAAAAACTCATAGCCTATGTCCATGACACGGGGTTGAGTTTTGCGGAAAAAATGACTTAGGCCGAGAAAATACACTTTTTTAGTTTTTCGAGACAATGCGAGCATATGAGCTTTCGAGTTCCTGGAAGGGCGGGGTGAACCGACGTGAAACAATATATAGAGAAGCCGTAATTACTGGTTTGAGGTTTTTGGGACCTAGAGCATAGCCAAAGTGACAACCAAAGAGATTCATCGCCGCGATTGTGAGTTAAGGTTGATTTTCGTTCAAAAATGGCCAACCATGTTCTTAGCACTTTTAAACCCGGTTCGATGGCAAACGAGCCAACGATCAAAACTCATCGCCTTTGGCCATAACCTAGGGTTGAGTTTTGCAAAAAACGAGGTTTAGTCCGAGAAAATACGCTTTTCTAGTTTTTCGAGATAATCCGGGCGTGCGAGCTTCGAGTTCTCGAAAAGGCCGGTATGAACGAGCGTGAAACAATCTATTGAGAAACTATAATTGATGGTTTGAGGTTTTTAGGACCTACATCATGGCCAAAGTGACAACCACGGAGACTCCTTGGCCTCGACCGTGAGTCGAGGTTGATTTTCGCCCAAAACAACCGACGAAGTTTTGAGTAGTTTTAGACCTAGTTCGATGGAAAACAAGCCAACAATAAAGACTCATGGCCTTTGGCCATGACACGGGGGTTATTTTTGCAAATAAACGATGTTTATGTCGAGAAAATACGCTTTTCTAGTTTTTCGAGACAATGCGATCATGCAAGCTTTCGAGTTCTCGGAAAGGCCGGTGTGAACGAGCGTGAAACAATAAATAGAGAAACTGTAATTGCTGATTTGATATTTTTTGGACCTACGAGCATAGCGAAAGTGACAACCAACGAGACTAATCGGCCTCGACTGCGAGCCGAGGTTGAATTTCGCCCAAAAATGACCGACCATGTTTTGAGTACTTTTAGACCCGAGTTCGATGGAAAACGAGCCAATGATAAAAACTCATTGCCGTTGGCCATGACACGGGGGTATTTTTTGAAATAAATGACGTTTAGATCGAGAAAATACATTTTTCTAGTTTTTCGAGACAATTTGAGCATGCGAGCTTTCAAGGTCCTGGAAAGGCCGGTGTGAAGGAGCGTGAAACAATCTATAGAGAATCCGTAATGCTTGTTTGAGGTTTTTGGGACTCGTAGCATAGCAAAAGTGACAACTAAAGAGACTCATCCGCCTCGACTGTGAGCCGAGGTTGATTTTCGCCCAAAAATGGCCGACCAAGTTTTGAGTAGTTTTAGATCGAGTTCGATGGCAAACGAGCGAACGATAAAAACTCATTGACTTTGGCCATGACACAGGGGTGATTTTTGTAACAAAGCGACGTTTAGGCCGAGAAAATACGCTTTTTTGAGTTTTTTGAGATAATGCGAGCATGCGAGCTATCGAGTTCTCGGAAGGGCCGGTGTTAATGAGCGTGAAACAATATATAGAGAAACCGTAATTACTCGGTTTGTGGTTTTTGGGACCTACATCATAGCCAAAGTGACAACCATAGAGACGCATAGGCCTCGATCGTGAGTCGAGGTTGATTTTCGCACAAAAATGATCGACCAAGTTTTGACCGAGTTTTAGACCTAGTTCGATGGAAAACAAGCCAACAATAAAGACTCATCGGCTTTCGCCATGACACAGGGGTTATGTTTGAAAATAAACGATGTTTAGGTCGAGAAAATACGTTTTTCTAGTTTTTTGAGACAATGCGATCATCCAAGCTTTCGAGTTCTCGGAAAGGCCGAGTGTGAACGAGCGTGAAACAATATATAGAGAAACCGTAATTACTGGTTTGAGGTTTTTTGGACCTACGAGCATAGCGAAAGTGACAACCAAAGAGACTAATCGGCCTTGATTGCGAGCCGAGGTTGAATTTCACCCAAAAATGCCCGACCATGTTTTGAGTAGTTTTAGACCCGAGTTCGATGCCAAACGAGCCAACGATAAAAACTCATCGCCGTTGGCCATAACCTCGGGGTGATTTTTGTAAAAAAATGACGTTTAAGTCGAGAAAATACATTTTTCTAGTTTTTCGAGACAATGCGGGCATACGAGCTTTCGAGTTCCTGGAAGGGCCGATGTTAACTAGTGTGAAAAAATATATAGAGAAACTTTAATTACTGGTTTGAGGTTTTTGGGACCTACATCAAAGCCAAAGTGACAACCATAGAGACTCATCGGCCTCGACTATGAGTTGAGGTTGATTTTCGCCCAAAAATGGCCGACCAAGTTTTAAGCGAGTTTTAGATCCGAGTTTGATGGCAAATGATCCAACGATAAAAACTCATCGCCTTTAGCCATGACACGGGGGTATTTTTGTAAAAAACGATGT
This sequence comes from Dovyalis caffra, assembly GCA_963924115.1. Taxonomy (NCBI): domain Eukaryota; kingdom Viridiplantae; phylum Streptophyta; class Magnoliopsida; order Malpighiales; family Salicaceae; genus Dovyalis; species Dovyalis caffra. The sequence continues at coordinate 419,989 of CAWUPB010000164.1, read as the reverse complement.
TTAAGCCGAGAAAATATGCTTTTTTAGTTTTTCGAGATAATACGGGCATTGGAGCTTCCGAGTTCTCGGAAGGGCCGATGTGAAGGAGCATTAAACAATATATAGAGAAACTGTAATTATCGGTTTGAGGTTTTTGGGACATACATCATAGCCAAAGTGACAACCACGGAGACTCATCGACCTCGACTATGAGCTGAGGTTGATTTTCGCCCAAAATTGACCGACCAAGTTTTGAGTAGTTTTAGACCTAGTTCGATGGCAAACGAGCCAACGATAAAAACTCATCCCCTATGGCCATGACACGTTGGTTATTTTTTCAAAAAAAGACGTTTAGGTCGAGAAAATACGATTTTCTAGTTTTTTGAGACTAGGTGAGCATGTGAGCTTTCCGGTTCTGGAAGGGTCGGTGGGAACGAGCGTGAAACAATATATAGAGAAAATATAATTGTTGGTTTGAGGCTTTTAGGACCTACATCATAGCCATAGTGACAACCACGAGAGACTCATTGGCGTCGATCGTGAGCTAAGGTTGATTTTCGCCCAAAAATGGTCGATTTAGTTTTTATCGGTTTTAGACCCGGTTCGATGGCAAACGAGCCAATGATAAAAACTCATAGCCTATGTCCATGACACGGGGTTGAGTTTTGCGGAAAAAATGACTTAGGCCGAGAAAATACACTTTTTTAGTTTTTCGAGACAATGCGAGCATATGAGCTTTCGTGTTCCTGGAAGGGCGGGGTGAACCGGCGTGAAACAATATATAGAGAAACCGTAATTACCGGTTTGAGGTTTTCGGGACCTAGAGCATAGCCAAAGTGACAACCAAAGAGATTCATCGGCCGCGATTATGAGCTAAGGTTGATTTTCGTTCAAAAATGGCCAACCATGTTCTTAGCACTTTCAAACCCGAGTTCGATGGCAAACGAGTCAACGATCAAAACTCATCGCCTTTGGCCATAACCTAGGGTTGAGTTTTGCAAAAAATGAGGTTTAGTCCGAGAAAATACGCTTTTCTAGTTTTTCGAGATAATCCGGGCGTGCGAGCTTCGAGTTCTCGAAAAGGCCGGTATGAACGAGCGTGAAACAATCTATTGAGAAACTATAATTGATGGTTTGAGGTTTTTAGGACCTACATCATGGCCAAAGTGACAACCACGGAGACTCCTTGGCCTCGATCGTGAGTCGAGGTTGATTTTCGCCCAAAAACAACCGACGAAGTTTTGAGTAGTTTTAGACCTAGTTCGATGGAAAACAAGCCAACAATAAAGACTCATGGCCTTTGGCCATGACTCAGGGGTTATTTTTGCAAATAAACGATGTTTATGTCGAGAAAATATGCTTTTCTAGTTTTTCGAGACAATGCGATCATGCAAGCTTTCGAGTTCCTGGAAAGGCCGGTGTGAACGAGCGTGAAACAATAAATAGAGAAGCTGTAATTGCTGATTTGATGTTTTTTGGACCTACGGCATAGCGAAAGTGACAACCAAAGAGACTAATCGACCTCGACTGCGAGCCGAGGTTGAATTTCGCCCAAAAATGACCGACCACGTTTTGAGTACTTTTAGACCCGGTTCGATGGAAAACGAGCCAACGATAAAAACTCATTGCCGTTGCCATGACACGGGGGTCTTTTTTGAAATAAATGACGTTTAGGTCGAGAAAATACATTTTTCTAGTTTTTCGAGACAATTTGAGCATGCGAGCTTTCGAGGTCCCGGAAAGGCCGGTGTGAAGGAGCGTGAAACAATCTATAGAGAATCCGTAATGCTTGTTTGAGGTTTTTGGGACCTGTAGCATAGCAAAAGTGACAACTAAAGAGACTCATCCGCCTCGACCGTGAGCCGAGGTTGATTTTCGCCCAAAAATGGCCGACCAAGTTTTGAGTAGTTTTAGACCGAGTTCGATGGGAAACGAGCGAACGATAAAAACTCATTGACTTTGGCCATGACACAGGGGTGATTTTTGTAACAAAGCGACGTTTAGGCCGAGAAAATACGCTTTTTGAGTTTTTTGAGATAATGCGAGCATGCGAGCTATCGAGTTCCTGGAAGGGCCGGTGTTAATGAGCGTGAAACAATATATAGAGAAACCGTAATTACCGGTTTGTGGTTTTTGGGACCTACATCATAGCCAAAGTGATAACCATAGAGACTCGTAGGCCTCGATCGTGAGTCGAGGTTGATTTTCGCACAAAAATGGTCGACCAAGTTTTGAGCGAGTTTTAGACCTAGTTCGATGGAAAACAAGCCAACAATAAAGACTCATCGCCTTTGGCCATGACACGGGGGTTATGTTTGAAAATAAACGACGTTTAGGTCGAGAAAATACGTTTTTCTAGTTTTTTGAGACAATACGATCATCCAAGCTTTCGAGTTCTCGGAAAGGCCGGTGTGAACGAGCGTGAAACAATATTAGAGAAACTTTAATTACTGGTTTGAGGTTTTTGGACCTACGAGCATAGCGAAAGTGACAACCAAAGAGACTAATCGGCCTTGACAGCGAGCTAAGGTTGAATTTCACCGAAAAATGGCCGACCATGTTTTGAGTAGTTTTAGACCCGAGTTCGATGCCAAACGAGCCAACGATAAAAACTCATCGCCGTTGGCCATAACCTTGGGGTGATTTTTGTAAAAAAATGACGTTTAAGTCGAGAAAATACTTTTTTCTAGTTTTTCGAGACAATGCGGGCATGCGAGCTTTTGAGTTCCTGGAAGGGCCGGTGTTAACGAGCGTGAAACAATATATAGAGAAACTTTAATTACTCGGTTTAAGGTTTTCGGGACCTACATCAAAGCCAAAGTGACAACCATAGAGACTCATCGGCCTCGACTATGAGTTGAGGTTAATTTTCGCCCAAAAATGGCCGACCAAGTTTTAAGCGAGTTTTAGATCCGAGTTTGATGGCAAATGATCCAACGATAAAAACTCATCGCCTTTGGCCATGACACGGGGGTGATTTTTGTAAAAAACGATGTTTATGCCGAGAAAATATGCTTTTCTAGTTTTTCGAGATAATACGGGCATTGGAGCTTTCGAGTTCTCGGAAGGGCCGGTGTGAAGGAGCGTTAAACAATATATAGAGAAACTGTAATTACTGGTTTGAGGTTTTTGGGACATACATCATAGCCAAAGTGACAACCACGGAGACTCATCGACCTCGACTATGAGGCGAGGTTGATTTTCGCCCAAAATTGGCCGGCCAAGTTTTGAGCGAGTTTTAGACCTAGTTCGATGGCAAACGAGCCAACGATAAAAACTCATCCCCTATGGCCATGACCTATTGGTTATTTTTTCAAAAAAAGACGTTTAGGTCGAGAAAATACGATTTTCTAGTTTTTTGAGACTAGGTGAGCATGCGAGCTTTCGAGTTCCTGGAAGGGTCGGTGGGAACGAGCGTGAAACAATATATAGAGAAAATATAATTGTTGGTTTGAGGCTTTTAGGACCTACATCATAGCCATAGTGACAACCACGAGAGACTCATCGACGTCGACCGTGAGATAAGGTTGATTTTCGCCCAAAAATGGCCGATTTAGTTTTGATCGAGTTTTAGACCCGAGTTCGATGGAAAACGAGCCAATGATAAAAACTCATAGCCTATGTCCATGACACAGGGGTGAGTTTTGCAAAAAAAATGACTTAGGCCGAGAAAATACACTTTTTTATTTTTCGAGACAATGCGGGCATACGAGCTTTCGAGTTCCTAGAAGGGCGGGGTTGAACCGGCGTGAAATAATATATAGAGAAACTATAATTACTGGTTTGAGGGTTTTGGGACCTAGAGCATAGCCAAAGTGACAACCAAAGAGATTCATCGGCCTCGATTGTGAGCTAAGGTTGATTTTCGCCCAAAAATGGCTAACCATGATTTTAGCACTTTTAAACCCGGTTCGATGGCAAACGAGCCAACGATAAAAAATCATCGCCTTTGGCCATGACCTAGGGTTGAGTTTTGCAAAAAAACGAGGTTTAGTTCGAGAAAATACGCTTGTCTAGTTTTTTGAGATAATCCGGGCATGCGAGCTTTCGAGTTCCTAAAAAGGCCGATATGAACGAGCGTGAAACAATCTATTGAGAAACTATAATTGATGGTTTGAGGTTTTTGGGACCTACATCATGGCTAAAGTGACAACCACGACGACTCATCGGCCTCGACTGTGAGTCGAGTTTGATTTTCACCCAAAAGCAGTCGACCAAGTTTGGAGCAGTTTTAGACCTAGTTCGATGGAAAACAAGCCAACAATAAAGGCTCATGGCCTTTGGCCATGACACAGGGGTTATTTTTGCAAATAAATGACGTTTATGTCGAGAAAATACGCTTTTTTAGTTTTTCAAGACAATGCGATCATCCAAGCTTTCGAGTTCTCGGAAAGGCCGATGTGAACGAGCGTGAAACAATATATAGAGAAATTGTAATTGCTTGGTTTGAGGTTTTTTGGACCTACGAGCATAGCGAAAGTGACAACCAAAGAGACTAATCGGCCTCGACTGCGAGCCGAGGTTGAATTTCGCCCAAAAATAACCGACCATGTTTTGAGTAGTTTTAGACCCGGTTCGATGGCAAACGAGCCAACGATAAAAACTCATCGCCGTTGGCCATGACACGGGGGTGATTTTTGGAAATAAATGACGTTTAGGTCGAGAAAATACATTTTTCTAGTTTTTCGAGACAATGCGAGCATGCGAGCTTCCAAGTTCTCGGAAAGGCCGGTGTGAAGGAGCGTGAAACAATCTATAGAGAAACCGTAATTGCTTGTTTGTGGTTTTTGGGACCTATAGCATAGCAAAAGTGACAACTAAAGAGACTCATATGCCTCGACCGTGAGCCGAGGTTGATTTTAGCCCAAAAATGGCCGACCAAGTTTTGAGTAGTTTTAGACCGAGTTCGATGGCAAACGAGCGAACGATAAAAACTCATCGACTTTGGCGATGACCTAGGGGTGATTTTTGTAACAAAGCGACGTTTAGGCCGAGAAAATACGCTTTTTGAGTTTTTTGAGATAATGCGAGCATGCGAGCTATCGAGTTCCCGGAAAGGCCGATGTTACCGAGCATGAAACAATATATACGTAAGCCGTAATTATCGGTTTATGGTTTTTGGGACCTACATCATAGCCAAAGTGACAACCATAGAGACTCATAGGTCTCGATCGTGAGCCGAGGTTGATTTTCACACAAAAATGGTCGACCAAGTTTTGAGTAGTTTAAGACCTAGGTCGATGGAAAACAAGCCAACAATAAAGACTCATCACCTTTGGCCATGACACGGGGGTTATGTTTGAAAATAAACGACGTTTAGGTCGAGAAAATACGTTTTTCCGAGTTTTTCGAGTCAATGCGATCATCCAAGCTTTCAAGTTCCCGGAAAGGTCGATGTGAACGAGCATGAAACAATATATAGAGAAATTGTAATTGCTGGTTTGAGGTTTTTTGGACCTACGAGCATAGCGAAAGTGACAACCAAAGAGACTAATCGGCCTCGACTGCGAGCCGAGGTTGAATTTCATCCAAAAATGACCGACCATGTTTTGAGTAGTTTTAGACCCAATTCGATGGTAAACGAGCCAAGGATAAAAACTCATCGCCGTTGGCTATGACTCGGGGGTGATTTTTAGAAATAAATGACGTTTAGGTCGAGAAAATACATTTTTCTAGTTTTTTGAGAAAATGCGGGCATGCGAGCTTTCGAGTTCCCGGAAGCACCGGTGTGAACGAGCGTGAAACAATATATAGAGAAATTGTACTTCGTTGGTTTGAGGTTTTTTGGACCTACGAGCATAGCGAAGGTGACATCCAAAGAGATTAATCGGTCTCGACTGCGAGCTAAGGTTGAATTTCGCCAAAAAATGACCGACCATGTTTTGAGTACTTTTAGACCCGGTTCGATGGCAAACGAGCGAACGATAAAAAATCATCGCCGTTGGCCATGACACGGGGGTGATTTTTGGAAATAAATGACGTTTAGGTCGAGAAAATACATTTTTGTTAGTTTTTCTAGACAATTCGAGCATGCGAGCTTTCGAGGTCTTGGAAAGGTCGGTGTGAAGGAGCGTGAAACAATCTATAGAGAAACCGTAATTGCTTGTTTGTGGTTTTTGGGACCTATAGCATAGCAAAAGTGACAACTAAAGAGACTCATCTCGCCTCGACTGTGAGCCGAGGTTGATTTTAGCCCAAAAATGGCCGACCAAGTTTTGAGTAGTTTTAGACCGAGTTCGATGGCAAACGAGCGAACGATAAAAACTCATCGACTTTGGCAATGACCTAGGGGTGATTTTTGTAACAAAGCGACGTTTAGGCCGAGAAAATACGTTTTTTGAGTTTTTTGAGATAATGCGAGCATGCGAGCTATCGAGTTCCCGGAAAGGCCGGTGTTAACGAGCGTGAAACAATATATAGAGAAACCGTAATTACCGGTTTGTGGTTTTTGGGACCTATATCATAGCCAAAGTGACAACCATAGAGACTCAAAGGCCTCGACCGTGAGCCGAGGTTGATTTTCGCACAAAAATGGCCGACCAAGTTTTGAGTAGTTTTAGACCTAGTTCGATGGAAAACAAGCCAACAATAAAGACTCATCGCCTTTGGCCATGACCTAGGGGTTATGTTTGAAAATAAACGACGTTTAGGTCGAGAAAATACGTTTTTCTAGTTTTTCGAGACAATACGATCATCCAAGCATTCGAGTTCCTAGAAAGGCCGGTGTGAACGAGCGTGAAACAATATATAGAGAAACCGTAATTGCTCGGTTTGAGGTTTTTTGGACCTACGAGCATAACGAAAGTGACAACCAAAGAGACTAATCGGCCTCAACTGCGAGCTGAGGTTGAATTTCACCCAAAAATGGTCGACCATGTTTTGAGTAGTTTTAGACCCGGTTCGATGGCAAACGAGCCAACGATAAAAACTCATCGCCGTTGGCCATGACCTCGGGGTGATTTTTGCAAAAAAATGACGTTTAAGTCAAGAAAATACATTTTTCTATTTTTTCGAGACAATGCGAGCATGCGAGCTTTCGCGTTCTCGGAAGGGCCGGTGTTAACGAGCGTGAAACAATGTATAGAGAAACCGTAATTGCTTGGTTTGAGGTTTTTTGGACCTACGAGCATAGCGAAAGTGACAACCAAAGAGACTAATCGGCCTCGACTGCGAGCCGAGGTTGAATTTCACCCAAAAATGACCGACCATGTTTTGAGTAATTTAGACCCGGTTCGATGGCAAACGAGCCAACGATAAAAACTCATCACCATTGGCCATGACACGGGGGTGATTTTTGGAAATAAATGACGTTTAGGTCAAGAAGATACATTTTTTTAGTTTTACTAGACAATTCGAGCATGCGAGCTTTCGAGGTCTCGGAAAGGCCGGTGTGAAGGAGCGTGAAACAATCTATAGAGAAACGGTAATTGCTTGTTTGTGGTTTTTGGGACCTATAGCATAGCAAAAGTGACAACTAAAGAGACTCATCTCGCCTCGACCGTGAGTCGAGGTTGATTTTTGCCCAAAAATGGCCGACCAAGTTTTGAGTAGTTTTAGACCGAGTTCGATGTCAAACGAGCGAACGATAAAAACTCATCGACTTTGGCGATGACTCGGGGATGATTTTTGTAACAAAGCGACGTTTAGGTCGAGAAAATACACTTTTTGAGTTTTTTGAGATAATGCAAGCATGCGAGCTATCGAGTTCCTGGAAGGACCGGTGTTAACGAGCGTAAAACAATATATAGCGAAACCGTAATTACTCGGTTTGTGGTTTTTGGGACCTACATCATAGCCAAAGTGACAACCATAGAGACACATAGGCCTCGACTGTGAGTCGAGATTGATTTTCGTACAAAAATGGCCGACCAAGTTTTGAGTAGTTTTAGACCTAGTTCGATGGAAAACAAGCCAACAATAAAGACTCCTCACCTTTGGCCATGACACGGGGGTTATGTTTGAAAATAAACGACGTTTAGGTCGAGAAAATACATTTTTCTAGTTTTTTGAGACAATGCTCTCATCCAAGCTTTCGAGTTCCTAGAAAGGCCGGTGTGAACGAGCGTGAAACAATATATAGAGAAACCGTAATTGCTCGGTTTGAGGTTTTTGGACCTACGAGCATAGCGAAAAGTGACGACCAAAGAGACTAATCGGCCTCGACTGCGAGCCGAGGTTGAATTTCACCTAAAAATGGCCGACCATGTTTTGAGTAGTTTTAGACCCGGTTCGATGGCAAACGAGCCAACGATAAAAAGTCATCGCCGTTGGCCATGACCTCGGGGTGATTTTTACAAAAAAATGACGTTTAAGTCGAGAAAATACATTTTTCTATTTTTTCGAGACAATGCGGGCATGCGAGCTTTCGAGTTCTCGGAAGGGCCGGTGTTAACGAGCGTGAAACAATATATAGAGAAACTGTAATTCGTTGGTTTGAGGTTTTTGGACCTACGAGCATAGCGAAAGTGACAACCAAAGAGACTAATCGACCTCGACTGCGAGCTAAGGTTGAATTTCGCCCAAAAATGACCGACCATGTTTTGAGTACTTTTAGACCCGGTTCGATGGGAAACGAGCCAACGATAAAAACTCATCGCCGTTGGCCATGACACAGGGGTATTTTTGGAAATAAATGACGTTTAGGTCGAGAAGATACATTTTTCTAGTTTTACTAGACAATTCGAGCATGCGAGCTTTCGAGGTCTCGGAAAGGCTCGTGTGAAGGAGCGTGAAACAATCTATAGAGAAACGATAATTGCTTGTTTGTGGTTTTTGGGACCTATAGCATAGCAAAAGTGACAACTAAAGAGACTCATATGCCTCGACTCGTGAGCTGAGGTTGATTTTCGCCCAAAAATGGCCGACCAAGTTTTGAGTAGTTTTAGACCGAGTTCGATGGAAAACAAGCGAACGATAAAAACTCATCGACTTTGGCGATGACACAGGGGTGATTTTTGTAACAAAGCGACATTTAGGTCGAGAAAATATGATTTACGAGTTTTTTGAGATAATGCGAGCATGCGAGCTATCAAGTTCCTGGAAGGGCCGGTGTTAACGAGCGTGAAACAATGTATAGAGAAACTTTAATTACCGGTTTGAGGTTTTCGGGACCTACATCAAAGCCAAAGTGACAACCACGGAGACTCATCGGCCTCGATTATGAGTCGAGGTTGATTTTCGTCCAAAAATGGCCGACTAAGTTTTAAGCGAGTTTTAGACCCAGTTCATTGGCAAATGATCCAACGATAAAAACTCATCGCCTTTGGCCATGACCTTGGGGTGATTTTTGTAAAAAACGATGTTTAAGCCAAGAAAATATGCTTTTCTAGTTTTTCGAGATAATACGAGCATAGGAGCTTTCGAGTTCCTGGAAGGGTCGGTGTGAAGGAGCGTTAAACAATATATAGAGAAACCGTAATTACTTGTTTGAGGTTTTTGGGACATACATCATAGCCAAAGTGACAACCACGAGAGACTCATCGACCTCGACCGTGAGTCGAGGTTGATTTTCGCCCAAAATTGGCCGACCAAGTTTTGAGCGAGTTTTAGACCCAGTTCGATGGAAAACGAGCCAACGATAAAAAATCATCACCTATGGCCATGATCCGTTGGTTATTTTTACAAAAAAATGACGTTTAGGTCGAGAAAATACGATTTTCTAGTTTTTTGAGACTAGGTGAGTATGCGAGCTTTCGAGTTCCTTGAAGGGTCGGTGGGAACGAGCGTGAAACAATATATAGAGAAACTATAATTGTTAGTTTGAGGCTTTTAGGACCTACATCATAGCCAAAGTGACAACCACGGAGACTCATCGGCCTCGACTTTGAGTCGAGGTTGATTTTCGCCCAAAAACGACCGACCATGTTTTGAGAAGTTTTAGACCGAGTTCGATGGCAAACGAGCCAACGATAAAAACTAATTGCCTTTTCTCATGATCCGGAGGTGATTTTTGCAAAAAAAGCGACGATTAGGCCGAGAAAATACGTTTTTCTAGTTTTTCGAGATAATCCGAGCATGCGAGCTTTCGAGATCCCGAAAAGGCCGGTGTAAACGAGCATGAAACAATCTATAGAGAAACTGTAATTGATGGTTTGAGGTTTTTGGGACCTACATCATAGCCAAAGTGACAACCACGGAGACTCATCGGCCTTGATCGTGAGCTAAGGTTGATTTTCACCCAAAAATGGTCGACCAAGTTTTGAGCACGTTTTAGACCCGATTCGATGGCAAACGAGCATATGATAAAAACTCATCACCTTTAGCCAAGACCTAGGGGTATTTTTCTAAAAAACGACGTTTAGGTCGAGAAAATATGATTTTCTAGTTTTTCGAGACAATGCGGGCATGCGTGCTTTCGAGTTCCTGGAAAGGCCATTGTGAACGAGCGATAAAAAGTCTATAGAGAAACTATAATTGCTTATTTGAGGTTTTTGGGACTTAGATCATAGCCAAAGTGACAACCACGGAGACTCATCGGCCTCGACCGTGAGCCGAGGTTGATTTTCGCCCAAAAATGGCCGACCAAGTTTTGAGCAATTTTAGACCGAGTTCGATGGCAAACGAGACAACGATAAAAACTTTTTGGCTATGACACGGGGGTATTTTTTTTTAAAAAATGATGTTTACGCCGAGAAAATACGCTTCTTTTAGTTTTTTGAGATAATGCGAGCATGTGAGCTTTTGCGTTCTCGGAAGGGCCGGTGTGAACGAGCGTGAAATAATATATAGAGAAACCGTAATTACCGGTTTGAGGTTTTTGGGACCTACATCATGGCCAAGGTGACAACGATAGAGACTCATCGGCCTCGATCGTGAGCCGAGATTGATTTTCGCCCACAAACTACCGACCACGTTTTGAGCGAGTGTTAGACCTAGTTCGATAGAAAACGAACCAACAATAAAGACTCATAGCCTTTGGCCATGACCTAGGGGTTATTTTTGTAAATCAATGACGTTTAGGTCGAGAAAATACGTCTTTCTAGTTTTTCGAGACAATGCGAGCACGGGAGCTTTCTAGTTCCCGGAATGGTCGGTGTGAATGAGCATCAAACAATCTATAGAGAAACTATAATTGGTAGTTTGAAGTTTTTGGACCTACAAGCATAGCCAAAGTGACAACCAAAGAGACTCATCGGCCTCGACCGTGAGCCGAGGTTGATTTTCGCCCAAAAGTGGTCGAACAAGTTTTGAGCACTTTTAGACCCGATTCGATGCCAAACGAGCCAACAATAAAAACTCATCATCTTTGGCCATGACTCGCGGATGATTTTTGCAAAAAAACGATGTTTAGGTTGAGAAAATACGCTTTTCTAGTTTTCGAGATAATGCGGGCAAACGAGCTTTCGAGTTCCCGGAAAGGCCGGTATGAACGAGCAAGAAACAACTTATAGAGAAACTATAATTGTCGATATTAGGTTTTTGGAAGCTAAATCATGGCAAAAGTGACAACCACGGAGACTCATCGACCTCGACCGTGAGTCGAGGTTGATTTTCATCCAAAAATGGCCGACCAAGTTTTGAGTAGTTTTAGACCCGAGTTCGATGGCAAATGAGCCAATGATAAAAATTTATCACCTTTGGCCATGACCCGTGGGTGATTTTTGCAAAAACAAATGACGTTTAAGTCGAGAAAATACGATTTTCTAGTTTTTCGAGACAATGCGAGCATGCGAGCTTTCGAGTTCTCGGAAAGGCCGATGTGAACAAGCATGAAACAATCTATAGAGAAACTATAATTGATGGTTTGAGGTTTTTGGGACGTGCATCATAGACAAAGTGACAACCAAAGAGACTCATCGGCTTCGACCGTGAGTCGAGGTTGATTTTTGCCCAAAAACGACCGACCAAGTTTTGAGCGAGTTTTAGACCTCGTTCGATGGAAAATGAGCCAACAATAAAGACTCATGCCTTTGGCCATGACTCGGGGGTTACTTTTGCTAATAAACGACGTTTAGGTCGAGAAAATACGCTTTTTTAGTTTTTTCGAGACAATGCAAGCATGCGAGCTTTCGACATCCCGAAGAGGTCGGTGTGAACGAGCGAGAATCAATCTATAGAGAAATTGTAATTACTGGTTTTAGGTTTTTGGGAACTATAGCATAGCCAAAGTGACAACCAAAGAGACTCATCGGCCTCGACCGTGAGTCGAGGTCGATTTTCGCCCAAAAATGGTCGAACAAGTTTTAAGAACGTTTAGACCCAATTCGATGGCAAACGAGCCAACGATAAAAACTCATCGCCTTTGGCCATGACTCGGGGTGATTTTTGCTAAAAAACAATGTTTAGGCCAAGAAAATACGCTTTTCTAGTTTTTGGAGATAATGCGGGCATGCGAGCTTTTGAGTTGCTAAAAGGGTCGGTGTTAACGAGCGTGAAATAATATATAGAGAAACTATAATTGATGGTTTAAGGTTTTTGGGACCTACATGATAGCCAATGTGACAACCACATAGACTCATCGACCTTGACGTGACCCGAGGTTGATTTTCGCCAAAAAATGGCCGACCAAGTTTTGAGCACTTTTAGACCCGGTTCGATGGCAAACGAGCAAATGATAAAAACTCATCACCTTTTCCCATGACTCGGGGTGATTTTTGCAAACAAACGACATTTAGGTCGAGAAAATATGCTTTTCTAGTTTTTGGAGATAATGCGGGCATGCGAGCTTTCGAGTTCTCGAAAGGGCCGGTGTTAACGGGCGTGAAACAATATACGAGAGAAACTATAATTTATGGTTTGAGGTTTTTGGGACCTACATCATAGCCAAAGTGACAACGATAGAGACTCATCGACCTCGACCGTGAGGTGAGGTTGATTTTCGCCCAAAAATGACCGACCATGTTTTGAGCGAGTTTAGACCTAGTTCGATGGAAAACGGGCCAACAATAAAGACTCATCACCTTTGGCCATGACCTTGGGTCATTTTTGCAAATAAATGACGTTTAGGTCAAGAAAATATGCTTTTCTAGTTTTTATAGATAATGGGAGCATGCGAGCTTTCGAGTTCCTAAAAAGGTCGGTGTGAACAAGAGTGAAACAATCTATAGAGAAATTGTAATTGCTAATTTGAGGTTTTTGAGACCTACATCATAGCCAAAGTGACAACCACAAAGACTCATCGGCCTCGATTGTGAGTTGAGGTTTATTTTCACCCAAAAACGATCGACTAAGTTTTGAGTATTTTTAGACCTAGTTCGATGGAAAACGAGCAAACAATAAAGACTCATCGCCTTTGGTCATGACACGGGGTTATGTTTGCAAATAAACGACGTTTAGGTCAAGAAAATACGCTTTTTTAGTTTTTCGAGCCAATGCGAGCATGCGAGCTTTCGAGTTCCCGAAAAGGACTGTGTGAACGAGCATGAAACAATCTATAGAGAAACTATAATTGATGGTTTGAGGTTTTTGGGACCTACATCATAGCCAAAGTGACAACCACAGAGACTCATCGGCCTCGATCGTGAGCCGAGGTTGATTTTCGCCCAAAAATGATCGCCCAAGTTTTGAGCGGTTTTAGACCGAGTTCAATGGCAAACGAGCCAATGATAAAAACTCATCGGCTTTGGCCATGACACAGGGGTGATTTTTATAAAAAAAGCGACGTTTAGGTCGAGAAAATACACTTTTCTAGTTTTTCGAGATAATCGAGCATGCGAGCTTTTGATTTCTCGGAAGGGCCGATGTTAACGATCGTGAAAAAATGTATAGAGAAACCGTAATTACTGGTTTGTGGTTTTTAGGACCTACATCATAGCCAAAGTGACAACCACGGAGACTCATCGGCCTCGACCGTGAGCCGAGGTTGATTTTCGCCCAAAAATAGCCAACCAATTTTTGAGTAGTTTTAGAATTAGTTCGATGGAAAATGAGCCAACAATAAAGACTCATCGCCTTTGGTCATGACCTTGGGGTTATTTTTGCAAATAAACGACATTTAGGTCGAGAAAATACGCTTTTCTAGTTTTTCGAGACAATGTGGGTTTGCGAGCTTTCGAGTTCTCGAAAAGGCCGATGTGAACGAGCGTGAAAAAATATAGAGAGAAACCGTAATTGATGGTTTGAGGTTTTTGGGACCTACATCGTAGCAAAAGTGACAACCACGGAGACTCATCGGCCTCGACCGTGAGCCGAGGTTGATTTTCGCCCAAAAATGGCCAACCAAGTTTTGAGCACTTTTACACCCGGTTCGATGGCCAACGAGGCAACAATAAAAACTTTTTGGCTATGACTCGGGGTGATTTTTTTAAAAAAACGATGTTTACGCCAAGAAAATACGCTTTTGTAGTTTTTTGAGATAATGCGGGCATGAGAGCTTTCGAGTTCCTGGAAGGGCCGGTGTGAACGAGCATGAAACAATATATAGAGAAACCGTAATTACCGGTTTGAGGTTTTTGGGACCTACATCATGGCCAAAGTGACAACCACGGAGACTCATCGGCTTCGACCGTGAGCCGAAGTTGATTTTGCCCCAAAAATAGCCGACCAAGTTTTGAGCAATTTTAGACCGAGTTTGATGGCAAACGAGTCAACAATAAAAACCTTTTGGCCATGACCTAGGGTGATTTTTTCAAAAAAACGATGTTTACGTCGAGAAAATACTCTTTTCTAGTTTTTCGAGATAATGTGGGCATGCGAGCTTTCGAGTTCCTAGAAGGGCCGGTGTGAACGAGCGTGAAACAATATATAGAGAAACCGTAATTACTAGTTTGAGGTTTTTGGGACCTACATCATGGCCAAAGTGACAACCATAGAGATGCATCGGCTTTGATCGTGAGTCGAGGTTGATTTTCCCTCAAAAATAGCCAACCAAGTTTTGAGCAATTTTAGACCGAGTTCGATGGCAAACGAGCCAACAATAAAAACTTTTTGGCCATGACACGGGGTGATTTTAAAAAAAACGATGTTTACACCGAGAAAATACGTTTTTGTAGTTTTTAGAGATAATGCGGGCATATGAGCTTTCGAGTTCCCGAAAGGGTCGGTGTGAACGAGCGTGAAACAATATATAGAGAAACCGTAATTAATGGTTTGAGGTTTTGGGGACATACATCATGGCCAAAGTGACAACCACGAGAGACTCATCGGCCTCGACCGTGAGCCGAGGTTGATTTTCACCCAAAAGCTGTCGACCAAGTTTTGAGCGAGTGTTAGACCTAGTTCGATAGAAAACGAATCAGCAATAAAGACTCATGGCCTCCGGCCATGACACGGGGGTTATTTTTGCAAATAAACGACGTTTGGGTCGAGAAAATATGCTTTTCTAGTTTTTCGAGACAATGCGAGCATAGGAGCTTTCGAGTTCTCGGAAAGGTCGATGTGAATGAGCGTCAAACACTCTATAGAGAAACCGTAATTGCTTGGTTTGAAGTTTTTGGGACCTACGAGCATAGCCAAAGTGATAACCACGGAGACTCATCGACCTCGACCGTGAGCTGAAGTTGATTTTCACCCAAAAACTACCGACCAAGTTTTGAGCGATGTTAAACCTAGTTCAATAGAAAACGAACCAGCAATAAAGACTCATGGCCTCCGGCCATGACACGGGGGTTATTTTTGCAAATAAACGACGTTTGGGTCGAGAAAATACGCTTTTCTAGTTTTTTGAGATAATGCGAGCTTGGGAGCTTTCGAGTTCCGGGAAAGGTCGGTGTGAATGAGCGTCAAACAATCTATAGAAAAGCTGTAATTGTTGGTTTGAAGTTTTTGGGACCTACAACATAGCCAAAGTGACAACCACGGAGACTCATCGACCTCGACCGTGAGCCGAAGTTGATTTTCACCCAAAACCGCCGACCAAGTTTTGAGCAATTTTAGACCTAGTTCGATAGAAAACGAATCAGCAATAAAGACTCATGGCCTCCGGCCATGACACGGGGGTTATTTTTGCAAATAAACGACGTTTGGGACGAGAAAATATGCTTTTCTAGTTTTTCGAGACAATGCGAGCATAGGAGCTTTCGAGTTCCCGGAAAGGTCGATGTGAATGAGCGTCAAACAATCTATAGAGAAACCGTAATTGCTGGTTTGAAGTTTTTGGGACCTACGAGCATAGCCAAAGTGACAACCACGGAGACTCATCGGCCTCGACCGTGTGCCGAGGTTGATTTTCGCCCAAAAATAGCCGACCAAGTTTTGAGCAATTTTAGACCTAGTTCGATGCCAAATGAGCCAACGATAAAAACTTTTTGGCTATGCCTCGCGGGTGATTTTAAAAAAAAACGATGTTTATGGCGAGAAAATACGCTTTTCTAGTTTTTTGAGATAATGCGAGCATACACGCTTTCGAGTTCCTGGAAGGGCCGGTGTGAACAAGCATGAAACAATATATAGAGAAACTATAATTACTCGGTTTGAGGTTTTTGGAACCTACATCATGGCCAAGGTGACAACCATAGAGACTCGTCGGCCTCGACTATGAGTCGAGCTTGATTTTCGTCCAAAAACTACCGACCAAGTTTTGAGTAGCGTTAGACCTAGTTTGATAGAAAACGAACCAACGAGTAAAGACTCATGCCTTTGGCCATGACTTGGGGGTTATTTTTGTAAATAAACGACGTTTAGGTCGAGAAAATATGCTTTTCTAGTTTTTCGAGACAATGCGAGCATGGAAGCTTTCGAGTTCCCGGAAATGCCGGTGTGAACGAGCGTGAAACAATCTATAGAGAAACGAGTAATTGCTAGTTTGAAGTTTTTGGGACCTACGAGCATAGCCAAAGTGATAACCAAAGAGAATCATCGGCCTCGACTATGTGCCGAGGTTGATTTTTGCCCAAAAATGGCCGATCAAGTTTTGAGCAATTTTAGACCGAGTTCAATGCCAAAATAGCCAACGATAAAAACTTTTTGGCTATGACACAGGGGTATTTTTTCAAAAAAAACAATGTTTACGTCGAGAAAATACGCTTTTGTAGTTTTTGGAGATAATGCGGGCATGTGAGCTTTCGAGTTCTCGAAAGGGCCGGTGTGAACGATCGTGAAACAATATATAGAGAAACCGTAATTACTGGTTTGAGGTTTTTGGGACCTACATCATGGCCAAAGTGACAACCACGGAGACTCATCGGCCTCGACCGTGAGCTTAAGTTGATTTTTGCCCAAAAATAGCCGACCAAGTTTTGAGCGAGTTTTAGACTCGGTTCGATGGATAACGAGCCAACGATAAAAACTCATCACCTTTGGCCATGACACGGGGTGATTTTTTGAAAAAAAGATGTTTAGGTCGAGAAAATACGCTTTTTTAGTTTTTTGAGGTAATGCGGGCATGCGAGCTTTCGAGTTCTCGGAAAGGTCGGTGTGAACGAGCGATAAACAATCTATAGAGAAACTATAATTGTCGATATTAGATTTTTGGAACCTACATCATGGCCAAAATGACAACCATAGAGACTCATCGGCCTCGATTGTGAGTCGAGGTTGATTTTCGTCCAAAAATGGCCGACCAAGTTTTGAGTAGTTTTAGACCCGGTTCGATGGCAAACGAGCCAACGATAAAAATTTATCACCTTTGACCATGACACGGGGGTGAGTTTTGTAAAAAAACGACGTTTAAGTCGAGAAAATACGCTTTTCTAGTTTTTTGAGACAATGCGAGCATTCGAGCTTTCGAGTTCTCGGAAAGGCCGGTGTGAACGAGCGAGGAAAAATCTATAGAGAAACTGTAATTGCTAGTTTTAGGTTTTTGTGACCTACAACATAGCCAAAGTGACAACCAAAGAGACTCATCGGCCTCGATCGTGAGCTAAGGTTGATTTTCGCCCAAAAATGGTTGAAAAAGTTTTGAGAACTTTTAGACCCAATTCGATGGCAAACCAACCAACGATAAAAACTCATCGCCTTTGGCCGTGACACGGGGGTGATTTTTGAAAAAAAAACGATGTTTAGGCCGAGAAAATACGCTTTTGTAGTTTTTCGAGATAATGCGGGCATGAGAGCTTTCGAGTTCGTAGAAGGGCCGATGTGAACGAGCGTGAAACAATATATGAGAAACCGCAATTACTTGGTTTGAGTTTTTGGGACCAACATCACGGCCTAAGTGACAACCACAGAGACGCATCGACTTCGACCGTGATCCGAGGTTCATTTTCCCCTAAAAATAGCCGACCAAGTTTTGAGCAATTTTAGACCGAGTTCGATGGCAAATGAGCCAACAATAAAAACCTTTTGGTTATAACCCGGGGGTGATTTTTTCAAAAAAACGATGTTTACGCCAAGAAAATACGCTTTTGTAGTTTATTGAGATAATGCGGGCATGTGAGCTTTCGAGTTCCTGGAAGGGCCGGTGTGAACGAGCATGAAACAATATATAGAGAAACCGTAATTACTAGTTTGAGGTTTTCGGGACCTACATCATGGCCAAAGTGACAACCATAGTAGACTCATCGGCCTCGACTCGTGAGCTTAAGTTGATTTTTGCCCAAAAATAGCCGACCAAGTTTTGAGCGAGTTTTAGACTCATTTCGATGGATAACAAGCCAACGATAAAAACTCATCACCTTTGGCCATGACTCGGGGGTGATTTTTGTAAAAAAATGATGTTTAGGCCGAGAAAATACGTTTTTCTAGTTTTTTGAGATAATGCGGGCATGTGAGCTTTCGAGTTCCATGAAGGGTCGATGTAAAACAAGCATGAAACAATATATAGAGAAACTATAATTACTGGTATGAGGTTTTTGGGGCCTATATCATGGCAAAGTTACAACCATAGACTCATCGGCCTCGATTGTGATCCGAGATTGATTTTCGCCCAAAAATAACCTACCATGTTTTGAGCGAGTTTTAGACCCCGTTCGATGGCAAATGAGCCAATGATAAAAATTCATCACCTTTGGCCATGACACGGGGTGATTTTTTCAAAAAACGATGGTTAGGCCGAGAAAATACGATTTTTTAGATTTTCGAGACAATGCGGGCATGCGAGCTTTGGAATTCTCGGAAAGGCCGAGTGTGAACGAGCAATAAACAATCTATAGAGAAACCGTAATTGCCGATATTAGGTTTTTGAGACCTATATCATAGCCAAAGTGACAACCAAATTGCCTCAACTGTGAGTCGAGGTTGATTTTCGCCCAAAAATAACCGACCAAGTTTTGAACAATTTTGGACCAAGTTCGATGGAAAACGAGCCAACAATAAAAACTCATCGCCTATGGCCATGACTCGGGGGTGATTTTCGTAAAAAAACGATGTTTAGGCCGAGAAAATACACTTTTTTAGTTTCTTGAGATAATGCGGGCATGCGAGCTTTCAAGTTCTTGGAAGGGCCGGTGTGAATGAGCGTGAAACAATATATAGAAAAGCCGTAATTACTAGTTTGAGGTTTTTGGGACCTACATCATGGCAAAAGTGACAACCACGGAGACTCATCGGCCTCGACTCGTGAGTCGAGGTCGATTTTCGCCCAAAAATAGCCGACCAAGTTTTGAGTAGTTTTAGACCCGGTTCAATGGCAAACGAGCCAACGATAAAAATTCATCCCCTTTGGCAATGACTCGGGGGTGATTTTTGCAAAAAAAATGATGTTTAGGCCAAGAAAATACGATTTTCTAGTTTTTCGAGATAATGCGGGCATGCGAGCTTTCGAGTTCCTAGAAGGACCGAGTGTGAACGAGCATGAAACAATATATGAGAAACCGTAATTACCGATTTGAGGTTTTTGGCACCTACAAGCATGGCCAAAGTGACAACCAAAGAGACTCATCGGCCTTGACCGTGAGTCGTGGTTGATTGTCGCCCCAAAATAATCGACCAAGTTTTGAGGAGTTTTAAACCAAATTCGATGGCAAACGAGCCAACGATAAAAACTCATCACCTTTGCCCATGACCTAGGGGTGATTTTTGCAAAAAAACGATGTTTAGGCCAAGAAAATACGCTTTTCTATTTTTTTGAGATAATGCGAGCATGCGAGCTTTTGGAGTTCCTTGAAGGGCCGGTGTGAACAAGCGTGAAACAATATAAAGAAAAATTTTAATTACTCGGTTTGAGGTTTTTGGGACCTACATCATGGCCAAAGTGACAACCACGGAGACTCATCGGCCTCGATTGTGAACTAAGGTTGATTTTCGCCCAAAAATAGCCGCCCAAGTTTTGAGCAGTTTTAGACCCGGTTCGATGGCAAACGAGCCAACGATAAAAAATCATCACCTTTGGCCATGACCTAGGGGTGATTTTTGCAATAAAAATGATGTTTAGGTCGAGAAAATACGTTTTTCTAGTTTTTCGAGATAATGGGGCATGTGAGCTTTCGAGTTCCCGGAAGGGCCGGTGTGAACGAGCGTGAAACAATATATAGAGAAACTGTAATTAATGGTATGAGATTTTTGGGACCTACATCATGGCCAAAGTGACAATCACGGAGACTCATCGGCCTCGACCGTGAGCCGAGGTTGATTTTTGCACAAAACTAACGATTAAGTTTTGAGCAATTTTAGACCCGGTTCGATGGCAAATGAGCCAATGATAAAAGCTCATCACCTTTGGCCATGACTCGGGGGTATTTTTTCAAAAAAATGATGTTTAGGTCGAGCGAGATACGATTTTCTAGTTTTTCGAGACATTGCGGGCATGCGAGCTTTCGAGTTCCCGGAAAGGCCGATGTGAACGAGTGATAAACAATCTATAGAGAAATTGTAATTGTCTATATTAGGTTTTTGGACCTATATCATAGCCAAAGTGACACCCACGGAGACTCATCGCCTCGACCGTGAGTCGAGGTTGATTTTCACCCAAATATGGCCGATTTAGTTTTGAGCAATTTTAGACCCGGTTCGATGGCAAACGAGCCAACGATAAAAACTCATCACCTTTGGCCATGACTTGGGGGTAATTTTTGCAAAAAAACGATGTTTACACCGAGAAAATATGCTTTTCTAGTTTTTTGAGATAATACGGGCGAGGCGAGCTTTCGAGTTCTCGGAAAGGTCGGTGAGTCGAGGTTGATTTTCGCCCAAAAATGACCGACCAAGTTTTAAGCGATTTTCGACCTAGTTCGATGAAAAACGAGCCAACGATAAAAACTCATCGTCTTTGGCCATGACTCGGTGGTGATTTTTGCAAAAAAAC
This sequence comes from Dovyalis caffra, assembly GCA_963924115.1. NCBI lineage: Eukaryota > Viridiplantae > Streptophyta > Magnoliopsida > Malpighiales > Salicaceae > Dovyalis > Dovyalis caffra. Next base: position 398,952 of record CAWUPB010000164.1, on the reverse strand, counting down.
GATGTTTAGGCCGAGAAAATACGCTTTTTTAGTTTTTCGAGATAATGCGGGCATGCGACCTTTCGAGTTCCCGGAAGCACCGGTGTGAACGAGCGTGAAAAAATATATAGAGAAACCGTAACTACTCGGTTTGAGGTTTTTGGGACCTACATCATGGTTAAAGTGACAACCATAGAGACTCATCGGCCTCGACCGTGAGATGAGGTTGATTTCGCCGAAAAACGGCCGTCCAAGTTTTGAAAAGTTTTAGAGCCGGTTCGATGGCAAACGAGCCAATGATAAAAAATCATCGCCTTTGTCCATCATCGCGGGGGTATTTTTGTAAAAAACGATATTTAGGTCGAGAAAATATGCTTTTTGAGTTTTTCGAGATAATGTAGGCATACGAGCTTTCGAGTTCCTGGAAGGGCGGTGTGAACGAGTGTGAAACAATATATAGAGAAATTATAATTACTGGTTTGAGGGTTTTGGGACCTACATCATGGCCAAAGTGACAACCACAAAGACTCATCGACCTCGATCGTGAGTCGAGGTTGATTTTCGCCCAAAAATAACCGACAAAATTTTGAGCGAGTTTTAGACCCATTTCGATGGCAAACGAGCCAACGATAAAAACTCATCACCTTTGGCCATGACTTGGGGGTGATTTTTGCAAAAAAACGATGTTTACACCGAGAAAATATGCTTTTCTAGTTTTTTGAGATAATACGGGCGAGGCGAGCTTTCGAGTTCCTGGAAAGGTCGGTGAGCTGAGGTTGATTTTCGCCCAAAACGATCGACCAAGTTTTAAGCGAGTTTTAGACCTAGTTCGATGAAAAACGAGCCAACGATAAAAACTCATCATCTTTGGCCATGACACGGTGGTGATTTTTGCAAAAAAATGATGTTTAGGCTGAGAAAATACACTTTTTTAGTTTTTCGAGTTAATGCGGGCATGAGACCTTTCGAGTTCTTGGAAGCACCGGTGTGAACGAGGGTGAAAAAATATATAGAGAAACTCGTAACTACCGGTTTGAGGTTTTTGGGACCTACATCATGGTTAAAGTGACAACCATAGAGACTCATCGACCTCGACCGTGAGATGAGGTTGATTTCACCGAAAAACGACCGTCCAAGTTTTGAAACGTTTTAGAGCCGGTTCGATGGCAAACGAGCCAATGATAAAAAATCATCGCCTTTGTCCATCATCTAGGGGTATTTTTGTAAAAAAACGATATTTAGGTCGAGAAAATACACTTTTTGAGTTTTTCGAGATAATGTAGGCATACGAGCTTTCGAGTTCCTGGAAGGGCGGTGTGAACGAGTGTGAAACAATATATAGAGACATTATAATTACTGGTTTGAGGGTTTTGGGACCTACATCATGGCCAAAGTGACAACCACAAAGACTCATCGGCCTCGACTCGTGAGTCGAGGTTGATTTTTGCCCAAAAATAACCGACAAAGTTTTGAGCGAGTTTTAGACCCATTTCAATGGCAAACGAGCCAACAATAAAAACTCATCGCCTTTGGCCATGACCTAGGGGTGATTTTTACAAAAAAATGATGTTTACACCGAGAAAATACGCTTTTCTAGTTTTTTGAGATAATACGGGCGGGCGAGCTTTCGAGTTCCTGGAAAGGTCGGTGAGTCGAGGTTGATTTTCGCCCAAAAACGGCCGACCAAGTTTTAAGCGAGTTTTAGACCTAGTTCAATGGAAAATGAGCCAACGATAAAAACTCATCGTCTTTGGCCATGACACGGTGGTGATTTTTGCAAAAAACCGATGTTTAGGCCGAGAAAATACGCTTTTCTAGTTTTTCGAGAAAATGCGGGCATGCGACCTTTCGAGTTCCTGGAAGCACCGGTGTGAACGAGCGTGAAAAAATATATAGAGAAGCTGTAACTACTGGTTTGAGGTTTTTGGGACCTACATCATGGCTAAAGTGACAACCATAGAGACTCATCGGCCTCGACTATGAGATGAGGTTGATTTCGTTGAAAAACGACCGTCCAAGTTTTGAAAAGTTTTAGAGCTAGTTCAATGGCAAATGAGCCAATGATAAAAAATCATCGCCTTTGTCCATCATGCGGGGGTATGTTTGCAAGAAAACGATGTTTAGGTCGAGAAAATACGCTTTTCGAGTTTTTTGAGATAATGTAGGCATACGAGCTTTCGAGTTCCTAGAAGGGCGGTGTGAACGAGTGTGAAACAATATATAGAGAAATTATAATTACTTGGTTTGAGGTTTTTGGGACCTACATCATAGCCAAAGTAACAACCACAGAGACTCATTGACCTCGACTCGTGAGCCGAGGTTGATTTTCGTCCAAAAATGATCGACCAAGTTTTCAACGGTTTTAGACCTAGTTCGATGGAAAACGAGCCAATGATAAAAACTCATCGTCTTTGGCCATGACACAGTGCTGATTTTTGCAAAAAACGATGTTTAGGCCGAGAAAATACGCTTTTCTAGTTTTTCGAGATAATGCGGGCATGTGACCTTTCGAGTTCCTAGAATCATCCGTGTGAACGAGCGTGAAAAAATATATAGAGAAACTGTAACTACCGGTTTGAGGTTTTTGGGACCTACATCATGGCTAAAGTGACAACCATAGAGACTCATCGGCCTCGTACGTGAGATGAGGTTGATTTCGTAGAAAAACGGCCGTCCAAGTTTTGAAAAGTTTTATAGCCGGTTCAATAGCAAACGAGCCAATGACAAAAAATCATCGCCTTTTTCCATCATCCGGGGTTATTTTTGCAAAAAAACGATGTTTAGGTCGAGAAAATACGCTTTTCGAGTTTTTCGAGATAATGTAGGCATACGAGCTTTCGAGTTCCTAGAAGGGCTGGTGTGAACGAGTGTGAAACAATATATAGAGAAATTATAATTACTGGTTTGAGGTTTTTAGGACCTACGTCATGGCCAAAGTGACAACCACAAAGACTCATCGGCCTCGGCCGTGAGTCGAGGTTGATTTTCGCCCAAAAATAACAGACAAAGTTTTGAGCGAGTTTTCGATGGAAAACGAGCAAACGATAAAAACTCATCGCCTTTGGCCATGACACGGGGGTGATTTTTTCAAAAAACGATGTTTAGGCCTAGCAAATACGATTTTCTAGTTTTTCGAGCCAATGCGAGCATGCGAGCTTTCGAGTTCCTTGAAAGGCCGGCGTGAACGAGTGATAAACAATCTATAGAGAAACTATAATTGCTAATATTATGTTTTTGGGACCTACATCATAGCCAAAGTGACAACCATAGAGACTCATCGGCCTCGACTATGAGTCGAGGTTGATTTTCGCCCAAAAACAACCGACCAAGTTTTGAGCAATTTTAGACCCGGTTCAATGGAAAACGAGCCAAGGATAAAAACTCATCGCGTGCGGCCATGACTCGGGGGTGATTTTTACAAAAAAATGATGTTTAGGCGAGAAAATACGATTTTCTAGTTATTTGAGACAATGCGGGAATGCGTGCTTTTGAGTTTCGGAAAGGTCGATGTGAACGAGCAATAAACAATCTATAGAGAAACCGTAATTGCCCATTTGTGGTTTTTGGGACCTATATCATAGCCAAAGTGACAACCACGGAGACTCATCGGCCTCGACTATGAGCCGAGGTTGATTTTCGCCAAAAAACGGCCGACCAATTTTAAGCGAGTTTTAGACCTAGTTCGATGGAAAACGAGCTAACGATAAAAACTCATCGCCTTTGGCCATGACACAGGGGTATTTTTGCAAAAAAATGATGTTTACGCCGAGAAAATACGCTTTTCTAGCTTTTCGAGATAATGCGGGCATGCGACCTTTCGAGTTCCTAGAAAGACCGGTGTGAACGAGCGTGAAACAATATATAGAGAAGTCTGTAATTACTTGGTTTGAGGTTTTTGGGACCTACATCATGGCTAAGTGACAACCATAGAGACTCATCGGCCTTTACTATGAGATGAGGTTGATTTCGCCATAAAACAACCGTCCAAGTTTTGAAAAGTTTTAGACCCGGTTCGATGGCAAACGAGACAATGATAAAAAATCATCGCCTTTGTCCATGACCTAGGAGTGATTTTTGTAAAAAAACGATGGTTAGGCCGAGAAAATACGCTTTTCGAGTTTTTTGAGATAATGCAACCATACGAGCTTTCAAGTTCCTGGAAGGGCCGGTGTGAACGAGTGTGAAACAATATATAGAGAAATTATAATTACTGGTTTGAGGTTTTGGGACCTACATCATGGCCAAAGTGACAACCACGGAGACTCATCGGCCTCGACCGTGAGTCGAGGTTGGTTTTCGCCCAAAAATAACCGACCAAGTTTTGAGCGAGCTTTGCACGTAGTTCGATACAAATGAGCCAATGATAAAATCTCATCACCTTTGTCCATGACACGGGGGTGATTTTTGCAAAAAAATGATGTTTACGCCGAGAAAATACGCTTTTCTAGTTTTTTGAGATAATGCGGGCATGCGAGCTTTCGAGTTCCTAGAAGGACCGGTGTGAACGAGCATGAAACAATATATAGAGAAACTATAATTACCGATATGAGGTTTTTGGGACCTACATCATGGCAAAAGTGACAACCACAGAGATTCATCGGCCTTGATCGTGAGTCGAGGTTGATTTTTGCGCAAAAATAACCGACGAAGTTTTGAGCGAGTTTTAGACCCGGTTCGATGGCAAACGAGCCAACGATAAAAGCTCATTGCCTTTGGCCATGACTCGCGGGTGATTTTTTCAAAAAAACGATGTTTAGGTCGAGCAAATACGATTTTCTAGTTTTTCGAGACATTGCGGGCATGCGAGCTTTCGACTTCCTAGAAAGGCTAGTGTGAACGAGTGATAAACAATATATAGAGAAACCGTAATGATTGGTATGAGGTTTTTGGGACCTACATCATGGCGAAACCGACAACCACGGAGACTCATCGGCCTCGACCGTGAGCCGAGGTTGATTTTTGCCCAAAAATAACCGACCAAGTTTTGAGCAATTTTAGACCCATTTCGATGGCCAACGAGCCAATGATAAAAACTCATCGCCTTTGGCCATGACACGGGGGTGATTTTTTTTAAAAAAACGATGTTTACGCCGAGCAAATACGATTTTCTAGTTTTTCGAGTCAATGCGGGCATGCGAGCTTTCGAGTTCTTGGAAAGGTCGGTGTGAACGAGCGTGAAACAATATAAAGCGAAACCGTAATTACCGGTATGAGGTTTTTGGGACCTACATCATAGCCAAAGTGACAACCACGGAGACTCATCGACCTCGACTATGAGCTCGAGTTGATTTTCGCCCAAAAATAACCGACTAAATTTTGAGCGAGTTTTAGACCCGGTTCGTTGGCAAACGAGCCAACAATGAAAACTCATCCACTTTGGCCATGACTTGGGGATGATTTTTGGAAAAAAATGATGTTTAAGCCAAGAAAATACGCTTTTCTTGTTTTTCGAGATAATCCGGGCATGCGAGCATTCGAGTTCCTAGAAGGGCCGGTGTGAACGAGCGTGAAACAATATATAGAGAAACGATAATTACCGGTATGAGATTTATGGGACCTACATCATGGCCAAAGTGACAACCACGGAGACTCATCGGCCTCGACCGTGAGTTGAGATTGATTTTCGGCCAAAAATAGCCGACCAAGTTTTGAGCGAGTTTTAGGCCCGGTTCGATGGCAAACAAGCCAACGATAAAAACTCATCGCCTTTGGCCATGACTCGGGGGTGATTTTTGCAAAAAAAAATGATGTTTAGGCTGAGAAAATACGTTTTTCTAGTTTTTCGAGATAATGCCGGCATGCGAGCTTTCGTGTTCTTGGAAAGGCCGGTGTGAATGAGCGTGAAACAATATATAGAGAAACTATAATTACTGGTATGAGGTATTTGGGACCTATATCATGGCCAAAGTGACAACCACGAGAGATTCATCGGCCTCGACCGTGAGCCGAGGTTGATTTTCGCCCAAAAATAACGGACCAACTTTTGAGCGAGTTTTAGACCCAGTTCATTTTCAAACGAGCCAACAATAAAAACTCGTCCACTTTGGCCATGACACGGGGGTGATTTTTGCAAAAAAATGATGTTTAGGCCAAGAAAATACGCTTTTCTAGTTTTTCGAGATAATGCCTCGACTCGTGAGTCGAGGTTGATTTTCGCCCAAAAATAACCGACCAACTTTTGAGCGAGTTTTAGACCCGAGTTCGTTTTCAAATTAGCCAACAATAAAAACTCATCCACTTTGGCCATGACACGGGGGTGATTTTTGCAAAAAAATGATGTTTAGGCCAAGAAAATACGTTTTTTTAGTTTTTCGAGATAATGCGGGCATGCGAGCGATCGAGTTCCTAGAAGGGCCGGTGTGAACGAGCGTGAAAAAATATATAGAGAAACTATAATTACTGGTTTGAGGTTTTTGGCACCTACATCATGGCCAAAGTGACAACCACGGAGACTCATCGGCCTCGACTCGTGAGCCGAGGTTGATTTTCGCCCAAAAATAGCCGACCAAATTTTGAGCGAGTTTTAGACCCGGTTCGATGGTAAACGAGCTAACGATAAAAACTCATCACCTTTGGCCATGACACGGGGGTGATTTTTTCAAAAAAGGACGTTTAGGCGAGAGAAAATACGATTTTCTAGTTTTTCGAGACAAAGCGGGCATGCGAGCTTTCGAGTTCCCGAAAGGCCGGTGTGAACGAGCGATAAACAATTAATAAAGAAAATGTAATTGCCGATATTAAGTTTTTGGGACCTACATCATAGCCAAAGTGACAACCACGGAGACTCATCGGCTTCGATCGTGAGTCGAGGTTGATTTTCGCCCAAAAATAACTAACCAAGTTTTGAGCGAGTTTTAGACCCAATTTGATGGAAAATGAGCCAACAATAAAAACTCATCGCCTTTGGCCATGACACGGGGGTGGTTTTTTCAAAAAAAGGACGTTTAGGCGGAGAAAATATGATTTTTTAGTTTTTTGAGACAATGCGGGCATGCGAGCTTTCGAGTTCCCGGGAAAGCCGGTGTGAACGAGCGATAAACAATCTATAAAGAAACTATAATTGCTGATATTAGGTTTTTGGGACCTATACCATATCCAAAGAGACAACCACGGAGACTCATCGGCCTCGACCGTGAGTCGAGTTTGATTTTTGCCCGAAATGGCCGACCACGTTTTGAGTAGTTTTAGACCCATTTCGATGGAAAACGAGCCAATGATAAAAACTCATCGCCTTTGGCCATGATGCGGGGGTGATTTTTGCAAGAAAACGACGTTTATGCCGAGAAAATACGATTTTCTAATTTTTCGAGACAATGCGGGCATGCGAGCTTTCGAGTTCCTGGAAAGGCCATTGTGAACGAGCGATAAACAATCTATAGGGAAACTTTAATTGCCGATTTGAGGTTTTTGGCACCTACATCATAGCCAAAGTGACAACCACGGAGACTCATCGGCCTCGACCGTGAGCTGAGGTTGATTTTTGTCCAAAAATAGCCAACCAAGTTTTGAGCGAGTTTTAGACCCGGTTCGATGAAAAACGAGCCAACAAGAAAAACTCATCACCTTTGACCATGACACGGGGTGATTTTTGCAAAAAAACAATGTTTAGGTCGAGAAAATACGTTTTTCTAGTTTTTCGAGATAATGTCGGCATAAGAGCTTTCGAGGTCCCGTAAGGGTCGATGTGAAAGAGCGTGAAACAATATATATAGAAACCGTAATTACTAGTTTGAGGTTTTTGAGACCTACATCATAGCCAAAGTGACAATCATAGAGATTCATCGGCCTCGATTGTTAGTCGAGGTTGATTTTCGCCCAAAAACGACCATCCAAGTTTTGAGTAGTTTTAGACCTCGTTCGATGGAAAAGGAGCCAACAATAAAGACTCATAGCCTTTGGCCATGACACGGGGGTTATTTTTGCAAATAAACAACATTTAGGTCGAGAAAATATATTTTTCTAGTTTTTCGAGACAATGCGGGCATGCGAGCTTTCGAGGTCTTGGAAAGGCCGACGTGAACGAGTGTCAAACAATCTATAGAGAAACTGTAATTGATGGTTTGACATTTTTGGGATCTACATCATAGCCAAAGTGACAACCACGAGAGACTCATCGGCCTCGATTGTGAGTCGAGGTTGATTTTCGCCTAAAAATGGGCGACCAAGTTTTGAGTACTTTTAGACCCGAGTTCGATGAAAAACGAGCCAACAAGAAAAACTCATCACCTTTGGCCATGACACAGGGTGATTTTTGAAAAAAAACGATGTTTAAGACGAGAAAATACGTTTTTTTAGTTTTTCAAGATAATGCGGGCATGCAACCTTTCGAGTTCTCGGAAGGGTCGGTGTGAAGAGCGTGAAATAATATATAGACAAGCCGTAATTACCGGTTTGAGGTTTTTGGGACCTACATCATGGTCGAAGTGACAACCACGGAGACTCATCGACCTCGACCGTGAGATGAGGTTGATTTCGCCTAAAAACGACCGACCAAGTTTTGAGCGGTTTTAGACCCGGCTTGATGGCAAACGAGCCAATGATAAAAACTCATCGCCTTTGTCCATGACACGGGGGTGATTTTTGCAAAAAAAACGATGTTTAGGTCGAGAAAATACGCTTTTCTAGTTTTTCGAGATAATGCAAGCATACGAGCTTTCGAGTTCCTGGAAGGGCCGGTGTGAACGAGTGTGAAACAATATATAGAGAAACTATAATTACTCGGTTTAAGGTTTTTAGGGCCTACATCATAGCCAAAGTGACAACCACGGAGACTCATCGGCCTCGACTATGAGCCGAGGTTGATTTTCGCCCAAAGATGGCCGACCAAGTTTTGAGCATTTTTAGACCTAGTTAGATGGAAAACGAGCCAACAATAAAGCCTCATTGCCTTTGGCCATGACACGGGGGTTATTTTTGCAAAAAAATGATGTTTAGGTATAGAATATACGCTTTTCTAGTTTTTCGAGACAATGCGGGCATGCGACCTTTCGAGTTCCTGGAAAAGCCGATGTGAACGAGCGTGAAACAATCTATAGAGAAACTGTAATTGATTGTTTGAGATTTTTGGGATCTACATCATAGCCAAAGTGACAACCACGGAGACTCATCGACCTCAATTGTGAGTCGAGGTTGATTTTCGCCCAAAAATAGCCGACCAAGTTTTGAGCGAGTTTTGGACCTCGTTCGATTGAAAATAAGCCAACAATAAAGACTCATAGCCTTTGGCCTTGACTCGGGGGTTATTTTTGCAAATAAACGACATTTAGGTCGAGAAAATACGCTTTTCTAGTTTTTTGAGACAATGCGGGCATGCGAGCTTTCGTGGTCCTGGAAAGGTCGATGTGAATGAGCGTGAAAGAATGTATAGAGAAACCGTAATTCATGGTTTGAGGTTTTTGGGATCCGCATCATCACCAAAGTGACAACCACGGAGACTCATCGGCCTCGACTATGAGTCGAGGTTGATTTTCGCCCAAAAACGGTCGACCAAGTTTTAAGCGAGTTTTGGACGTCGTTCGATTGAAAGTAAGCCAAGAATAAAGACTCATAGCCTTTGGCCTTGACTCGGGGGTTATTTTTGCAAATAAACGACATTTAGGTCGAGAAAATACGCTTTTCTAGTTTTTCGAGACAATGCGGGCATGCGAGCTTTCGAGGTCTCGGAAAGGCCGATGTGAATGAGCGTGAAAGAATCTATAGAGAAACTATAATTGATGGTTTGAGATTTTTGGGATCTACATCATCGCCAAAGTGACAACCACGAGAGACTCATCGGCCTCGACTCGTGAGCCGAGGTTGATTTTCGCCCAAAAACGACCGACCAAGTTTTAAGTACTTTTAGACCCAGTTTGATAAAAAATGAGCCAACAAGAAAAACTCATCGCCTTTGGCCATGACTCGGGGTGATTTTTGCAAAAAAATGATGTTTAGGTCGAGAAAATACGCTTTTTTAGTTTTTCGAGACAATGCTGGCATGCGAGCTTTTGAGGTCCTGTAAGGGCGGTGTGAAGGAGCGTGAAAGAATATATAGAGAAACTGTAATTACTAGTTTGAGGTTTTTGAGACCTACATCATAGCCAAAGTGACAACCAAAGAGATTCATCGGCCTCGATCGTGAGTCGAGGTTGATTTTTTCCCAAAAATGACCGACCAAGTTTTGAGCGAGTTTTAGACCTCATTCGATGGAAAAAGAGCCAATAATAAAGACTCATAGCCTTTGGCCATGACACAGGGGTTATTTTTGCAAATAAACGATATTTAGTTCGAGAAAATACGCATTTCTAGTTTTTCGAGACAATGCGGGCATGCGAGCTTTTGAGGTCCTATAAGGGCCAATGTGAAGGAGCGTGAAACAATCTATAGAGAAACTGTAATTGCTTGGTTTGAGGTTTTTGAGACCTACGAGCATAGCCAAAGTGACAACCAAAGATACTCATCGGCCTCGATTGTGAGTCGAGGTTGATTTTCGCCCAAAAATGGCCGAACAAGTTTTGAGCACTTTTAGACCCGGTTCGATGGAAAACGAGCCAACTAGAAAAACTCATCACCTTTGGCCATGACACGGGGTGATTTTTGGAAAAAAAATGATTTTTAGGTCGAGAAAATACGTTTTTCTAGTTTTTCGAGATAATGCGGGCATGTAAGCTTTCGAATTCTGGAAAGGCCGGTGTGAACGACCATGAAACAATCTATAGAGAAACTATAATTACTGGTTTGAGGTTTTTTGGACCTACGACATAGCCAATGTGACAACAAACGAGACTCATCGGCCTCGACTATAAGTCGAGGTTGATTTTCGCCCAAAAATGATTGGCCAAGTTTTGAGTAGTTTTAGACGTAGTTCGATGGAAAAGGAGCCAACGATAAAAACTCATCGCCTTTGGCGATGACTCAGGGTGATTTTTGCAAAAAAAAAAATGATGTGTAGGTCGAGAAAATACGCTTTTCTTTCGAGTTCCTAGAAACGCCGGTGTGAACGAGGGTGAAATAATATATAGAGAAACCGTAATTACTGGTTTGAGGTTTTTGGGACCTACATCATGGCCAAAGTGATAACCATAGAGACTCATCGGCCTCAACTGTGAGATGAGGTTGATTTCGCCCAAAAATGGCCGACTAAGTTTTGAGCGAGTTTTAGACACGGTTTGATGGCAAACGAGCCAATGATAAAAACTCATCACCTTTGGCCATGACACGGGGGTGATTTTTGTAAAAAAATGATGTTTAGGTCGAGAAAATACGCATTTCTAGTTTTTGGAGATAATGCGAGCATGCGAGCTTTCGAGTTCTCGGAAGGGCCGATGTGAACGAGCGTGAAACAATATATGAGAAACTGTAATTGTTGGTTTCGGGTTTTGGGACCTACAACATAGCCAAAGTGATAACCAAAGAGACTCATCGGCCTCGACTGTGAGTCGAGGTTGATTTTCGCCCCAAAATGGCCGACCAAGTTTTGAACAGTTTTAGACCCAATTCAATGGCAAACGAGAAAACGATAAAAACTCATCGCCTATGGCCATGACCTTGGGGTGATTTTTGCAAAAAAACGACGTTTAGGCCGAGAAAATACGATTTTCTAGTTTTTTGAGACAATGCGGCATGCGAGCATTCGAGTTCTCGGAAAGGTCGGTGTGAACAAGCGATAAACAATCTATAGTGAAATTGTAATTGCAGATTTGTGGTTTTTGGGACCTACATCATAGCCAAAATGACAACCATAGAGACTCATTGGCCTCGACTATGAGCCGAGGTTGACTTTCACCCAAAAACGATCGACCAAGTTTTAAGCAGTTTTAGACCTAGTTTAATGGAAAACGAGCCAACGATAAAAACTCATCGCATTTGGTGATGACCTAGGGGTGATTTTTGTAAAAAACGACGTTTACGTTGAGAAAATACAATTTTTTAGTTTTTCGAGACAATGCGGGCATGCGAGCTCTCGAGTTCTCGGAAAGGCCGGTGCGAACGAGTGATAAACAATCTATAGAGAAATTATAATTACCGATTTATGGTTTTTGGGACCTACATTGTAACACCCCCGCCCTGGCCGTATTTCTACTACCCAAGTAGGGTACTAGACGAAGCGCGTTACACCGACATACCCTAAACTCTAAGTAGTTTTCTCATGATATTCTTAGGACTTTAACGAGTGCATTACGTATATAACTCGTTAAGATAAAATTTACGTAACATAATTAAATAAATTAATAAAACATTACAAGCAATATTCAATTTCTTGCGAACTCCATACCCCAAATTTACGGACAAAATAAAAACTAATATATGGTGCCTCACATGAGCCGGTTAGAAGGAGCCAGCCGCATCCGTACCAACTTGTCCTTTTTCCGTCAAGACATAAAAAAAAATAACAACATGGTGAGCCGAAGCTCGGTAAGTAGGGTGATGCACGTGATATGCAATGTTGTTTTGACTTCCCACCACACTCATAAATTTTAATCTCGGGTACCACGGGTATTAGCCGGTCTACTCTATTTATCATCCGGGTGGTCCGCAGATCACCTTCTGCTACAATGGAATTATCCCTCGTTGTAACTACTGTTAGCGGGAATCCATCGTCTAACGGTGCAAGCACACAACTTGATTTCATCCGGATGATCCTCGGATCATCTTCCGTTACAACGGAATTATCCCTCGTTGTAACTACTATTAACGAAAATCCATCGTCTAATAGTGCGGGCACACGACCTAGAGTACTTGGACTACTAATACCCACTTATTCCAATTAGGTTATCAAACCTAGATGTATAAACCGTTTCTCAATCAATTGCTTGTCTTAAACCACCCACTATGCACATGATGCACGTGATGACATATTTAATCACATTCAACCAAATTCGGGTACCAACCCTTCATTCTCATGCCATACTCACGGTCCAACTCACACTCGGAATTTATCCATTGCTCACATACCAATCATGATACCCACAGCGGGAACACAATCTCCGCTCATTAATATTGTTCATTAGGTTCATTAATATTTAAAAGAAGGTCCAAGTCCATTTAATTTAATCCAAGTCCATTAACTTTATCCTAGGTCCATTGACTCTATTTAATTCTATTTTATTTAGTCCAAGCTCATTTAGTTTATTCCAAACCTATTAATTTTGTCAAAGTCTAATTTTTTTGGTTTTAGGATTTATTACCGGGCAACTCCTAATTGAGTAAATAATTTTCTAATTTCAGAAAATAATTAAATCTTACTCATTTTATTTTAGATACTAGACATATTTATTTATAACATATCCAAAAATTAGGTCTAAATACCAAGTACACAATTAATTACAAATTTTTGAAACTTAGGGAGCAATCTGCCTAATAGTAGTTTATCTAGAGCTATCTATACTAAATCGGGTGTAACTCTTTGTACACTAATCGAATGACCAAGTAATTTTAAAGGAAGTTAGTTGAAACATAGATGAACAACTTTTATGCTTTAAGTTTCACCTAGAAAGCGATCTAAAATCCTTGAATAGACACCCCAAAATTCGGACAGAGTTTACTCCTTATTAACACTAATTTATTCCAAGCCAATTTTAAACATGTTTTAGTTCACTTAAATTTAGTCCAAGTTCAATCCAACCCATCACCACATACTTGGACATTTTACAAAAAATTATAACATCATAAATCATCACAAAAAGGCATCCATACATAGATTTATCCCAAGCATCAAGCATATAACCAATGAAGATTATTACAACCCATGAAATAAACACTAACAAAATAACTTTAAAAAAAATAATTTAAGAAATTAATCAGCCAAGAAAATGAAACCTACTTACCTCTTTTAGGTTTAAATATAGTTTTCCTAGCTCTTTTTCTTTCCTTTTTCCCTTCCTATTTTTCTTTCCTTTCCTTTCTCTCCTCACGTTTTTCTTCCTCTCTTTTCTTTCTTGCCTTTTCTCTCTCAATTTCTGGTACCTACGGTTTACTAAAGTGTTTCTCCTATTTTAACACTTGCTATACATATATATACTTACTTTCATTCAGCTACAAGTGTTAGAAATTAATGGGATAAGGTGTAAAGGTTATGGGTGAGTCATGAGAAAAGTTGGTCGCTTTGGAATCCATAATGGGTGAGTTGGCATAAATTAATTTATTGCATTTGCTTAGGTGTATATATAAATTTTAGACTAATTAAAATCATTAATTAACTTAATTCAAGTAAATAAAACTACTTTCTTTCATAAAAATTCGGAAATTTTCATTTTTAAAAATTCAGAATTTCTTTTCCCCCAAAATTCCAGCAGTGTTTCCTTCTAACCCATCTATACTAAAATGTGCATAACGCTTTCTATATGTAGAGCTAGTACACACACATACAAACAACTTTTATTATTTACGTTTTTCTCAAAAATCAATCTAAAAGCATCAAATAAATCTTGCAAGATTCGGTCGATTCTTCTCCCAAAATTCCAGCGAGAATGCATTTCGAAACAACCCTCACTATAATTGGTATAACTCTTAATGGATAGGTCCAAATATTATAAACTTTTATACGGGCCTATTAAACACATATATGAACAACTTTCATTCTTAAGGTTGACCCAAAAATTACTCTAAAGGCCTCAAATAATTCACACAAAACTCGGGTAGAATATAGTCCTTAAAACACCGATTTTGCATATTTAATTTCTTTAATAATTAAACCATTAATCTTAAGCACAATAACTTTAATTTAGCATAAATCACATGTTTCAAGCATTAATTTCTCATGATAAAATGATAATTACACTTACTCTTAATATACATATATATATATAATTATTCTAATACACCTCGCGTTATGGATAAGGGTTTTTACGGGGGTTACATACATCATAGCCAAAGTGACAACCACGAGAGACTCATCGGCCTCGATCGTGAGTCGAGGTTGATTTTTGCCCAAAAATGGCCGACCAAGTTTTAAGCGAGTTTTAGACCTAGTTCGATGGAAAATGAGCCAATGATAAAAACTCATTGCCTTTGTCCATGACCTAGGGGTGATTTTTGCAAAAAAACGATGTTTAGGACGAGAAAATATGCTTTTCTAGTTTTTTGAGATAATGCGGGCATGCGACCTTTCGAGTTCCTGGAAGGGCCGATGTGAATGAGCGTGAAACAATATATAGAGAAGCTGTAATTACTGGTTTGAGGTTTTTGGGACCTACATCATCGCCGAAGTGACAACCACGGAGACTCATCGGCCTCGGCTGTGAGATGAGGTTGATTTCGCCCAAAACGACCGACCAAGTTTTGAGTAGTTTTAGACCCGGTTCGATGGCAAATGAGCCAATGATAAAAAATCATCACCTTTTTCCATGACTTGGGGGTGATTTTTGCAAAAAAACGATGTTTAGGCCGAGAAAATACGCTTTTCTAGTTTTTCGAGATAATGCGAGCATACGAGCTTTCGAGTTCCTGGAAGGGCCGATGTGAACGAGTGTGAAACAATATATAGAGAAACTGTAATTGCTTGGTTTGAGGTTTTTGGGACATACATCATGGTCAAAGTGACAACCACGGACTCATCGGCCTCGACTGTAAGTCGAGGTTGATTTTCGCCCAAAAATGGCCGACCAAGTTTTGAGCGATTTTAGACCTAGTTTGATGGCAAACGATCCAATGATAAAAACTCATCACCTTTGGCCATGACCTAGGGGTGATTTTTCCAAAAAAATGACATTTAAGCGCGAAAAATACGATTTTTTAGTTTTTTGAGTTCCTGGAAAGGCCATTGTGAACGAGGGATAAAAAATCTATAGAGAAACTATAATTGTCGATTTGTGGGACCTACATCATAGCCAAAGTGACAACCACGAGACTCATCGGCCTCGACTCGTGAGTCGAGGTTGATTTTCGCCCAAAAATGGCCGACCAAGTTTTGAGCATTTTTAGACCCGAGTTCGATGGAAAACAAGCCAACGATAAAAATGCATCGCCTTTGGCCATGACTCGTGTGATTTATGCAAAAAAACGACGTTTAGGCCGAGAAAAGACGATTTTCTAGTTTTTCAACACAATGTGGGCATGCGAGCTTTCGAGTTCCTAGAAAGGCCGGTGTGAATGAGCATGAAACAATCTATATAGAAGCTGTAATTGATGGTTTGAGGTTTTTGGGACCTACATCATAGCCAAAGTGACAACCACGGAGACTCATCGGCCTCGACATTGAGTCGAGGTTGATTTTTGCCCAAAAATGGCCGACCAAGTTTTGATTAGTTTTAGACCTAGTTTGATTGTAAATGAGACAATGATAAAAACGCATAGCCTTTGGCCATGACTCGGGGTGATCTTTGCAAAAAAACGACGTTTAGGTCGAGAAAATACGCTTTTCTAGTTTTTCAAGATAATGCGGGCATGTGAGCTTTCGAGTTCCTAGAAAGGCCGGTGTGAACAAGCGTGAAACAATATATAGAGAAACTATAATTGCTGGTTTCGGGTTTATGGGACCTACATCATATCCAAAGTGATAACCAAAGAGACTCATCGGCCTCGACTATGAGTCGAGGTTGATTTTCACCCAAAAATGACCGATCAAGTTTTGAGCGAGTTTTGGACCCGGTTCGATGGCAAACAAGCCAACATTAAAGACTCATCACCTTTGGCCATGACACGGGGGTGATTTTTGTAAATAAATGACGTTTAGGCCGAGAAAATACGATTTTCTAGTTTTTCGAGAGAATACGGGCATTCGAGCTTTCGAGTTCCTAGAAAGGTCGGTGTGAACGAGCAATAAAAAAACTATAGAGAAACTGTAATTGCCGATTTGAGGTTTTTTCGACCTACATCATAGCCAAGCCGACAACCATAGAGACTCATCGGCCTCGATTGTGAGTCGAGGTTCATTTTCGCCCACAAAGGATCGACCAAGTTTTGAGCCGTTTTAGACCTAGTTAGATGGAAAACGAGCCAACAATAAAGACTCATGGCCTTTGGCCATGACACAGGGGTTATTTTTGCAAATAAACGACGTTTAGGCCGAGAAAATATGCTTTTCTAGTTTTTTCGGATAATGTGAGCATGCGAGCTTTCGAGTTCTAGGAAAGGCCGGTGTGAACGAGCATGAAACAATCTATAGAGAAACCGTAATGGATGGTTTGAGGTTTTTGGGACCTACATCATAGCCAAAGTGACAACCACCGAGACTCATTGGCCTTGATCGTGAGCTGAGGTTGATTTTCTCCCAAAAATGGCCGACCAAGTTTTGAGTAGTTTTAGACCTAGTTCGATGGCAAACGAGCCAACGATAAAAACTCATCACGTTTGGCCATGACACGGGGGTATTTTTGAAAAAAAAATGATGTTTAGGCCGAGAAAATACGCTTTTCTAGTTTTTCGAGATAATGCGGGCATGCGAGCTTTTGAGTTCCTGGAAGGGTCGGTGTGAACGAGCATGAAACAATATATAGAGAAACTGTAATTACTGGTTTCGGGTTTTTGGGACCTACATCATACCAAAATCATAACCCCGGAGACTCATCGGCTTCGATCGTGAGTCGAGGTTGATTTTCGCCCAAAATTGGCCAACCAAGTTTTTAGCGAGTTTTAGACCTAGTTCGATGGAAAACGAGCCAAGGATAAAGACTCGTAGCCTTTGGCCATGAACTAGGGGTTACTTTTGCAAATAAATGAGGTTTAGATCTAGAAAATACGATTTTCTAGTTTTTCGAGATAATGCGAGCATGCGACCTTTCGAGTTCTCGGAAAGGCCATTGTGATCGAGCGTGAAACAATCTATAGAGAAACTATAATGGATGGTTTGAGGTTTTTGGGACCTACATCATAGCCAAAGTGACAACCACTAAGGCTCATCGGTCTCGACCGTGAGTCGAGGTTGATTTTCGCCCAAAAATGGCCAACCAAGTTTTGAGCGAGTTTTAGACCTAGTTCGATGGAAAATGAGCCAACGATAAAAACTCATCACCTTTGGCCAGACACAGGGGTGATTTTTGTAAAAAATTGATGTTTAGGCCGAGAAAATACGTTTTTCTAGTTTTTCGAGATAATGCGGGCATGCGAGCTTTCGAGCTCCTGGAAGGGTCGGTGTGAATGAGCGTGAAACAATCTATGTAGAAACTTTAATTACCGGTTTGAGGTTTTTGGGACCTACATCATCGCCAAAGTGACAACCACGGAGACTCATCGGCCTCGGCCGTGAGTTGAGGTGCATTTTCGCCCAAAAACGACCGACCAAGTTTTGAGCGAGTTTTAGACCCGGTTCGATGGAAAACGAGCCAACGATAAAAAATCATCGCCTTTGGCCTTGACTTGTGTGATTTTTGGAAAAAAACGACATTTAGGCCAAGAAAATACGATTTTTTAGTTTTTCGAGACAATGCGACAATGCGAGCTTTCGAGTTCCTGGAAAGGCCGGTGTGAACGAGTGTGAAACAATCTATAGAGAAACTATAATTGCCGATTTGAGGTTTTTAGGACCTACATCATAGCCAAAGTTACAACCACAAAGACTCATCGGCCTCGACTATGAGCCGAGGTTGATTTTCACCCAAAAGGGCCGACACGAGTTTTGAGCAATTTTAGACACGAGTTCGATGGCAAACGAGCCAATGATAAAAACTCATCACCTTTGGCCATCACACAGGGGTGATTTTTGTAAAGACAGATGTTTAGGCCGAGAAAATACGCTTTTCTAGTTTTTCGAGATAATGCGGGCATGCGAGCTTTTGAGTTCTGGAAGGGCCGGTGTGAATGAGCGTGAAACAAAATATAGAGAAACTTTAATTATTGGTTTAAGGTTTTTGGGACCTACATCATGGCCAAAGTGACAACCACGGAGACTCATCGGCCTCGGCCGTGAGGCGACGTTGATTTTCACCCAAAAACGGCCTATCGTGTTTGGAGATGTTTTAGACCCAATTCGATGGAAAACGAGCCAAAGATAAAAACTCATCGCCTTTGGCCATGACTCGGCGTGGATTTTTGTAAAACAACGACGTTTAGAGCTGAGAAAATACGATTTTCTATGTTTTCGAGACAATACAAGCATGCGAGCTTTCGACTTCCTGGAAAGGCTGGTGTGAACGAGCAAAAAAAAATCTATAGAGAAACTATAATTGCCGATTTGAGGTTTTTGCGACCTACATCATAGCTAAAGTGACAACCATAGAGACTCATCGGCCTCGACCGTGAGTCGAGGTTGATTTTCGCCCAAAAATGGCCGACCAAGTTTTGACCGAGTTTTAGACCCGGTTCGATGGCAAACGAGCCAATGATAAAAACTCATCGCCTTTGGCCATGACACGTGTGATTTTTGCAAAAAAATGACTTTTAGGCCGAGAAAATACGATTTTCTAATTTTTCGAGACAATGCGGGCATGCGAGCTTTCGAGTTTCGGAAAGGCCGGTGTGAACGATTGTGAAACAATCTATAGAGAAACTGTAATTGCTGGTTTGAGGTTATTTAGACCTACATCATAGCCAAAGTGACAACCACGGAGACTCATCGGCCTCGACGAGTGAGTTGAGGTTGATTTTCCCTAAAAAATAACGAACCAAGTTTTGAGCGAGTTTTAGACCCGGTTCGATGGAAAACGAGCAAACGATAAAAACTCATCACCTTTGGCCATGACACGGGGGTGATTTTTGTAAAAAGCGATGTTTAGGTCGAGAAAATACGCTTTTCTAGTTTTTCGAGATAATGCGGGCATGCGAGCTTTCGAGCTCCTGGAAGAGTCGGTGTGAATGAGCGTGAAACAATCTATGTAGAAACTTTAATTACTGGTTTGAGGTTTTTTGGACCTACATCATGGCCAAAGTGACAACCACAGAGACTCATCGGCCTCGGCCGTGAGTTGAGGTTGATTTTCGCCCAAAAACGACCGACCAAGTTTTGAGCGAGTTTTAGACCCGGTTCGATGGCAAACGAGCCAACGATAAAAAATCATCGCCTTTGGCCTTGACTTGTGTGATTTTTGGAAAAAAACGACGTTTAGGCCAAGAAAATACAATTTTTTTGTTTTTCGAGACAATGCGACAATGCGAGCTTTCGAGTACTCGGAAAGGCCGGTGTGAACGAGTGTGAAACAATCTATAGAGAGACTATAATTGCCGGTTTGAGGTTTTTAGGACCTACATCATAACAAAAGTTACAACCATAAAGACTCATCGGCCTCGACCGTGAGTCGAGGTTGATTTTCACCCAAAAAGGGCCGACCAAGTTTTGAGCAATTTTAGACACAATTCGATGGCAAACGAGCCAATGATAAAAACTCATCACCTTTGGCCATGACACGGGGTGATTTTTGTAAAGACCGATGTTTAGGACGAGAAAATACGCTTTTCTAGTTTTTCGAGATAATGCGGGCATGCGAACTTCTGAGTTCTTGGAACGGCCGGTGTGAATGAGCGTGAAATAAAATATAGAGAAACTTTAATTATTGGTTTAAGGTTTTTGGGACCTACATCATGGCCAAAGTGACAACCACGGAGACTCATCGGCCTCGGCTCGTGAGCTGAGGTTGATTTTCACCCAAAAACGGCCTATCGTGTTTGGAGATGTTTTAGACCTAATTCGATGGAAAACGAGCCAAAGATAAAAACTCATCGCCTTTGGCCATGACCTTGCGTGGATTTTTGCAAAAAAACGACGTTTAGGTCGAGAAAATACGATTTTCTATGTTTTCGAGACAATACGGGCATGCGAGCTTTCGACTTCCTGGAAAGGTCGGTGTGAACGAGCAAAAAAAAATCTATAGAGAAACTGTAATTGCCGATTTGAGGTTTTTGCGACCTACATCATAGCTAAAGTGACAACCATAGAGACTCATCGGCCTCGACCGTGAGCCGAGGTTGATTTTCGCCCAAAAATGGCCGACCAAGTTTTGACCAGTTTTAGACCCGGTTCGATGGCAAACGAGCCAATGATAAAAACTCATCACCTTTGGCCATGACACTGTGTGATTTTTGCAAAAAAATGACTTTTAGGCCGAGAAAATACGATTTTCTAATTTTTCGAGACAATGCGGGCATGCGAGCTTTTGAGTTTCCGGAAAGGCCGGTGTGAACGAGTGTGAAACAATCTATAGAGAAACTGTAATTGCTGGTTTGAGGTTATTTAGACCTACATCATAGCCAAAGTGACAACCACGGAGACTCATCGGCCTCGACGGTGAGTTGAGGTTGATTTTCCCTAAAAAATAGCGAACCAAGTTTTGAGCGAGTTTTAGACCCGGTTCGATGGCAAACGAGCCAACGATAAAAACTCATCACCTTTGGCCATGACACGGGGTTGATTTTTGTAAAAACTCGATGTTTAGGCCGAGAAAATACGCTTTTCTAGTTTTTCGAGATAATGCGGGCATGCGAGCTTTCGAGCTCCTGGAAGAGTCGGTGTGAATGAGCGTGAAACAATCTATGTAGAAACTTTAATTACTGGTTTGAGGTTTTTGGACCTACATCATCGCCAAAGTGACAACCACGGAGATCATCGGCCTCGACTGTGAGTTGAGGTTGATTTTCGCCCAAAAACGATCGACCAAGTTTTAAGCGAGTTTTAGACCCGGTTCGATGGCAAACGAGCCAACGATAAAAAATCATCGCCTTTGGCCTTGACTTGTGTGATTTTTGGAAAAAAACGATGTTTAGGCCGGGAAAATACGATTTTTTAGTTTTTCGAGACAATGCGACAATGCGAGCTTTCGAGTTCCTAGAAAGGCCGGTGTGAACGAGTGTGAAACAATCTATAGAGAAACTATAATTGTCGGTTTGAGATTTTTAGGACCTACATCATAGCCAAAGTTACAACCACAAAGACTCATCGGCCTCGACCGTGAGCCGAGGTTGATTTTCACCCAAAAAGGGCCGACCAAGTTTTGAGCAATTTTAGACACGAGTTTGATAGCAAACGAGCCAACGATAAAAACTCATCACCTTTGGCCATGACCGGGGGTGATTTTTGTAAAGACCGATGTTTAGGCCGAGAAAATACGCTTTTCTAGTTTTTCGAGATAATGCGGGCATGCGAGCTTTTGAGTTCCTGGAAGGGCCGGTGTGAATGAGCGTGAAACAAAATATAGAGAAACTTTAATTACCGGTTTAAGGTTTTTGGGACCTACATCATGGCCAAAGTGACAACCACGAGAGACTCATCGACCTCGACTGTGAGTCGAGGTTGATTTTCACCCAAAAACGACCTATCGTGTTTGGAGATGTTTTAGACCCAATTCGATGGAAAACGAGCCAAAGATAAAAACTCATCGCCTTTGGCCATGACACGGCGTGGATTTTTGCAAAAAAACGACGTTTAGGTCGAGAAAATACGATTTTCTATGTTTTCGAGACAATACGGGCATGCGAGCTTTCGACTTCTCGGAAAGGCCGGTGTGAACAAGCAAAAAAAAATCTATAGAGAAACGGTAATTGCCGATTTGAGGTTTTTGCGACCTACATCATAGCTAAAGTGACAACCATAGAGACTCATCGGCCTCGACCGTGAGCCGAGGTTGATTTTCGCCCAAAAATGGCCGACCAAGTTTTAAGCAGTTTTAGACCCGGTTCGATGGCAAACGAGCCAATGATAAAAACTCATCGCCTTTGGCCATGACTCGTGTGATTTTTGCAAAAAAATGACTTTTAGGCCGAGAAAATACGATTTTCTAATTTTTCGAGACAATGCGGGCATGTGAGCTTTCGAGTTTCTAGAAAGGCCGGTGTGAACGAGTGTGAAACAATCTATAGAGAATCTCTAATTTCTGGTTTGAGGTTATTTAGACCTACATCATAGCCAAAGTGACAACCACAGAGACTCATCGGCCTCGACGGTGAGTTGAGGTTGATTTTCCCTAAAAAATAGCGAACCAAGTTTTGAGCGAGTTTTAGACCCGGTTCGATGGCAAACGAGCCAACGATAAAAACTCATCACCTTAGGCCATGACACGAGGGTGATTTTTGTAAACACCGGTGTTTAGGCCGAGAAAATACGCTTGTCTAGTTTTTCGAGATAATGCGGGCATGCGAGCTTTTGAGTTCCTAGAAGGGCCGATGTGAATGAGCGTGAAACAAAATATAGAGAAACTTTAATTACTGGTTTAAGGTTTTTGGGACCTACATCATGGCCAAAGTGACAACCACGGAGACTCATCGCCCTCGACTATGAGTCGAGGTTGATTTTCGCCCAAAAATGACCGACCATGTTTTGAGCGAGTTTTAGACCTAGTTCGATGAAAAACTAGCCAAAGATAAAGACTCATCGCCTTTGGCCATGACTCGGGGGTTATTTTTGCAAATAAATGACATTTAGGTCAAAAAAATACGCTTTTCTAGCATCAAAGCCAAAGTGACAACCACGGAGACTCATCGGCCTCGACTGTGAGCCGAGGTTGATTTTCACCCAAAAATGGCCGACCAAGTTTTGAGCGAGTTTTAGACCCGGTTCGATGGCAAACGAACCAACGATAAAAACTCATCGCCTTTGGGCATCTCCCGGGGGTGATTTTTAAAAAAAAACGTTTAGGTTGAGAAAATACATTTTTTTAGTTTTTCGAGATAATGCGGGCATGTGAGCTATCGAGTTCCCGGAAAGCCACTCGTGGACGAGCGTGAAACAATATATAGAGAAACCGTAATCGATGGTTTGAGGTTTTTGGGACCTACATCATGGCCAAAGTGATAACCATAGAGACTCATCGACCTCAATCGTGAGCCGAGGTTGATTTTCACCCAAAAGCGCCAAATAAGTTTTGAGCAAATTTAGACCTAGTTGGATGGCAAACGAGCCAATAATAAACACTCATGGCCTTTGGCCATGACTCAGGGGTTATTTTTGCAAATAAACGACGTTTTAGTCGAGAAAATACGTTTTTCTAGTTTTTTGAGAGAATGTGAGCATACAAGCTTTCGAGTTCTCGGAAAGGTCGGTGTGAACGACCGTGAAACAATACATAGAGGAATTGTAATTTATGGTTTGAGGTTTTTGGGACCTACATCAAAGCCAAGCCGACAACCACGGAGATTCATCGGCCTCGACCGTGAGCTAAGGTTGATTTTCGCCCAAAAATGGCCGATCAAGTTTTGAGCGAGTTTTAGATTAGTTCGATGGAAAATGAACCAACGATAAAAACTCATCACCTTTTCCCATGACTCGTGTGATTTATGCAAAAAAAACGACGTTTAGGTCGAGAAAATACGATTTTCTAGTTTTTCGAGACAATACGGGTATGTGAGCTTTCGAGTTCATGGAAAGGCCGGTGTGAACGAGCGTGAAACAATCTATATAGAAACTGTAATTGTTGGTTTGAGAGTTTTGGGACCTACATCATAGCCAAAGTGACAACCACGGAGACTCATCGACCTCGACCGTGAGTTGAGGTTGATTTTCGCCAAAAAATGGCCGACCAAGTTTTGAGCAATTTTAGACCTAGTTCGATAGAAAACGAGCCAACAATAAAGAATCATGTCCTTTGGCCATGACACGGGGGTTATTTTTTCAAAAAAACGACGTTTAGGTCGAGAAAATACGTTTTTCTAGTTTTCGAAACAATGCGAGAGTGCGAGGTTTCGAGTTCCTGGATAGGCCGGTGTGAACGAGCGTGAAACAATCTACGAGAAACCGTAATTGATGTTTTGAGGTTTTTGGGACCTACATCATAGCCAAAGTGACAACCACAGAGACTTATCGGCCTCAATCGTGAGCCGAGGTTGATTTTTACGCAAAAATCGCCTACCAAGTTTTGAGCGAGTTTTAGACCCAATTCGATCGCAAATGAGCCAACGATAAAAACTCATCACCTTTGGCCATGACCTTTGTGATTTTTGCAAAAAAACGACGTTTAGGCCGAGAAAATAAGATTTTTTATTTTTTGAGACAATGCGGGCATGCGAGCTTTCGAGTTCTCGGAGAGGCCGATGTGAATGAGGGTGAAACAATCTATATGGAAACTTTAATTACTGGTTTGAGGTTTATGGGATCTACATCGTAGCCAAAGTGACAACCATAGAGACTCATCGGCCTCGATTATGAGTCGAGGTTGATTTTCGCCCAAAAATGGCCGATCACTTTTTGAGCGAGTTTTAGACCTAGTTTGATGGAAAATGAGCCAAGGATAAAGACTCATATCCTTTGGCCATGACCTAGGGGTTATTTTTGTAAATAAACGACGTTTAGGTCGAGAAAATACGCTTTTCTAGTTTTTCGAGGCAATGCGAGCATGTGAGCTTTCGAGTTCCTAGAGAGGCCGGTGTGAACAAGCGTGAAACAATCTATAGAGAAACCGTAATTGATGGTTTGAGGTTTTTGGGACGCACATCATAACCAAAGTGACAACCAAAGAGACTCATCGGCCTCGACCGTGAACCGAGGTTGATTTTCACCCAAAAATGGCGATCAAGTTTTGAGTAGTTTTGGACCTAGTTCGATGGCAAACGAGCCAACGATAAAGACTCATCGCCTTTGTCCATGATCCGGGGGTTATTTTTGTAAATAAATGACGTTTAGGTCGAGAAAATACGCTTTTCTAGTTTTTCGAGACAATACGAGCGTGCGAGGTTTCGAGTTCCTGGATTGGCCGGTGTGAACGAGCGTGAAACAATCTATAGAGAAACCGTAATTGATGTTTTGTGGTTTTTGGGACCTACATCATAGCCAAAGTGACAACCATAGAGACTCATCGGCCTCGACCGTGAGTCGAGGTTGATTTTCGCCCAAAAATGGCCTACCAAGTTTTGAGCGAGTTTTAGACCCGGTTCTATCACAAATGAGCAAATGATAAAAACTCATCGCCTTTGGCCATGACCTATGTGATTTTTGCAAAAACACGACGTTTAGGCCGAGAAAATACGATTTTCTAGTTTTTCGAGACAATGCGGGCATGCGAGCTTTCGAGTTCTCGGAGAGGCCGAGTGTGAACGAGGGTGAAACAATCTATATATAAAATTTAATTACTAGTTTGAGGTTTTTGGGACCTACATCATGGCCAAAGTGATAACCATAGAGACTCATCGGCCTCGACGGTGAGCCGAGGTTGATTTTCGCCCAAAACGATCGACCAAGTTTTGAGCGAGTTTTAGACCCGGTTCGATGGAAAACGAGCCAATGATAAAAACTCATCAACTTTAGCCATGACTTGGGGGTGTTTTTTGCAAAAAAAACGATGTTTAGATCGAGAAAATACGATTTTCTAGTTTTTTGATAGAATGCGGGCATACAAGCTTTCGAGTTCCTCGAAGGGCCGGTATGAACGAGCATGGAACAATATATAGAGAAACCGTAATTACTGGTTTGAGGTTTTTGGGACCTACATCGTAGCCAAGGTGACAACCACGGAGACTCATCGACCTCGACTCGTGAGTCGAGGTTGATTTTCGCCCCGAAACGACCGACCAAGTTTTAAGCGAGTTTTAGACTTAGTTCGATGAAAAACAAGCCAAGGATAAAGACTCATATCCTTTGGTCATGACCTAGGGGTTATTTTTGCAAATAAAGGACATTTAGGTCGAGAAAATACGCTTTTCTAGTTTTTCGAGAAATTCGAGCATGCGAGCTTTCGAGTTCCTAGAAAGGTCGGTGTGAACGAGCATGAAACAATCGATAGAGAAACTATAATTGATGTTTTGAGGTTTTTGGGACCTACATCATAGCCAAAGTGACAACCAAATGACTCATCGGCCTCGACCGTGAGCCGAGGTTGATTTTCATCCAAAAATGACCGATAAAATTTTAAGTAGTTTTAGGCTCGGTTCGATAGAAAACAAGCCAACAATAAAGACTCATAGCCTTTGGCCATGACTCGGGGGTTATTTTTGTAAATAAATGACGTTTAGGTGGAGAAAATACATTTTTCTAGTTTCTCGAGACAATGCGAGCATGCGAGCTTTCGAGTTCCTGGAAAGGCCGGTGTAAACGAGCATGAAACAATCTATATAGAAATTGTAATTAATGGTTTGAGGTTTTTGGGACGTACATCATAGCCAAAGTGACAACCACGGAGACTCATCGGCCTCGACCGTGAGGCGAGGTTGATTTTCGCCCAAAAATGGCCTACCAAGTTTTGAGCGAGGTTTAGACCCGGTTCGATCACAAATGAGCCAACGATAAAAACTCATCGCCTTTGGCCATGACTCGTGTGATTTTTGCAAAAAAATGACGTTTAGGCCGAGAAAATACAATTTTCTAGTTTTTGAGGCAATGCGGGCATGCGAGCTTCCGAGTTCCTCGAGATTCCGGTGTGAATGAGGGTGAAACAATCTATGTAGAAACTTTAATTACCGGTGTGAGGTTTTTGGGACCTACATCATGGCCAAAGTGACAACCACAGAGACTCATCGGCCTTGACGGTGAGCCGAGGTTGATTTTCACCCAAAAACGAATTATCAAGTTTTCAGCGAGTTTTAGACCCAATTCGATGGCAAACGTGCCAATGATAAAAACTCATCGCCTTTAGCCATGACTTGGGGGTGTTTTTTGCAAAAAAACGATGTTTAGATCGAGAAAATACGATTTTCTAGTTTTTTGAGATAATGCGAGCACACGAGCTTTCGAGTTCCTCGAAGGGCTGGT
The DNA here is from genome assembly GCA_963924115.1 of Dovyalis caffra. Classification (NCBI taxonomy): domain Eukaryota; kingdom Viridiplantae; phylum Streptophyta; class Magnoliopsida; order Malpighiales; family Salicaceae; genus Dovyalis; species Dovyalis caffra. Next base: position 371,459 of record CAWUPB010000164.1, on the reverse strand, counting down.
GTGAACGAGCGTGAAACAATATATAGAGAAACTATAATTACGGGTTTGAGGTTTTTGGGACCTACATCGTAGCCAAGGTGACAACCACGGAGACTCATCGGCCTCGACCGTGAGCCGAGGTTGATTTTCTCCCCAAAACGGTTGACCAAGTTTTGAGTAGTTTTAGACTTAGTTCGATGAAAAACTAGCCAAGGATAAAGGCTCATATCCTTTGGCCATGACCTAGGGGTTATTTTTGCAAATAAAGGACATTTAGGTCGAGAAAATACGCTTTTCTAGTTTCTCTAGACAATGCGAGCATGCGAGCTTTCGAGTTCCTAGAAAGGCCAATGTGAACGAGCATGAAACAATCTATAGAGAAACCGTAATTGATAGTTTGTAGTTTTTATGACCTACGTCATAGCCAAAGTGACAACCAAAGGACTTATTGGCCTCGACTCGTGAGCCGAGGTTGATTTTCACCCAAAAATGACCCATCAAATTTTGAGTAGTTTTGGACCCATTTCGATGGAAAACGAGCCAACGATAAAGACCCATAGCTTTTGGCCATGACTTGGGGGTTATTTTTGTAAATAAATGACGTTTAGTTCGAGAAAACACGTTTTTCTAGTTTTTCGAGACAATCCGAGCGTGCGAGGTTTCGAGTTCTTGGATAGGCCGGTGTGAACGAGTGTGAAACAATCTATAGAAAAACTATAATTGATGTTTTGAGGTTTTTGGGACGTACATCATAGCCAAGGTGACAACCACGGAGACTCATTGGCCTCGACCGTGAGCCGAGGTTGATTTTCGCCCAAAAATGGCCTACCAAGTTTTGAGCGAGTTTTAGATCCAGTTCGATCACAAATGAGCCAACGATAAAATCTCATCGCCTTTGGCCATGACTCGTGTGATTTTTGCAAAAAAATGACGTTTAGGCCGAGAAAATACAATTTTCTAGTTTTTGAGACAATGCGGGCATGCGAGCTTTCGAGTTCCTAGAGAGGCCGGTGTGAACGAGGGTGAAACAATCTATATAGAAACTTTAATTACCGGTTTGAGGTTTTTGGGACCTACATCATGGCCAAAGTGACAACCACGGAGACTCATCGGCCTTGACGGTGAGCCGAGGTTGATTTTCGCCCAAAAACGGCCGATGAAGTTTTGAGCGAGTTTTAGACCCGGTTCGATGGCAAACGAGCCAATGATAAAAACTCATCGCCTTTATCCATGACTCGGGGGTTTTTTTGCAAAAAAATGACGTTTAGGCCGAGATAATACGCTTTTTTAGTTTTTTGAGATAATGCGGGCATGCGGGCTTTCAAGTTCTTGGAGAGGCCGGTGTGAATGAGGGTGAAACAATCTATATAGAAACTTTAATTACCGGTTTGAGGTTTTTGAGACCTACATCATGGCCAAAGTGACAACCACGGAGACTCATCGGCCTCGACCGTGAGCCGAGGTTGATTTTCGCCCCGAAACGACCAACGAAGTTTTGAGCGATTTTAGATGTAGTTCGATAGAAAACGAGCCAAAGATAAAGACTCATATCCTTTGGCCATGACCTAGGGGTTATTTTTGCAAATAAACGACGTTTAGGTCGAGAAAATACGCTTTTCTAGTTTTTCGAGACAATGCAAGCATGCGAGCTTTCGAGTTCCTAGAAAGGCCGGTGTGAACGAGCGTGAAACAATCTATAGAGAAACCGTAATTGATGGTTTGAGGTTTTTGGGACCTACATCATAGCCAAAGTGACAACCAAAGAGACTCATCGGCCTCGACCGTGGTCGAGGTTGATTTTCACCCAAAAATGGCGATCAAGTTTTGAGTAGTTTTGGACCCGGTTTGATGTCAAACGAGCCAACGATAAAGACTCATCGCGTTTGGCCATGACACGGGGTTATTTTTGTAAATAAATGACGTTTAGGTCGAGAAAATACATTTTTCTAGTTTTTCGAGACAATGCGAGCATGCGAGCTTTCGAGTTCCTGGAAAGGCCGGTGTAAACGAGCATGAAACAATCTATATAGAAATTGTAATTAATGGTTTGAGGTTTTTGGGACCTACATCATGGCCAAAGTGACAACCACGGAGACTCATCGGCCTTGACGGTGAGCCGAGGTTGATTTTTGCCCAAAAATGACCGACCACGTTTTGAGCGAGTTTTAGACCCGGTTCGATGGTAAATGAGCCAATGATAAAATCTCATTGCCTTTAGCCATGACTTGTGGGTGTTTTTTGCAAAAAAACGACGTTTAGGCCGAGAAAATACGCTTTTCTAGTTTTTTGAGACAATGCAAGCATGCGAGCTTTCGAGTTCCTGGATAGGCCGGTGTGAACGAGCGTGAAACAATCTATAGAGAAACCGTAATTGATGTTTTGTGGTTTTTGGGACCAACATCATAGCCAAAGTGACAACAACAAAGACTCATCGGCCTCGACCGTGAGCCGAGGTTGATTTTCACCCAAAAATGGACGATCAAATTTTGAGTAGTTTTGGACCCATTTCGATGGCAAACGAGCCAACGATAAAGGCTCATCGCATTTGGCCATGACTTGGGGGTTATTTTTGTAAATAAATGACGTTTAGTTCGAGAAAATACGTTTTTATACTTTTCCGAGACAATGTGAGCGTGCGAGGTTTCGAGTTCCCGGATTGGCCGGTGTGAACGAGCGTGAAACAAATCTATAGAAAAACTATAATTGATGTTTTGAGGTTTTTGGGACGTACATCATAGCCAAGGTGACAACCACAGAGACTCATCGGCCTCGACCGTGAGCCGAGGTTGATTTTCGCCCAAAAATAGCCTACCAAGTTTTGAGCGAGTTGTAGACCCGGTTCGATCACAAATGAGCCAACGATAAAAACTCATCGCCTTCGGCCATGACCGGTGTGATTTTTGTAAAAAAACGACGTTTAGGCCGAGAAAATACGATTTTCTAGTTTTTCGAGACAATGCGGGCATTCGAGCTTCCGAGTTCCCGGAGAGGCCGGTGTGAACGAGGGTGAAACAATCCATATATAAAATTTAATTACTGGTTTGAGGTTTTTGGGACCTACATCATGGCCAAAGTGACAACCACGGAGACTCATCGGCCTTGACGGTGAGCTAAGGTTGATTTTTGCCCAAAAATGACCGACCACGTTTTGAGCGAGTTTTAGACCCAGTTCGATGGTAAACGAGCCAATGATAAAATCTCATTGCCTTTAGCCATGACTTGGGGGTGTTTTTTGCAAAAAAACGACGTTTAGGCCGAGAAAATACGATGTTCTAGTTTTTCGAGACATTTCGGGCATGCGAGCTTTCGAGATCCCGGAGAGGCTGGTGTGAATGAGGGTGAAACAATCTATATGGAAACTTTAATTACCGGTTTGAGGTTTTTGGGACCTACATCATAGCCAAAGTCACAACCACGGGACTCATCGGCCTCGACCGTGAGCCGAGGTTGATTTTCGTCCCAAAACGGCCGACCAAGTTTTAAGCGAGTTTTAGACGTAGTTCGATGGAAAACGAGCCAAGGATAAAGACTCACATCCTTTGGCCATTACCTAGGGGTTATTTTTGTAAATAAACGACATTTAGGTCGAGAAAATACGCTTTTCTAGTTTTTCGAGACAATGCAAGCATGCGAGGTTTCGAGTTCCTAGAAAGGCCGATGTGAACGAGCCCGAAATAATCTATAGAGAAACCGTAATTGATGGTTTGAGGTTTTTGGGACCTACATCATAGTCAAAGTGACAACCAAAGAGACTCATCGGCCTCGACCGTGAGCCGAGGTTGATTTTCACCAAAAAACGGTCGATCAAGTTTTGAGAAGTTTTGGACCCGGTTCGATGTCAAACGAGCCAACGATAAAGACTCATCGCCTTTGGCCATGACCCGGGGGTTATTTTTGTAAATAAATGACATTTAGGTCGAGAAAATACGCTTTTCTAGTTTTTCGAGACAATGCGAGCGTGCGAGGTTTCGAGTTCCCGGATAGGCCGATGTGAACGAGCGTGAAACAATCTATAGAGAAACCGTGATTGATGTTTTGTGGTTTTTGAGACCTACATCATAGCCAAAGTGACAACCACATAGACTTATCGGCCTCGACCGTAAGTCGAGTTTGATTTTTTCCCAAAAATGGCCTACCAAGTTTGGAGTAGTTTTAGACCCGGTTCAATTGCAAATGAGCAAATGACAAAACTCATCGCCTTTGGCCATGACTCGTGTGATTTTTGCAAAAAAAGCGAAGTTTAGGCCGAGAAAATACGATTTTCTAGTTTTTCGAGACAATGCGGGTATGTGAGCTTTCGAGTTCCCGGAAAGGCCGATGTGAACGAGCATGAAACAATCAATAGAAAAAATTTAAATGATGTTTTTGAGGTTTTTGGGACGTACATCATAGCCAAGGTGACAACCACAGAGACTCATCGGCCTCGACCGTGAGCCGAGGTTGATTTTCGCCCAAAAATGGCCTACCAAGTTTTGAGCGAGTTTTAGACCCGGTTCGATCACAAATGAGCCAACAAAAAAAGTCATCGCCTTTGGCAATGACTCGTGTGATTTTTGCAAAAAAACGACCTTTAGGTCGAGAAAATACGATTTTCTAGTTTTTCGAGACAATGCGGGCATGCAAGCTTTCGAGTTTCTAAAGAGCCCGGTGTGAATGATGGTGAAACAATCTATATGGAAACTTTAATTACCGGTTTGAGGTTTTTGGGACCTACATCATGGCCAAAGTGATAACCACGGAGACTCATTTGCCTCGACGGTGAGCCGAGGTTGATTTTCGCCATAAAATGGCCGACCAAGTTTTGAGCGAGTCTTAGACCCAGTTCCATGGCAAATGAGCCAATGATAAAAACTCATCGCCTTTAGCCATGAATTGGGGGTGTTTTTTGCAAAAAAATAATGTTTAGATCGAGAAAATACGATTTTGTAGTTTTTTGAGATAATGCGGGCATACGAGCTTTCGAGTTCCTCGAAGGGCTGGTGTGAAGGAGCATAAACAATATATAGAGAAACTGTAATTACCGGTTTGAGGTTTTGGGACCTACATCATAGCCAAGGTGACAACCACAGAGACTCATCGGCCTCGACCGTGAGCCGAGGTTGATTTTCGCCCGAAAACGACCGACCAAGTTTTGAGCGAGTTTTAGATTTAGCTCGATGGAAAACAAGCCAAGGATAAAGACTCATATCCTTTGGCCATGACCTAGGGGTTATTTTTGCAAATAAAGGACATTTAGCTCGAGAAAATACACTTTTCTAGTCTTTCGAGACAATGCGAGCATGCGAGCTTTCGAGTTCCTAGAAAGGCCGGTGTGAACGAGCATGAAACAATCTATAGAGAAACCGTAATTGATGGTTTGAGGTTTTTGGGACCTACATCATAGCCAAAGTGACAACCAAAGAGACTCATCGGCCTCGACCGTGAGCCGAGGTTGATTTTCACCCAAAAATGGCCGATCAAATTTTGAGTAGTTTTGGACCCATTTCGATGGCAAACGAGCCAACGATAAAGACTCATCGCATTTGGCCATGACTTGGGGGTTATTTTTGTAAATAAATGACGTTTACTTTGAGAAAATACGTTTTTATACTTTTTCGAGACAATGCGAGCGAGCGAGGTTTCGAGTTCCTGGATTGGTCGGTGTGAATGAGCGCGAAACAAATCTATAGAAAAATTGTAATTGATGTTTTGAGGTTTTTGGGACGTACATCATAGCCAAGGTGACAACCATAGAGACTCATGGCCTCGACCGTGAGCTAAGGTTGATTTTCGCCCAAAGATAGCCTACCAAGTTTTGAGCGATTGTAGACCCGGTTCGATCACAAATGAGCCAACAATAAAAACTCATCGCATTCGACATTGACTCGTGTGATTTTTGTAAAAAAACGACGTTTACGCAGAGAAAATACGATTTTCTAGTTTTTCGAGACAATGCGGGCATTCGAGCTTCGAGTTCCCGGAGAGACCAGGTGTGAACGAGGGTGAAACAATCTATATAGAAAATTTAATTACCGGTTTGAGGTTTTTGGGACCTACATCATGGCCAAAGTGACAACCACGAGAGACTCATCGGCCTTGACGGTGAGCTAAGGTTGATTTTTTCCCAAAAACGACCGACCAAGTTTTGAGCGAGTTTTAGACCCGGTTCGATGGCAAACGAGCCAATGATAAAAACTCATCGCCTTTAGCCATGACTTGGGGGTTTTTTTGCAAAAAAACGACGTTTAGGCCGAGAAAATACGATGTTCTAGTTTTTTGAGACAATGCGGGCATGCGAGCTTTCGAGATCTTGGACGAGGCCGGTATGAATGAGGGTGAAACAATCTATACGGAAACTTTAATTACTAGTTTGAGGTTTTTGTGACCTACATCGTAGCAAAAGTGACAACCACGAGACTCATCGGCCTCGACCGTGAGCCGAGGTTGATTTTCGCCCCAAAACGACCGACCAAGTTTTAAGCGAGCTTTAGACGTAGTTCGATGGAAAATGAGCCAAGGATAAAGACTCATATCCTTTGGCCATTACCTAGGGGTTATTTTAGCAAATAAACGACGTTTAGGTCGAGAAAATACGCATTTCTAGTTTTTCGAGACCATGCAAGCATGCGAGCTTTCGAGGTCCTAGAGAGGCCGGTGTGAACGAGCCTAAAACAATCTATATGGAAACTTTAATTACTGGTTTGAGGTTTTTGGGACCTACATCATGGCCAAAGTGACAACCACGGAGACTCATCGGCCTTGACGGTGAGCCGAGGTTGATTTTCGCCCAAAAATGACCGACCAAGTTTTGAGCGAGCTTTAGACCCGGTTCGTTGGCAAACGAGCCAATGATAAAAAATCATCGCCATTAGCCATGACTTGGGGGTGTTTTTTGCAAAAAAATGACGTTTAGCCCAAGAAAATACGATTTTCTAGATTTTCGAGACAATGCGGGCATGCGAGCTTTCGAGGTCTCGGAGTGGCCGGTGTGAATGAGGGTGAAACAATCTATATGGAAACTTTAATTACTGGTTTGAGGTTTTTGGGACCTACATCGTAGCCAAAGTGACAACCACGGAGACTCATCGGCCTCGACCGTAAGCCGAGGTTGATTTTCGCCCCAAAACGACCGACCAAGTTTTAAGCGAGTTTTAGACGTAATTCGATGGAAAACGAGCCAAGGATAAAGACTCATATCCTTTGGCCATTACCTAGGGGTTATTTTTGCAAATAAACGACGTTTAGGTCGAGAAAATACACTTTTCTAGTTTTTCGAGACCATGCAAGCATGCGAGCTTTCGAGGTTCTAGAGAGGCCGGTGTGAATGAGGGTGAAACAATCTATATGGAAACTTTAATTACTGGTTTAAGGTTTTTGGGACCTACATCGTAGCCAAAGTGACAACCACGAAACTCATCGGCCTCGATTGTGAGTTGAGGTTGATTTTCGCCCAAAAATAGCCTACCAAGTTTTGAGCAGTTTTAGACCCAGTTCGATCAAAAATGAGCCAACGATAAAAACTCATCGCCTTTGGCCAGGACTTGTGTGATTTTTTGCAAAAAAACGACGTTTAGGCCGAGAAAATACGATTTTCCGGATTTTCGAGACAATGCGGGCATGCGAGCTTCCGAGTTCCTGGAGAGGCCGATGTGAACGAGGGTAAAACAATCTATATAGAAACTTTAATTACTAGTTTGAGGTTTTTGGGACCTATATCATGGCCAAAGTGACAACCACAGAGACTCATCGGCCTTGACGGTGAGTCGAGGTTGATTTTCGCCCAAAAACGACCGACCAAGTTTTGAGCGACTTTAGACCCGGTTCGATGGCAAACGAGCCAATGATAAAAAATCATCGCCTTTAGTTATTACTTGGCGGTGTTTTTTTCAAAAAAATGACGTTTAGGCCGAGAAAATACGATTTTTTAGTTTTTCGAGACAATGCGGGCATGCGAGCTTTCGAGGTCCCGGAGAGGCCGGTGTGAATGAGGGTGAAACAATCTATAGAGAAATTGTACTTGATGGTTTGAGGTTTTTGGGACCTACATCATAGCCAAAGTGACAACCAAAGAGACTTATCGGCCTCGACTATGAGCCGAGGTTGATTTTCAGCCAAAAATGGCTATCAAGTTTTGAGTAGTTTGGGACCCGGTTCGATATCAAACGAGCCAACGATAAAGACTCATAGCCTTTGGCCATGACCTTAGGGTTGTTTTTGTAAATAAATGACGTTTAGGTCGAGAAAATATACTTTTCTAGTTTTTCGAGACAATGCGAGCGTGCGAGGTTTCGAGTTCCTAGATAGGCCGATGTGAACGAGCGTGAAACAATCTATAGAGAAACCGTAATTGATGTTTTGTGGTTTTTGGGACCTACATCATAGCCAAAGTGGCAACCACGGAGACTCATCGGCCTCGACCGTGAGCCGAGGTTGATTTTCGCCCAAAAATGGCCTACCAAGTTTTGAGCGAGTTTAAGAGCCAATTCGAACACAAAGGAGCCAACGATAAAAACTCATAACCTTTGGGCGTGACCTATGTGATTTGTACAAAAAAATGACGTTTAGGCCGAGAAAATACGATTTTCTTGTTTTTCGAGACAATGCGGGCATGCGAGCTTTCGAGGTCCCGGAGAGGCCGGTGTGAATGAGGGTGAAACAATGCAGAGAAACCGCAATTGATGGTTTGAGGTTTTTGGGACCTACATCATAGCCAAAGTGACAACCAAAGAGACTTATCGGCCTCGACCGTGAGTCGAGGTTGATTTTCACCCAAAAATGGCGATCACGTTTTGAGTAGTTTTGGACCCATTTCGATGTCAAACGAGCCAACGATAAAGACTCATAGCCTTTGGCCATGACCTTAGGGTTGTTTTTGTAAATAAATGGCGTTGAGGTCGAGAAAATACGCTTTTTTAGTTTTTCGAGACAATGCGAGCGTGCGACATTTCGTGTTCCTAGATAGGCCGGTGTGAACGAGCATAAAAAAATCTATAGAGAAACTATAATTGATGTTTTGTGGTTTTTGGGACCTACATCATAGCCAAGGTGACAACCACGGAGACTCATCGACCTCGACCGTGAGCCGAGGTTGTTTTTCTCCCAAAAATGGCCTACCAAGTTTTGAGCGAGTTTTAGACCCAATTCGATCACAAATAAGCCAACGATAAAAACTCATCACCTTTGGCCACGACTCGTGTGATTTGTACAAAAAAATGACGTTTAGGCCGAGAAAATATGATTTTCTAGTTTTTCGAGACAATGCGGGCATGCGAGCTTTCGAGTTCCTGGAGAGGCCGGTGTGAATGAGGGTGGAACAATCTATATGGAAACTTTAATTACTGGTTTGAGGTTTTTGGGCCCTACATCATGGCCAAAGTGACAACCACGGAGACTCATCGGCCTCGACGATGAGTCGAGGTTGATTTTCGCCCAAAAACGGCCGACCAAGTTTTGAGCGGTTTTAGACCCGGTTCGATGGCAAACGAGCCAATGATAAAAACTCATCGCCTTTAGCCATGACTTGGGGGTGTTTTTTACAAAAAAACGATGTTTAGATCGAGAAAATACGATTTTGTAGTTTTTTGAGATAATGCGGGCATACGAGCTTTCGAGTTCCTCGAAGGGCTGGTGTGAATGAGCATGAAACAATATATAGAGAAACTGTAATTACTAGTTTGAGGTTTTTGGGACCTACATCGTAGACAAGGTGACAACCACGGAGACTCATCGGCCTCGACTTTGAGCCGAGGTTGATTTTCACCCCAAAACGGCGGCCAAGTTTTGAGCGAGTTTTAGACTTAGTTCGATGGAAAACGAGCCAAGGATAAAGACTCATATCCTTTGGCCATGATGTGGGGGTTATTCTTGTAAATAAATGACGTTTAGGTCAAGAAAATACGCTTTTCTAGTTTTTCGAGACAATGTGAGCGTGCGAGGTTTCGAGTTCCTAGATAGGCCGGTGTGAACGAGCGTGAAACAATCTATATAGAAACTGTAATTTTGGTTTGAGGTTTTTGGGACCTACATCATAGCCAAAGTGACAACCACGGAGACTCATTGGCCTCGACCGTGAGCCGAGATTGATTTTCGCCCAAAAAGGCCGATCAAGTTTTGAGTAGTTTGAGACCTAGTTCGATAGAAAATGAGCCAACAATAAAGAATCATGGCTTTTGGCCATGACTCGGGGGTTATTTTTTCAAATAAACAACGTTTGGGTCGAGAAAATATGCTTTTCTAGCTTTTCGAGATAATGCGAGCGTGCAAGGTTTCGAGTTCCTGGATAAGTCCGTGTAAACGAGCGTGAAACAATCTATAGAGAAACCGTAATTGATGTTTTGAGGTTTTTGGGACCTACATCATAGCCAAAGTGACAACCATAGAGACTCATCGGCCTCAATCGTGAGGCGAGGATGATTTTTGCCCAAAAATCGCCTACCAAGTTTTGAGCGAGTTTTAGACTCGGTTCGATCACAAATAAGCCAACGATAAAAACTCATCACCTTTGGCCATGACCTTAGGGTTGTTTTTGTAAATAAATGACGTTTAGGTTGAGAAAATACGCTTTTCTAGTTTTTCAAGACAATGCGAGCATGCGAGGTTTCGAATTCTCGGATAGGCCGGTGTGAACGAGCGTGAAACAATCTATAGAGAAACCGTAATTGATGTTTTGAGGTTTTTGGGACCTACATCATAGCCAAAGCGACAACCACGGAGACTCATCGACCTCGACCGTGAGCCGAGGTTGATTTTCACCTAAAAATGGCCTACCAAGTTTTGAGCGAGTTTTAGACCCGGTTCGATCGCAAATGAGCCAACGATAAAAACTCATCGCCTTTGGCCAGGACTCGTGTGATTTTTGCAAAAAAACAACGTTTAAGCCGAGAAAATACGATTTTCTAGTTTTTCGAGACAATGCGGGCATGCGAGCTTCCGAGTTTCTAGAGAGGCCGGTGTGAATGACGGTGAAACAATCTATATGGAAACTTTAATTACCGGTTTGATGTTTTTGGAACCTACATCATGGCCAAAGTGACAACCACGGAGACTCATTGGCCTCGACGGTGAGTCGAGGTTGATTTTCGCCCAAAAACGGCCGACCAAGTTTTGAGCGGTCTTAGACCCAGTTCCATGGCAAATGAGCCAATGATAAAAACTCATCGCCTTTAGCCATGACTTGGGGGTGTTTTTTGCAAAAACACGGTGTTTAGATCGAGAAAATACGATTTTCTAGTTTTTTGAGATAATGCGGGCATACGAGATTTCGAGTTCCTCGAAGGGTCGGTGTGAAGGAGCGTGAAACAATATATAGAGAAACTGTAATAATTGGTTTGAGGTTTTGGGACCTACATCACAGCCAAGGTGACAACCACGAGAGACTCATCGGCCTCGACCGTGAGCCGAGGTTGATTTTTGCCCCAAAACGGCCGATCAAGTTTAAGCTGTTTTAGACGTAGTTCGATGGAAAACGAGCCAAGGATAAAGACTCATATCCTTTGGCCATTACCTAGGGGTTAGTTTTGTAAATAAACGACGTTTAGGTCGAGAAAATACGCTTTTCTAGTTTTTCGAGACAATGCAAGCATGCGAGCTTTCGAGTTCCTAGAAAGGCCGGTGTGAACGAGCCTGAAACAATCTATAGAGAAACCGTAATTGATGGTTTGAGGTTCTTGGGACCTACATCATAGCCAAAGTGACAACCAAAGAGACTCATCGGCCTCGACCGTGAGCTAAGGTTGATTTTCATCCAAAAATGGCCGATGAAATTTTGAGTAGTTTTGGACCCATTTCGATGGCAAACGAACCAACGATAAAGACTTATCGCATTTGGCCATGACTTGGGGGTTATTTTTGTAAATAAATGACGTTTAGTTTGAGAAAATACGTTTTTATACTTTTTCGAGACAATGCGAGCGTGCGAGGTTTCGAGTTCCTGGATTGGCCGATGTGAACGAGCGTGAAACAAATCTATAGAAAAACTATAATTGATGTTTTGAGGTTTTTGGGACGTACATCATAGCCAAGGTGACAACCACGAGAGACTCATCGGCCTCGACTGTGAGTCGAGGTTGATTTTCGCCCAAAAATAGCCTACCAAGTTTTGAGCGATTGTAGACCCGGTTCGATAACAAATGAGCCAACGATAAAAACTCATCACCTTTGGCCATGACTCGTGTGATTTTTGTAAAAAAACGACGTTTAGGCCGAGAAAAATAGGATTTTCTAGTTTTTCAAGACAATGCGAGCATTCGAGCTTCCGAGTTCTCGGAGAGGCCGGTGTGAACGAGGGTGAAACAATCTATATAGAAAATTTAATTACTGGTTTGAGGTTTTTGGGACCTACATCATGGCCAAAGTGACAACCACGGAGACTCATCGGCCTTGACGGTGAGCTAAGGTTGATTTTTGCCCAAAAACGGCCGACCAAGTTTTGAGCGACTTTAGACCTAGTTCGATGGCAAACGAGCCAATTATAAAAACTCATCGCCTTTAGCCATGACTTGGGGGTTTTTTTGCAAAAAAACGACGTTTAGGTCGAGAAAATACGATGTTCTAGTTTTTCGAGACAATGAGGGCATGCGAGCTTTCGAGGTCTCGGAGAGGCCGGTGTGAATGAGGGTGAAACAATCTATATGGAAACTTTAATTACCGGTTTGAGGTTTTTGGGACCTACATCGTAGCCAAAGTGACAACCACGGGACTCATCGGCCTCGACCGTGAGTCGAGGTTGATTTTCGCCCCAAAACGGTCGACCAAGTTTTAAGCGAGTTTTAGACGTAGTTCGATGGAAAACGAGCCAAGGATAAAGACTCATATCCTTTGGCCATTACCTAGGGGTTATTTTTGTAAATAAACGACGTTTAGGTCGAGAAAATACGTTTTTCTAGTTTTTCGAGACAAGTACAAGCATGCGAGCTTTCGAGTTCCTAGAAAGGCCGGTGTGAACGAGTGTGAAACAATCTATAGAGAAACTGTAATTGATGGTTTGAGGTTTTTCGGAGCTACATCATAGCCAAAGTGACAACCAAAGAGACTCATCGGCCTCGACCGTGAGCTAAGGTTGATTTCCACCAAAAACGGCCGATGAAGTTTTGAGTAGTTTTAGACCCGAGTTCGATGTCAAACGAGCGAACGATAAAAACTCATTGCCTTTGGCCATGACACGGGGGTTATTTTTGTTAATAAATGACGTTTAGGTCGAGAACATACGCTTTTCTAGTTTTTCGAGACAATGCGAGCGTGCGAGGTTTCGAGTTCTCGGACGAGCCGGTGTGAACGAGCGTGAAACAATCTATAGAGAAACCGTGATTGATGTTTTGTGGTTTTTGGGACCTACATCATAGCAAAAGTGACAACCACAGAGACTCATCGGCCTCGACTGTGAGTCGAGGTTGATTTTCGCCCAAAAATGGCCTACCAAGTTTGGAGTAGTTTTAGACCCAGTTCAATTGCAAATGAGCAAATGATAAAAACTCATCGCCTTTGGCCATGACTCGTGTGATTTTTGCAAAAAAACGACATTTAGTCCGAGAAAATACGTTTTTATACTTTTTCGAGACAATGCGAGCGTGCGAGGTTTCGAGTTCCTGGATTGGCCGGTGTGAACGAGCGTGAAACAAATCTATAGAAAAAATTTAATTGATGTTTTGAGGTTTTTGGCACGTACATCATAGCCAAGGTGACAACCACAGAGACTCATCGGCCTCGACCGTGAGTCGAGGTTAATTTTCGCCCATAAATAGCCTACCAAGTTTTGAGCGATTGTAGACCCGGTTCGATCACAAATGAGCCAACGATAAAAAGTTATCGCCTTTGGCCATGACTCGTGTGATTTTTGCAAAAAAACGACGTTTAGGCCGAGAAAATACGATTTTCTAGTTTTTCGAGACGATGCGGGCATGCGAGCTTCCGAGTTCCTGGAGAGGCCGATGTGAACGAGGGTGAAACAATCTATATGGAAACTTTAATTACTGGTTTGAGGTTTTTGGGACCTACATCATGGCCAAAGTGGCAACCACAGAGACTCATTGGCCTTGATGGTGAGTCGAGGTTGATTTTCGCTCAAAAACGGCCGACCAAGTTTTGAGCGACTTTAGACCTAGTTCGATGGCAAACGAGCCAAGGATAAAAACTCATCGCCTTTAGCCATGACTTGGGGGTGTTTTTTGCAAAAAAACGACGTTTAGGTCGAGAAAATACGATGTTCTAGTTTTTCGAGACAATGCGGGCATGCGAGCTTTCGAGATCCTGGAGAGGCCGGTGTGAATGAGGGTGAAACAATCTATATGGAAACTTTAATTATCGGTTTGAGGTTTTTGGGACCTACATCGTAGCCAAAGTGACAACCACGGGACTCATCGGCCTCGACCGTGAGTCGAGGTTGATTTTCGCCCCAAAACGGCCGACCAAGTTTTAAGCGAGTTTTAGACGTAGTTCGATGGAAAACGAGCCAAGGATAAAGACTCATATCCTTTGGCCATTACCTAGGGCTATTTTTGTAAATAAACGACGTTTAGGTCGAGAAAATACATTTTTCTAGTTTTTCGAGACAAGTGCAAGCATGCGAGCTTTCGAGTTCCTAGAAAGGCCGATGTGCACGAGCGTGAAACAATCTATAGAGAAACCGTAATTGATGATTTGAGGTTTTTCGAACCTACATCATAGCCAAAGTGACAACCAAAGAGACTCATCGGCCTCGACCGTGAGCTAAGGTTGATTTTCACCAAAAAACGACGATCAAGTTTTGAGTAGTTTTAGACCCGGTTCGATGTCAAACGAGCGAACGATAAAGACTCATCGCCTTTGGCCATGACTCAGGGGTTATTTTTGTAAATAAATGACGTTTAGGTCGAGAAAATACGCTTTTCTAGTTTTTCGAGACAATGCGAGCGTGCGAGATTTCGAGTTCTCGGACGGGCCGGTGTGAACGAGCGTGAAACAATCTATTGAGAAACCGTGATTGATGTTTTGTGGTTTTTGGGACCTACATCATAGCCAAAGTGACAACCACATAGACTTATCGGCCTCGACCGTGAGCCGAGGTTGATTTTTGCCCAAAAATTGCCTACCAAGTTTTGAGCAGTTTTAGACCCGGTTTGATCAAAAATGAGCCAACGAAAAAAAGTAATCGCCTTTGGCTATGCCTCGTGTGATGTTTGCAAAAAAACGACGTTTCGGCCGAGAAAATACGACTTTCTAGTTTTTCGAGACGATGCGGGCATGCGAGCTTCCGAGTTCCTGGAGAGGCCGATGTGAACGAGGGTGAAACAATCTATATGGAAACTTTAATTACTGGTTTGAGGTTTTTGGGACCTACATCATGGCCAAAGTGACAACCACGAGAGACTCATCGGCCTTGGCGGTGAGTTGAGGTTGATTTTCGCCCAAAAACGACCGACCAAGTTTTGAGCGACTTTAGACCCGGTTCGATGGCAAACGAGCCAATGATAAAAACTCATCGCCTTTAGCCATGACTTGGGGGTGTTTTTTGCAAAAATATGACGTTTAGCTCAAGAAAATACGATTTTCTAGTTTTTCGAGACAATGCGGGCATGCGAGCTTTCGAGGTCTTGGAGAGGTCGGTGTGAATGAGGGTGAAACAATCTATATGGAAACTTTAATTACTGGTTTGAGGTTTTTGGGACCTACATCGTAGCCAAAGTGACAACCACAGAGACTCATCGGCCTCGACCGTGAGTCGAGGTTGATTTTCGCCCCAAAACGACCGACCAAGTTTTAAGCGAGTTTTAGACGTAGTTCGATGGAAAACAAGCCAAGGATAAAGACTCATATCCTTTGGCCATTACCTAGGGGTTATTTTTGCAAATAAACGATGTTTAAGTCGAGAAAATACACTTTTCTAGTTTTTCGAGACCATACAAGCATGCGAGCTTTCGAGGTCCTAGAGAGGCCGGTGTGAATGAGGGTGCAACAATCTATATGGAAACTTTAATTACTGGTTTGTGATTTTTGGGACCTACATCTTAGCCAAAGTGACAACCACGGAGACTCATCGGCCTCGACGCGTGAGCCGAGGTTGATTTTCGCCCAAAAATAGCCTACCAAGTATTTGAGCGAGTTTTAGACCCGGTTCGATCACAAATGAGCCAATGATAAAAACTCATCGCCTTTGGCCGGGACTCGTGTGATTTTTGCAAAAAAACGACGTTTAGGTGGAGAAAATACGATTTTCTAGATTTTAGAGACAATGCGGGCATGCGAGCTTTCGAGTTCTTGGAGAGGCCAATGTGAACGAGGGTGAAACAATCTATATAGGAACTTTAATTACTGGTTTGTGGTTTTTGGGACCTATATCATGGCCAAAGTGACAACCACGAAACTCATCGGCCTTGACGGTGAGCCGAGGTTGATTTTTGCCCAAAAACGGCCGACCAAGTTTTGAGCGACTTTAGACCCGAGTTCGATGGCAAACAAGCCAATGATAAAAAATCATCGCCTTTAGCCATGACTTGGGGGTGTTTTTTTCAAAAAAATGACATTTACGCCGAGAAAATACGATTTTCTAGTTTTTCGAGACAATGCGGGCATTCGAGCTTTCGAGGTCCTGGAGAGGCCGGTGTGAATGAGGGTGAAACAATCTATATGGAAACTTTAATTACTGGTTTGAGGTTTTTGGGACCTACATCGTAGCCAAAGTGACAACCATAGAGACTCATCGGCCTCGACTGTGAGTCGAGGTTGATTTTCGCCCCAAAACCGCCCACCAAGTTTTAAGCGAGTTTTAGACGTAGTTCGATGGAAAACGAGCCAAGGATAAAGACTCATATCCATTGGCCATTACCTAGGGGTTATTTTTACAAATAAACGACGTTTAGGTCGAGAAAATACGCTTTTTTAGTTTTTCAAGACAATGCAAGCATACGAGCTTTCGAGTTCCTAGAAAGGTCGGTGTGAACGTGAAACAATCTATAGAGAAACTATAATTGATGGTTTGAGGTTTTTGGGACCTACATCATAGCCAAAGTGACAACCAAAGAGACTCATCGGCATCGACTGTGAGCTGAGGTTTATTTTCACCCAAAAATGGCCGATCAACTTTTGAGTAGTTTTGGACCCGAGTTCGATGTCAAACGAGCCAACGATAAAGACTCATTGCCTTTAGCCATGACACGGGGGTTATTTTGGTAAATAAATGACGTTTAGGTGGAGAAAATACGCTTTTCTAGTTTTTCGAGACAATGCGAGCGTGCGAGGTTTCGAGTTCTGGACGGGCCGGTGTGAACGAGCGTGAAACAATCTATAGAGAAACTGTGATTGATGTTTTGTGGTTTTTGGGACCTACATCATAGCCAAAGTGACAACCACATAGACTTATCGGCCTCGACTGTGAGTCGAGGTTGATTTTTGCCCAAAAATGGCCTACCAAGTTTGGAGTAGTTTTAGACCCAGTTCGATTGCAAATGAGCAAATGATAAAAACTCATCGCCTTTGGCCATGACTCGTGTGATTTTTGCAAAAAAAACGACATTTAGTCCGAGAAAATACGTTTTTATACTTTTTCGAGACAATGCGAGCGTGCGAGGTTTCGAGTTCCTGGATTGGTCGGTGTGAACGAGCGTGAAACAAATCTATAGAAAAAATTTAATTGATGTTTTGAGGTTTTTGGCACGTACATCATAGCCAAGGTGACAACCACGAGAGACTCATCGGCCTCGACCGTGAGTCGAGGTTGATTTTCGCCCAAAAATAGCCTACCAAGTTTTGAGCGAGTTGTAGACCCGGTTCGATCACAAATGAGCCAACGATAAAAACTCATCGCCTTCGACCATGACTCGTGTGATTTTTGTAAAAAAATGACGTTTAGGTCGAGAAAAATAGGATTTTCTAGTTTTTCGAGACAATGCGGGCATTCGAGCTTCCGAGTTCTGGAGAGGCCGGTGTGAACGAGGGTGAAACAATCTATATAGAAAATTTAATTACTGGTTTGAGGTTTTTGGGACTTACATCATGGCCAAAGTGACAACCACGGAGACTCATCGACCTTGACGGTGAGTCGAGGTTGATTTTTTTCCAAAAACGGCCGACCAAGTTTTGAGCGGCTTTAGACCCGGTTCGATGGCAAACGAGCCAATGATAAAAACTCATCGCCTTTAGCCATGACTTGGGGGTGTTTTTTGCAAAAAAAACGTTTAGGTTGAGAAAATACGATGTTCTAGTTTTTCGAGACAATGCGGGCATCCGAGCTTTCGAGGTCTCGGGGAGGCCGGTGTGAATGAGGGTGAAACAATCTATATGGAAACTTTAATTACCGGTTTGAGGTTTTTGGGACCTACATCGTAGCCAAAGTGACAACCACGGGACTCATCGGCCTCGACCGTGAGTCGAGGTTGATTTTCGCCCAAAACGGCCGACCAAGTTTTAAGCGAGTTTTAGACGTAGTTCGATGGAAAACGAGCCAAGGATAAAGACTCATATCCTTTGGCCATTACCTAGGGGTTATTTTTGTAAATAAACGATGTTTAGGTCGAGAAAATACGTTTTTCTAGTTTTTCGAGACGATGCAAGCATGCGAGCTTTCGAGTTCCTAGAAAGGCCGGTGTGAACGAGTGTGAAACAATCTATAGAGAAACTGTAATTGATGGTTTGAGGTTTTTCGAACCTACATCATAGCCAAAGTGACAACCAAAGAGACTCATCGGCCTCGGCCGTGAGCTAAGGTTGATTTTCACCAAAAAACGGCCGATCAAGTTTTGAGTAGTTTTAGACCCGAGTTCGATGTGAAACGAGCGAATGATAAAGACTCATTGCCTTTGGCCATGACTCGGGGGTTATTTTTGTAAATAAATGACGTTTAGGTCGAGAACATACGCTTTTCTAGTTTTTCGAGACAATGCGAGCGTGCGAGGTTTCGAGTTCTGGACGAGCCGGTGTGAACGAGCGTGAAACAATCTATAGAGAAACTGTAATTGATGTTTTGTGGTTTTTGGGACCTACATCATAGCCAAAGTGACAACCACATAGACTTATCGGCCTCGACTATGAGCGAGAGGTTGATTTTTGCCCAAAAATGGCCTACCAAGTTTGGAGTAGTTTTAGACCCGGTTCGATTGCAAATGAGCAAATGATAAAAACTCATCGCCTTTGGCCATGACTCGTGTGATGTTTGCAAAAAAACGACATTTAGGTCGAGAAAATACGTTTTTATACTTTTTCGAGACAATGCGAGCGTGCGAGGTTTCGAGTTCCTGGATTGGCCGGTGTGAACGAGCGTGAAACAAATCTATAGAAAAAATTTAATTGATGTTTTGAGGTTTTTGGCACGTACATCATAGCCAAGGTGACAACCACGGAGACTCATCGGCCTCGGCTGTGAGTCGAGGTTAATTTTCGCCCATAAATAGCCTACCAAGTTTTGAGCGAGTTGTAGACCCGGTTCGATCACAAATGAGCCAACGATAAAAAGTCATCGCCTTTGGCCATGACTCGTGTGATTTTTGCAAAAAAACGACGTTTAGGCGAGAAAATACGATTTTCTAGTTTTTCGAGACGATGCGGGCATGCGAGCTTCCGAGTTCTGGAGAGGCCGATGTGAACGAGGGTGAAACAATCTATATGGAAACTTTAATTACTGGTTTGAGGTTTTTGGGACCTACATCATGGCCAAAGTGACAACCACGGAGACTCGTTGGCCTTGATGGTGAGCTGAGGTTGATTTCGCTCAAAAACGGCCGACCAAGTTTTGAGCGACTTTAGACCTAGTTCGATGGCAAACGAGCCAAGGATAAAAACTCATCGCCTTTAGCCATGACTTGGGGGTGTTTTTTGCAAAAAAAACGACGTTTAGGTCGAGAAAATACGATGTTCTAGTTTTTCGAGACAATGCGGGCATGCGAGCTTTCGAGATCTGGAGAGGCGGTGTGAATGAGGGTGAAACAATCTATATGGAAACTTTAATTATCGGTTTGAGGTTTTTGGGACCTACATCGTAGCCAAAGTGACAACCACGGGACTCATCGCCCTCGACTGTGAGTCGAGGTTGATTTTCGCCCAAAACGGCAGACCAAGTTTTAAGCGAGTTTTAGACGTAGTTCGATGGAAAACGAGCCAAGGATAAAGACTCATATCCTTTGGCCATTACCTAGGGCTATTTTTGTAAATAAACGACGTTTAGGTCGAGAAAATACATTTTTCTAGTTTTTCGAGACAAGTGCAAGCATGCGAGCTTTCGAGTTCCTAGAAAGGCCGATGTGAACGAGCGTGAAACAATCTATAGAGAAACCGTAATTGATGATTTGAGGTTTTTCGAACCTACATCATAGCCAAAGTGACAACCAAAGAGACTCATCGGCCTCGACTGTGAGCTAAGGTTGATTTTCACCAAAAAACGACGATCAAGTTTTGAGTAGTTTTAGACCCGGTTCGATGTCAAACGAGCGAACGATAAAGACTCATCGCCTTTGGCCATGACACAGGGGTTATTTTTGTAAATAAATGACGTTTAGGTCGAGAAAATACGCTTTTCTAGTTTTTCGAGACAATGCGAGCGTGCGAGATTTCGAGTTCTGGACGAGCCGGTGTGAACGAGCGTGAAACAATCTATAGAGAAACTGTGATTGATGTTTTGTGGTTTTTGGGACCTACATCATAGCCAAAGTGACAACCACATAGACTTATCGGCCTCGACTGTGAGTCGAGGTTGATTTTTGCCCAAAAATTGCCTACCAAGTTTTGAGCGGTTTTAGACCCGGTTCGATAAAAAATGAGCCAACGAAAAAAAGTAATCGCCTTTGGCCATGCCCTGTGTGATGTTTGCAAAAAAATGACGTTTCGGCGAGAAAATACGACTTTCTAGTTTTTCGAGACGATGCGGGCATGCGAGCTTCCGAGTTCCTGGAGAGGTCGATGTGAACGAGGGTGAAACAATCTATATGGAAACTTTAATTACTAGTTTGAGGTTTTTGGGACCTATATCATGGCCAAAGTGACAACCACGAGAGACTCATCGGCCTTGGCGGTGAGTTGAGGTTGATTTTTGCCCAAAAACGACCGACCAAGTTTTGAGCGACTTTAGACCCAATTCGATGGCAAACGAGCCAATGATAAAAACTCATCGCCTTTAGCCATGACTTGGGGGTGTTTTTTGCAAAAATATGACATTTAGCTCAAGAAAATACGATTTTCTAGTTTTTCGAGACAATGCGGGCATGCGAGCTTTCGAGGTCTCGGAGAGGTCGGTGTGAATGAGGGTGAAACAATCTATATGGAAACTTTAATTACTGGTTTGAGGTTTTTGGGACCTACATCGTAGCCAAAGTGACAACCACGAGAGACTCATCGGCCTCGACCGTGAGTCGAGGTTGATTTTCGCCCCAAAACGATCGACCAAGTTTTAAGCGAGTTTTAGACGTAGTTCGATGGAAAACAAGCCAAGGATAAAGACTCATATCCTTTGGCCATTACCTAGGGGTTATTTTTGCAAATAAACGATGTTTAAGTCGAGAAAATACACTTTTCTAGTTTTTCGAGACCATACAAGCATGCGAGCTTTCGAGGTCCTAGAGAGGCCGGTGTGAATGAGGGTGCAACAATCTATATGGAAACTTTAATTACTGGTTTGTGATTTTTGGGACCTACATCGTAGCCAAAGTGACAACCACGGAGACTCATCGGCCTCGACCGTGAGTCGAGGTTGATTTTCGCCCAAAAATAGCCTACCAAGTATTTGAGCGAGTTTTAGACCCGGTTCGATCACAAATGAGCCAATGATAAAAACTCATCGCCTTTGGCCGGGACTCGTGTGATTTTTGCAAAAAAACGACGTTTAGGTGGAGAAAATACGATTTTCTAGATTTTAGAGACAATGCGGGCATGCGAGCTTCCGAGTTCTTGGAGAGGCCAATGTGAACGAGGGTGAAACAATCTATATAGGAACTTTAATTACTGGTTTGTGGTTTTTGGGACCTATATCATGGCCAAAGTGACAACCACGAAACTCATCGGCCTTGACGGTGAGTCGAGGTTGATTTTTGCCCAAAAACGGCCGACCACGTTTTGAGCGACTTTAGACCCGGTTCGATGGCAAACAAGCCAATGATAAAAAATCATCGCCTTTAGCCATGACTTGGGGGTGTTTTTTTCAAAAAAATGACATTTACGGCGAGAAAATACGATTTTCTAGTTTTTCGAGACAATGCGGGCATTCGAGCTTTCGAGGTCTCGGAGAGGCCGGTGTGAATGAGGGTGAAACAATCTATATGGAAACTTTAATTACTGGTTTGAGGTTTTTGGGACCTACATCGTAGCCAAAGTGACAACCATAGAGACTCATCGGCCTCGACTGTGAGTCGAGGTTGATTTTCGCCCCAAAACTGCCCACCAGGTTTTAAGCGGTTTTAGACGTAGTTCGATGGAAAACGAGCCAAGGATAAAGACTCATATCCATTGGCCATTACCTAGGGGTTATTTTTACAAATAAACGACGTTTAGGTCGAGAAAATACGCTTTTTAGTTTTTCAAGACAATGCAAGCATACGAGCTTTCGAGTTCCTAGAAAGGTCGGTGTGAACGTGAAACAATCTATAGAGAAACTATAATTGATGGTTTGAGGTTTTTGGGACCTACATCATAGCCAAAGTGACAACCAAAGAGACTCATCGGCATCGGCTGTGAGTCGAGGTTTATTTTCACCCAAAAACGGCCGATCAACTTTTGAGTAGTTTTGGACCCGGTTCGATGTCAAACGAGCCAATGATAAAGACTCATCGCCTTTGGCCATGACACGGGGGTTATTTTGGTAAATAAATGACGTTTAGGTGGAGAAAATACGCTTTTCTAGTTTTTCGAGACAATGCGAGCGTGCGATGTTTCGAGTTCCTGGATAGGCGGTGTGAACGAGCGTGAAACAATCTATAGAGAAGCCGTAATTGATGTTTTGTGGTTTTTGGGACCTACATCACGGCCAAAGTGACAACCACGAGAGACTTATCGGCCTCGACCGTGAGTCGAGGTTGATTTTCGCCCAAAAATGGCCTACCAAGTTTGGAGTAGTTTTAGACCCGGTTCGATCGCAAATGAGAAAATGATAAAAAATAATCGCCTTTGGGCATGACTCGTGTGATTTATGCAAAAAAAAATGACGTTTAGGCCGAGAAAATACGATTTTCTAGTTTTTCGAGACAATACGGGTATGTGAACTTTTGAGTTCCTGGAAAGGACGGTGTGAACGAGCGTGAAACAATCTATAGAAAAGCTGTAATTGATGTTTTGAGGTTTTTGGGACGTACATCATAGCCGGGGTGACAACCATAGAGACTCATCGGCCTCGACTGTGAGTCGAGGTTGATTTTCGCCCCAAAACGCCCACCATGTTTTAAGCGAGTTTTAGACGTAGTTCAATGGAAAACGAGCCAAGGATAAAGGCTCATATCCATTGGCCATTACCTAGGGGTTATTTTTATAAATAAACGACGTTTAGGTCGAGAAAATACGCTTTTTTAGTTTTTCAAGACAATGCAAGCATACGAGCTTTCGAGTTCCTAGAAAGGTCGGTGTGAACGTGAAACAATCTATAGAGAAACTATAATTGATGGTTTGAGGTTTTTGGGACCTACATCATAGCCAAAGTGACAACCAAAGAGACTCATCGGCATCGACTGTGAGTCGAGGTTTATTTTCATCCAAAAACGGCCGATCAACTTTTGAGTAGTTTTTGACCCGAGTTCGATGTCAAACGAGCCAACGATAAAGACTCATCGCCTTTGGCCATGACACGGGGGTTATTTTGGTAAATAAATGACGTTTAGGTGGAGAAAATACGCTTTTCTAGTTTTTCGAGACAATGCGAGCGTGCGATGTTTCGAGTTCTCGGATAGGCCGGTGTGAACGAGCGTGAAACAATCTATAGAGAACCGTAATTGATGTTTTGTGGTTTTTGGGACCTACATCATAGCGAAAGTGACAACCACGAGAGACTTATCGGCCTCGACCTGTGAGCCGAGGTTGATTTTCGCCCAAAAATGGCCTACCAAGTTTGGAGTAGTTTTAGACCCGGTTCGATCGCAAATGAGAAAATGATAAAAAATCATCGCCTTTGGGCATGACTCGTGTGATTTATGCAAAAAAAAAATGACGTTTAGGCCGAGAAAATACGATTTTCTAGTTTTTCGAGACAATACGGGTATGTGAACTTTTGAGTTCCTGGAAAGACCGATGTGAACGAGCGTGAAACAATCTATAGAAAAGCTGTAATTGATGTTTTGAGGTTTTTGGGAAGTACATCATAGCCGGGGTGACAACCATAGAGACTCATCGGCCTCGACCGTGAGTCGAGGTTGATTTTCGCCCAAAAATGGCCTACCAAGTTTTGAGCGAGTTTTAGACCCGGTTCGATCACAAATGAGCCAACGAAAGAAATTCATTGCCTTTGCCATGACTTGTGTGGTTTTTGCAAAAAAATGACGTTTAGGCCGAGAAAATACGATTTTTTAGTTTTTCGAGACAATGCGGGCATGCGAGCTTCCGAGTTCCTAGAGAGGCCGGTGTGAACAAGGGTGAAACAATCTATATAGACACGTTAATTACTGGTTTGAGGTTTTTGGGACCTACATCATGGCCAAAGTGACAACCACGGAGACTCATTGGCCTTGATGGTGAGTCGAGGTTGATTTTCGCTCAAAAACGGCCGACCAAGTTTTGAGCGACTTTAGACCCGGTTCGATGGCAAACGAGCCAACGATAAAAACTCATCGCCTTTAGCCATGACTTGGGGGTGTTTTTTGCAAAAAAACGACGTTTAGGCCGAGAAAATACGATTTTCTAGTTTTTCGAAACAATGCGGGCATGCGAGCTTTCGAGGTCCTGGAGAGGCCGGTGTGAATGAGGGTGAAACAATCCATATGGAAACTTTAATTACTGGTTTGAGGTTTTTGGGACCTACATCGTAGCCAAAGTGACAACCACGGAGACTCATCGGCCTCGACTGTGAGTTGAGGTTGATATTCGCCCCAAAACGGTCGACCAAGTTTTAAGCGAGTTTTAGACGTAGTTTGATGGAAAACGAGCCAAGGATAAAGACTCATATCCTTTGGCCATTACCTAGGGGTTATTTTTGCAAATAAATGACGTTTAGGTCGAGAAAATATGCTTTTCTAGTTTTTCGAGACAATGCAAGCATGCGAGCTTTCGAGTTCCTAGAAAGGTCGGTGTGAACGAGCGTGAAACAATCTATAGACAAACCGTAATTGATGGTTTGAGGTTTTTGGGACCTACATCATAGCCAAAGTGACAACCAAAGAGAGTCATCGGCCTCGACCGTGAGTCGAGGTTGATTTTCACCCAAAAACGGTCGATCAAGTTTTGAGTAGTTTTGGACCCGGTTCGATGTCAAACGAGCCAACGATAAAGACTCATAACCTTTGGCCATGACACGGGGGTTATTTTTTTAAATAAATGACGTTTAGGTCGAGAAAATACACTTTTCTAGTTTTTCGAGGCAATGCGAGCGTGCGAGGTTTCGAGTTCCTGGATAGGCCGGTGTGAATGAGGGTGAAACAATCTATATGGAAACTTTAATTACTGGTTTGAGGTTTTTGGAATCTACATCATGGCCAAAGTGACAACCACAGAGACTCGTAAGCCTCGACGGTGAGTCGAGGTTGATTTTCGCCCAAAAACGATCGACCAAGTTTTGAGCGAGTTTTAGACCCAATTCGATGGCAAACGAGCCAATGATAAAAACTCATCGCCTTTAGCCATGACTTGGGGGTGTTTTATGCAAAAAAATGATGTTTAGATCGAGAAAATACGATTTTCTAGTTTTTTGAGATAATGCGAGCATACGAGCTTTCGAGTTCCTCGAAGGGATGGTGTGAACGAGCGTGAAACAATATCTAGAGAAACTGTAATTGCTTGGATTGAGGTTTTTGGGACCTACATCGTAGCCAAGGTGACAACCACGGAGACTCATCGGCCTCGACTGTGTGTCGAGGTTGATTTTCACCCCAAAACGACCGACCAAGTTTTGAGCGAGTTTTAGACTTAGTTCTATGGAAAACGAGCCAAAGATAAAGACTCATATCCTTTGTCCATGACCTAGGGGTTATTTTTCCAAATAAAGGACATTTAGGTCGAGAAAAAACGCTTTTCTAGTTTTTCGAGACAATTCGAGCAAGCGAGCTTTCGTGTTCCTAGAAAGGCCGGTGTGAACGAGCGTGAAACAATCTATAGAGAAACTGTAATTGATGGTTTGAGGTTTTTGGGACCTACATCATAGCCAAAGTGACAACCAAAGAGACTCATCGGCCTCGACTATGAGGCGAGGTTGATTTTCACCCAAAAATGGCCGATGAAGTTTTGAGCGAGTTTTAAACCCATTTCGATGGCAAACAAGCCGGCAATAAAGACTCATAGCCTTTGGCCATGACACAGGGGTTATTTTTGTAAATAAATGACTTTTATGTCGAGAAAATACATTTTTCTAGTTTTTTGAGACAATGCGAGCATGCGAGCTTTTGAGTTCCTGGAAAGGCTGCTGTAAATGAGTGTGAAACAATCTATACAAAAGCTGTAATTGATGGTTTGACCGTTTTGGGACTCGCATCATAGCCAAAGTGACACCACGGAGACTCATTGGCCTCGACCGTGAGTCGAGGTTGATTTTGGCCCAAAAATGGCCGACCAAGTTTTGAGTAGTTTTAGACCCGGTTCAATGGAAAACGAGCCAACGATAAAAACTCATCGCCTTTGGCCATGACTCGTGTGATTTATGCAAAAAAATGACATTTAGGTCGAGAAAATACGATTTTCTAGTTTTTCGAGACAATGCGAGTATGTGAGCTTTCGAGTTCCTGGAAAGGCCGATGTGAATGAGCGTGAAACAATCTATATAGAAGCTGTAATTGTTGGTTTGTGGTTTTTGGGACCTACATCATAGCCAAAGTGACAACCACGGAGACTCATCGTCCTCGACTCGTGAGTCGAGGTTGATTTCGCCCAAAAATGGCCGATCAAGTTTTGAGCGAGTTTGAGACCTAGTTCGATAGAAAACGAGCCAAAAATAAAGAATCATGGCCTTTGGCCATGACACAGGGGTTATTTTTTCAAATAAACGACATTTAGATCAAGAAAGTACGCTTTTCTAGTTTCTCGAGACAATGCGAGCGTGCAAGGTTCCGAGTTCCTGGATAGGCCGGTGTGAACAAACGTGAAAAAATCTATAGAGAAACCGTAATTGATGTTTTGAGGTTTTTGGGACCTACATAATAGCCAAAGTGACAACCGAGAGAGACTCATCCGCCTTGACTCGTGAGTCGAGGTTGATTTTCGCCCAAAAATCGCCTACCAAGTTTCGAGCGAGTTTTAGACTCGGTTCGATCACAAATGAGCCAACGAAAAAAACTCATCGCCTTTGACCATGACACTGTGTGATTTTTGCAAAAAACGACGTTTAGGCCTAGAAAATACGATTTTCTAGTTTTTCAAGACAATGCGGGCATGCGAGCTTTCGAGTTTTTGGAGAGGCCGATGTGAACGAGGGTGAAACAATCTATATAGAAACTTTATTTACTTGGTTTGAGGTTTTTGGGACCTACATCATGGCCAAAGTGACAACCACGGAGACTCATCGGCCTCGACTATGAGCTGAGGTTGATTTTCGCCCCAAACGGCCGATCAATTTTTGAGCGAGTTTTAGACCTAGTTCGATAGAAAACGAGCCAAGGATAAAGACTCATAGCCTTTGGCCATGACTTAGGGGTTATTTTTGCAAATAAACGACGTTTAGGTCGAGAAAATACGCTTTTCTAGTTTTTCGAGATAATGGGAGCATGCGAGCTTTCGAGTTCCTAGAAAGGCCGGTGTGAACGAGCATGAAACAATCTATAGAGAAACTGTAATTGATGGTTTGAGGTTTTTGGGACCTACATCATAGCCAAAGTGACAACCAAAGAGACTTATCGGCCTCGATTGTGAGTCGAGGTTGATTTTCACCTAAAAATGGCTATCAAGTTTTGAGTAGTTTTGGACCCGGTTCGATGTCAAATGAGCCAAGGATAAAGACTCATAGCCTTTAGCCATGACTTAAGGGCGATTTTTGCAAATAAACGACGTTTAGGTCGAGAAAATACGCTTTTTTAGTTTTTCGAGATAATGCGAGCATGCGAGCTTTCGAGTTCCTAGAAAGGCCGGTGTGAACGAGCGTGAAACAATATATAGAGAAACCGTAATTGATGGTTTGAGGTTTTCGGGCCTACATCATAGCCAAAGTGACAACCACGGAGACTCGTCGGCCTCGACTCGTGAGTCGAGGTTGATTTTTGCCCAAAAATGGCCGACCAAGTTTTGAGCGAGTTTTAGACCCGAGTTTGATGGAAAACGAGCCAACGATAAAAACTCATCGCCTTTGGCCATGACACGGGGTGATTTTTAGAAAAAAAAAACGTTGTTTAGGTCGAGAAAATATGTTTTTCTAGTTTTCCGAGATAATGCGGGCATGTGAGCTATCGAATTCTCGGAAGGGTCGGTGTGAACGAGCGTGAAACAATATATAGAGAAACTGGAATTACTGGTTTGAGGTTTTTGGGACCTACATCATGGAAAAAGTGACAACCATAGAGACTCATCGACCTCGATTGTGAGTCGAGGTTGATTTTCACCCAAAAACGGCCGAACAAGTTTTGAGAAGTTTTAGACCTAGTTTGATGGAAAACGAGCAAACAATAAAGACTTATGGCCTTTGGCCATGACACTGGGGGTTATTTTTGCAAATAAACGACGTTTAGGTCGAGAAAATACACGTTTTCTAGTTTTTCAAGAGAATGCGAGCATGCGAGCTTTCGAGTTCTCGGAAAGGACGGTGTGAACGAGCGTGAAACAATATATAGAGAAACTTTAATTACTGGTTTGAGGTTTTTGGGACCTACATCGTAGCCAAAGTGACAACCACGGGACTCATCGGCCTCGATCGTGAGCCGAGGTTGATTTTCGCCCCAAAACGGCCGACCAAGTTTTAAGCGAGTTTTAGACGTAGTTCGATGGAAAACGAGCCAAGGATAAAGACTCATATCCTTTGGCCATTACCTAGGGGTTATTTTTGTAAATAAACGACGTTTAGGTCGAGAAAATACGTTTTTCTAGTTTTTCGAGACAGTGCGAAGCATGCGAGCTTTAGAGTTCCTAGAAAGGCCGGTGTGAACGAGCGTGAAACAATCTATAGAGAAACCGTAATTGATGGTTTGAGGTTTTTCGGACCTACATCATAGCCAAAGTGACAACCAAAGAGACTCATCGGCCTCGACTCGTGAGCTAAGGTTGATTTTCACCAAAAAATGACCGATCAAGTTTTGAGTAGTTTTAGACCCGAGTTCGATGTCAAACGAGCGAACAATAAAGACTCATCGCCTTTGGCCATGACACGGGGGTTATTTTTGTAAATAAATGACGTTTAGGTCGAGAAAATACCCTTTTCTAGTTTTTCGAGACAATGCGAGCGTGCAAGGTTTCGAGTTCTGGACGAGCCGGTGTGAACGAGCGTGAAACAATCTATAGAGAAACTATGATTGATGTTTTGTGGTTTTTGGGACATACATCATAGCCAAAGTGACAACCACATAGACTTATCGGCCTTGACTCGTGAGTCGAGGTTGATTTTCGCCCAAAAATGGCCTACCAAGTTTGGAGTAGTTTTAGACCCGGTTCAATTGCAAATGAGCAAATGATAAAAACTCATCGCCTTTGGCCATGACTCGTGTGATTTTTGCAAAAAAACGACATTTAGGCCGAGAAAATACGATTTTCTAGTTTTTCGAGACAATGCGGGTATGTGAGCTTTCGAGTTCCTGGAAAAGCCGGTGTGAACGAGCGTGAAACAATCAATAGAAAAAATTTAATTGATGTTTTGAGGTTTTTGGGACGTACATCATAGCCAAGGTGACAACCACGGAGACTCATCGGCCTCGACTGTGAGCTGAGGTTGATTTTCGCCCAAAAATGGCCTACCAAGTTTTGAGCGAGTTTTAGACCCGGTTCGATCAAAAATGAGCCAACGAAAAAAAGTCATCGCCTTTGGCCATGACTCGTGTGATTTTTGCAAAAAAACGACGTCTAGGCCGAGAAAATATGATTTTCTAGTTTTTCGAGACGATGCGGGCATGCGAGCTTCCGAGTTCCTGGAGAGGCCGATGTGAACGAGGGTGAAACAATCTATATGGAAACTTTAATTACTTGGTTTAAGGTTTTTGGGACCTACATCATGGTCAAAGTGACAACCACGGAGACTCGTTGGCCTTGATGGTGAGCCGAGGTTGATTTTCGCTCAAAAACGGCCGACCAAGTTTTGAGCGACTTTAGACCCCGTTCGATGGCAAACGAGCCAATGATAAAAACTCATCGCCTTTAGCCATGACTTGAAGGGTGTTTTTTGCAAAAAAACGACGTTTAGGTCGAGAAAATACGATGTTCTAGTTTTTCGAGACAATGCGGGCATGCGAGCTTTCGAGATCTCGGGGAGGCCGGTGTGAATGAGGGTGAAACAATCTATATGGAAACTTTAATTACCGGTTTGAGGTTTTTGGGACCTACATCGTAGCCAAAGTGACAACCACGGGACTCGTCGGCCTCGACCGTGAGTCGAGGTTGATTTTCGCCCCAAAACGGCCGACCAAGTTTTAAGCGAGTTTTAGACCTAGTTCGATGGAAAACGAGCCAAGGATAAAGACTCATATCCTTTGGCCATTACCTAGGAGTTATTTTTGTAAATAAACGACGTTTAGGTCGAGAAAATACGTTTTTCTAGTTTTTCGAGACGGTGCAAGCATGCGAGCTTTCGAGTTCCTAGAAAGGCCGGTGTGAACGAGCGTGAAACAATATATAGAGAAGCTGTAATTGATGGTTTGAGGTTTTTCGGACCTACATCATAGCCAAAGTGACAACCAAAGAGACTCATCGGCCTCGATTGTGAGCTAAGGTTGATTTTCACCAAAAAACGACGATCAAGTTTTGAGAAGTTTTAGACCCGAGTTCGATGTCAAACGAGCGAACGATAAAGACTCATCGCCTTTGGCCATGACACAGGGGTTATTTTTGTAAATAAATGACGTTTAGGTCGAGAAAATACGCTTTTCTAGTTTTTCGAGACAATGCGAGCATGCGAGGTTTCGAGTTCCTAGAAAGGCCGGTTTGAACGAGCGTGAAACAATATATAGAGAAACCGTAATTGATGGTTTGAGGTTTTTCGGACCTACATCATAGCCAAAGTGACAACCAAAGAGACTCATCGGCCTCGACTGTGAGCTAAGGTTGATTTTCACCAAAAAATGACCGATCAAGTTTTGAGTAGTTTTAGACCCGGTTCGATGTCAAACGAGCGAACGATAAAGACTCATCGCCTTTGGCCATGACACAGGGGTTATTTTTGTAAATAAATGACGTTTAGGTCGAGAAAATACCCTTTTCTAGTTTTTCGAGACAATGCGAGCGTGCAAGGTTTCGAGTTCTGGACGGGCCGGTGTGAACGAGCGTGAAACAATCTATAGAGAAACTATGATTGATGTTTTGTGGTTTTTGGGACATACATCATAGCCAAAGTGACAACCACATAGACTTATCGGCCTCGACTGTGAGTCGAGGTTGATTTTCGCCCAAAAATGGCCTACCAAGTTTGGAGTAGTTTTAGACCCGGTTCAATTGCAAATGAGCAAATGATAAAAACTCATCGCCTTTGGCCATGACTCGTGTGATTTTTGCAAAAAAAACGACATTTAAGCCGAGAAAATACGATTTTCTAGTTTTTCGAGACAATGCGGGTATGTGAGCTTTCGAGTTCTGGAAAAGCGGTGTGAACGAGCGTGAAACAATCAATAGAAAAACTTTAATTGATGTTTTGAGGTTTTTGGGACGTACATCATAGCCAAGGTGACAACCACGGAGACTCATCGGCCTCGACCGTGAGCGAGGTTGATTTTCGCCCAAAAATGGCCTACCAAGTTTTGAGCGAGTTTTAGACCCGGTTCGATCAAAAATGAGCCAACGAAAAAAAGTCATCGCCTTTGGCCATGACTCGTGTGATTTTTGCAAAAAAACGACGTCTAGGCCGAGAAAATATGATTTTCTAGTTTTTCGAGACGATGCGGGCATGCGAGCTTCCGAGTTCCTGGAGAGGCCGATGTGAACGAGGGTGAAACAATCTATATGGAAACTTCAATTACTCGGTTTAAGGTTTTTGGGACCTACATCATGGTCAAAGTGACAACCACGGAGACTCATTGGCCTTGATGGTGAGTCGAGGTTGATTTTCGCTCAAAAACGGCCGACCAAGTTTTGAGCGACTTTAGACCCGGTTCGATGGCAAACGAGCCAATGATAAAAACTCATCGCCTTTAGCCATGACTTGGGGGTGTTTTTTGCAAAAAAACGACGTTTAGGTCGAGAAAATACGATGTTCTAGTTTTTCGAGACAATGCGGGCATGCGAGCTTTCGAGATCTCGGGGAGGCCGGTGTGAATGAGGGTGAAACAATCTATATGGAAACTTTAATTACCGGTTTGAGGTTTTTGGGACCTACATCGTAGCCAAAGTGACAACCACGGGACTCATCGGCCTCGACCGTGAGTCGAGGTTGATTTTCGCCCCAAAACGGCCGACCAAGTTTTAAGCGAGTTTTAGACCTAGTTCGATGGAAAACGAGCCAAGGATAAAGACTCATATCCTTTGGCCATTACCTAGGAGTTATTTTTGTAAATAAACGACGTTTAGGTCGAGAAAATACGTTTTTCTAGTTTTTCGAGACAGTGCGAAGCATGCGAGCTTTCGAGTTCCTAGAAAGGCCGGTGTGAACGAGCGTGAAACAATCTATAGAGAAACTGTAATTGATGGTTTGAGGTTTTTCGGACCTACATCATAGCCAAAGTGACAACCAAAGAGACTCATCGGCCTCGATTGTGAGCTAAGGTTGATTTTCACCAAAAAACGACGATCAAGTTTTGAGAAGTTTTAGACCCGGTTCGATGTCAAACGAGCGAACGATAAAGACTCATCGCCTTTGGCCATGACACGGGGGTTATTTTTGTAAATAAATGACGTTTAGGTCGAGAAAATACGCTTTTCTAGTTTTTCGAGACAATGCGAGCATGCGAGGTTTCGAGTTCCTGGACGAGCCGGTGTGAACGAGCATGAAACAATCTATAGAGAAGCTGTGATTGATGTTTTATGGTTTTTGGGACCTACATCATAGCCAAAGTGACAACCACATAGACTTATCGGCCTCGACCGTGAGTCGAGGTTGATTTTTACCCAAAAATGGCCTACCAAGTTTGGAGTAGTTTTAGACCCGGTTCAATTGCAAATGAGCAAATGATAAAAACTCATCGCCTTTGTCCATGACTCGTGTGATTTTTGCAAAAAAAAACGACATTTAGGCCGAGAAAATACGATTTTCTAGTTTTTCGAGACAATGCGGGTATGTGAGCTTTCAAGTTCCTGGAAAGGCCGGTGTTAACGAGCGTGAAACAATGAATAGAAAAACTTTAATTGATGTTTTGAGGTTTTTGGGACGTACATCATAGCCAAGGTGACGACCACGGAGACTCATCGGCCTCGACCGTGAGCCGAGGTTGATTTTCGCCCAAAAATGGCCTACCAAGTTTTGAGCAGCTTTAGACCCGAGTTCGATCAAAAATGAGCCAACGAAAAAAAGTCATCGCCTTTGGCCATGCCCCGTGTGATTTTTGCAAAAAAACGACGTTTCGGCCGAGAAAATACGATTTTCTAGTTTTTCGAGACGATGCGGGCATGCGAGCTTCCGAGTTCCTGGAGAGGCCGATGTGAACGAGGGTGAAACAATCTATATGGAAACTTTAATTACTCGGTTTGAGGTTTTTGGGACCTACATCATGGCCAAAGTGACAACCACGAGAGACTCATCGGCCTTGACGGTGAGCCGAGGTTGATTTTCGCCCAAAAACGACCGACCAAGTTTTGAGCGGCTTTAGACCCGGTTCGATGGCAAACGAGCCAATGATAAAAACTCATCGCCTTTAGCCATGACTTGGGGGTGTTTTTTGCAAAAATATGACATTTAGCTCAAGAAAATACGATTTTCTAGTTTTTCGAGACAATGCGAGCATGCGAGCTTTCGAGGTCCTGGAGAGGCCGGTGTGAATGAGGGTGAAACAATCTATATGGAAACTTTAATTACTGGTTTGAGGTTTTTGGGACCTACATCGTAGCCAAAGTGACAACCACAGAGACTCATTGGCCTCGACCGTGAGTCGAGGTTGATTTTCGCCCAAAAATAGCCTACCAAGTATTTGAGCGATTTTAGACCCGGTTCGATCACAAATGAGCCAATGATAAAAACTCATCGCCTTTGGCCAGGACACTGTTTGATGTTTGCAAAAAAACGACGTTTAGGCCGAGAAAATACGATTTTCTAGATTTTAGAGACAATGCGGGCATGCTAGCTTCCGAGTTCTTGGAGAGGCCAATGTGAACGAGGGTGAAACAATCTATATAGGAACTTTAATTACTGGTTTGTGGTTTTTGGGACCTATATCATGGCCAAAGTGACAACCACGAAACTCATCGGCCTTGACGGTGAGTCGAGGTTGATTTTCGCCCAAAAACGGCCGACCAAGTTTTGAGCGACTTTAGACCCGAGTTCGATGGCAAACGAGCCAATGATAAAAAATCATCACCTTTAGCCATGACTTGGGGGTTTTTTTCCAAATAAAGGACATTTAGGTCGAGAAAAAACGCTTTTCTAGTTTTTCGAGACAATTCGAGCACGCGAGCTTTCGTGTTCCTAGAAAGGCCGGTGTGAACGAGCGTGAAACAATCTATAGAGAAACCGTAATTGATGGTTTGAGGTTTTTGGGACCTACATCATAGCCAAAGTGACAACCAAAGAGACTCATCGGCCTCGACTATGAGCCGAGGTTGATTTTCACCCAAAAATGGCCGATGAAGTTTTGAGCGAGTTTTAAACCCATTTCGATGGCAAACAAGCCGGCAATAAAGACTCATAGCCTTTGGCCATGACACGGGGGTTATTTTTGTAAATAAATGACTTTTATGTCGAGAAAATACATTTTTCTAATTTTTTGAGACAATGCGAGCATGCGAGCTTTTGAGTTCTCGGAAAGGCCGATGTAAATGAGCGTGAAACAATCTATACAAAAGCTGTAATTGATGGTTTGACCTTTTTGGGACTCGCATCATAGCCAAAGTGACACCACGGAGACTCATTGGCCTCGACCGTGAGTCGAGGTTGATTTTGGCCCAAAAATGGCCGACCAAGTTTTGAGTAGTTTTAGACCCGGTTCAATGGAAAACGAGCCAACGATAAAAACTCATCGCCTTTGGCCATGACTCGTGTGATTTATGCAAAAAAATGACATTTAGGCCGAGAAAATACGATTTTCTAGTTTTTCGAGACAATGCGAGTATGTGAGCTTTCGAGTTCCTGGAAAGGCCGATGTGAATGAGCGTGAAACAATCTATATAGAAGCTGTAATTGTTGGTTTGTGGTTTTTGGGACCTACATCATAGCCAAAGTGACAACCACAAAGACTCATCGTCCTCGACTGTGAGTCGAGGTTGATTTCGCCCAAAAATGGCCGATCACGTTTTGAGCGAGTTTGAGACCTAGTTCGATAGAAAACGAGCCAACAATAAAGAATCATGGCCTTTGGCCATGACCCGGGGGTTATTTTTTCAAATAAACGACATTTAGATCAAGAAAGTACGCTTTTCTAGTTTCTCGAGACAATGCGAGCGTGCAAGGTTCCGAGTTCCTGGATAGGCCGGTGTGAACAAGCGTTAAAAAATCTATAGAGAAACCGTAATTGATGTTTTGAGGTTTTTGGGACCTACATAATAGCCAAAGTGACAACCGAGAGAGACTTATCCGCCTTGATCGTGAGCCGAGGTTGATTTTCGCCCAAAAATCGCCTACCAAGTTACGAGCGAGTTTTAGACTCGTTCGATCACAAATGAGCCAACGAAAAAAACTCATCGCCTTTGACCATGACTCGTGTGATTTTTGCAAAAAACGACGTTTAGGCCTAGAAAATACGATTTTCTAGTTTTTCAAGACAATGCGGGCATGCGAGCTTTCGAGTTTTTGGAGAAGCCGATGTGAACGAGGGTGAAACAATCTATATAGAAACTTTATTTACTTGGTTTGAGGTTTTTGGGACCTACATCATGGCCAAAGTGACAACCACAGAGACTCATCGGCCTCGACCGTGAGCCGAGGTTGATTTTCGCCCCTAAACAGCTCGATCAATTTTTGAGCGGTTTTAGACCTAGTTCGATGGAAAACGAGCCAAGGATAAAGACTCATAGCCTTTGGCCATGACTTAGGGGTTATTTTTGCAAATAAACGACGTTTAGGTCGAGAAAATACGCTTTTCTAGTTTTTCGAGATAATGGGAGCATGCGAGCTTTCGAGTTCCTAGAAAGGCTCGTGTGAACGAGCATGAAACAATCTATAGAGAAACCGTAATTGATGGTTTGAGGTTTTTGGGACCTACATCATAGCGAAAGTGACAACCAAAGAGACTTATCGGCCTCGATTGTGAGTCGAGGTTGATTTTCACCTAAAAATGGCTATCAAGTTTTGAGTAGTTTTGGACCCGGTTCGATGTCAAATGAGCCAAGGATAAAGACTCATAGCCTTTAGCCATGACTTAGGGGTGATTTTTGCAAATAAACGACGTTTAGGTCGAGAAAATACGCTTTTCTAGTTTTTCGAGATAATGCGAGCATGCGAGCTTTCGAGTTCCTAGAAAGGCCGGTGTGAACGAGCGTGAAACAATATATAGAGAAACCGTAATTGATGGTTTGAGGTTTTTGGGACCTACATCATAGCCAAAGTGACAACCACGGAGACTCATCGGCCTCGACCGTGAGCCGAGGTTGATTTTTGCCCAAAAATGGCCGACCAAGTTTTGAGCGAGTTTTAGACCTAGTTTGATGGAAAACGAGCCAACGATAAAAACTCATCGCCTTTGGCCATGACTCGGGGTGATTTTTAGGAAAAAAAAACGTTTTTTAGGTCGAGAAAATATGTTTTTCTAGTTTTCCAAGATAATGCGGGCATGCGAGCTATCGAATTCTCGGAAGGGTCGGTGTGAACGAGCGTGAAACAATATATAGAGAAACTGGAATTATTGGTTTGAGGTTTTTGGGACCTACATCATGAAAAAGTGACAACCATAGAGACTCATCGGCCTCGATTGTGAGCCGAGGTTGATTTTCACCCAAAAACGGCCGAACAAGTTTTGAGAAGTTTTAGACCTAGTTTGATGGAAAACGAGCAAACAATAAAGACTTATGGCCTTTGGCCATGACACGGGGGTTATTTTTGCAAATAAACGACGTTTAGGTCGAGAAAATACACTTTTTCTAGTTTTTCAAGAGAATGCGAGCATGCGAGCTTTCGAGTTCCCGGAAAGGACGGTGTGAACGAGCGTGAAACAATATATAGAGAAACTTTAATTACTGGTTTGAGGTTTTTGGGACCTACATCATAGCCAAAGTGACAACCATAGAGACTCATTGGCCTCGACCGTTAGGCTGAGGTTGATTTTCGCCCAAAATTGGCCGACCAAGTTTTGTGCGGTTTTAGACCCGGTTCGATAGCAAACAAGCCAACAATAAAGACTCATAGCCTTTGGCCATGACCTAGGGGTTATTTTTGTAAATAAATGACGTTTAGGTTATGAAAATACATTTTTTTAGTTTTTCGAGACAATGCGAGCATACGAGCTTTCGGGTTCCTGGATAGGCCGGAGCGAAAAAACGTGAAATGTAGAGAAACCGTAATTCCTAGTTTGAGATTTTTGGGACTTATATCATAGCCAAAGTGACAACCACGGAGACTCATCGGCCTCGACTATGAGTTGAGGTTGATTTTTCCCAAAAAATGGCCGACCAAGTTTTGAGCCGTTTTAGACCTTGTTCGATGTAAAACGAGCCAACAATAAAGACTCATTGCCTTTGGCCATGACTTGGGGGTTATTTTTGCAAATAAATGACATTTAGATCGAGAAAATACATTTTTTTAGTTTTTCGAGACAATGCGACCATGCGAGCTTTCAAGTTCCTCGAAAGGCCGGTGTGAATGAGCGTGAAACAATTTATACGAAACCGTAATTGCTGGTTTGATGTTTTTGGCACCTACATCATAGCCAAAGTGACAACCATAGAGATTCATCGCCCTCGACTCGTGAGCTGAGGTTCATTTTCGCCCAAAAATGGCCAACCAAGTTTTGAGTAGTTTTAGACATAGTTCGATGGAAAACGAGCCAACAATAAAGACTCATGCCTTTGGCCATGACTTGAGGGTGATGTTTTCAAAAAAATGACGTTTAGGTCGAGAAAATATGCTTTTTTATTTTTTCAAGACAATGCGGGCATGTGAGCATTCGAGTTCTTGGAAAGGCCGATGTGAATGAGCATGAAACAATCTATAGAGAAACTATAATTACCGGTTTGAGGTTTTGGGATCTACATCATAGCCAAAGCGATAACCACGAGACTCATCGGCCTCGACCGTGAGCCGAGGTTGATTTTTGCCCGAAAATGGCCGACCAAGTTTTGAGCGAGTTTTAGACCTAGTTTGATGGAAAACAAGCCAAAAATAAAGACTCATTACCTTGGGCCATGACTTAGGGGTGAGTTTTGCAAAAAAATGACATTTAGGTCGAGAAAATATGCTTTTATAGTTTTTCGAGACAATGTGGGCATGCGAGCTTTCGGGTTCCTAGAAGGGTCGGTGTGAATGAGCATGAAACAATCTATAGAGAAACTATAATTTCGGTTTGAGGTTTTTCGGACCTACATCATAGCCAAAGTGACAACCACAGAGACTTGTCGACCTCGACCGTGAGTCGAGGTTGATTTTCGCCCCAAAATGGCCGAGTAAGTTTTGAGCGAGTTTTAGACCTAGTTCGATGGAAAAGGAGCCAACAATAAAGACTCATTGCCTTTGGCCATGACCTTGGGGTTATTTTTGCAAATAAACAACGTTTAGGTCGAGAAAATACGCTTTTCTAGTTTTTCGAGACAATGCGAGCATGCGAGCTTTCGAGTTCCTGGAAAGGCCGGTGTGAATGAGCGTGAAACAATCTATACAAAAGCCGTAATTGATGGTTTAAGGTTTTTGGGACCTACATCATAGCCAAAGTGACAACCACGGAGATTCATCGGCCTCGAATGTGAGCCGAGGTTGATTTTCGCCCAAAAATGGCCGACCAAGTTTTGAGCGAGTTTTAAACCTAGTTCGATGGAAAACAAGCCAACAATAAAGACTCATCGCCTTTGGCCATGACTTGGGGGTGATTTTTGCAAAAAAATGACGTTTAGGTCGAGAAAATACGCTTTTTTATTTTTTGGAGACAACGCGAGCATGTGAGTATTCGAGTTCTCGGAAGGGCCGGTGTGAATGAGTATGAAACAATCAATAGAGAAACTATAATTGCTGGTTTGTGGTTTTTTGGATCTACATCATAGCGAAAGTGATAACCATAGAGACTCGTCGGCCTCGACTCGTGAGTTGAGGTTCATTTTCGCCCAAAAATGGTTAACTAAGTTTTGAGCGAGTTTTAGACCAAGTTCGATGGAAAAGGAGCCAACAATAAAGACTCATTGCCTTTGGCCATAACCTAGGGGTTATTTTTGCAAATAAACGACGTTTAAGTTGAGAAAATACGCTTTTCTAGTTTTTCGAGACAATGCGAGCATGCGAACTTTCGATTCCTAGAAGGGCCGTTGTGAACGAGCGT
Source organism: Dovyalis caffra (assembly GCA_963924115.1). NCBI lineage: Eukaryota > Viridiplantae > Streptophyta > Magnoliopsida > Malpighiales > Salicaceae > Dovyalis > Dovyalis caffra. Next base: position 331,764 of record CAWUPB010000164.1, on the reverse strand, counting down.
TAAACAATCTATACGAAACTATAATTGCTGGTTTGAGAGTTTTGGGACCTACATCATAGCCAAAGTGACAACCACGAAACTCATCGACCTCGACCGTGACATGAGGTTGATTTTCGCCCAAAAATGACCGAGCAAATTTTGAGCGAGTTTTAGACTCGGTTCGATGGCAAACGAGCCAACGATAAAAACTCATCACCTATGGCGGTGACCTAGGGGTATTTTTGCAAAATAAATGACTTTTAGGCCGAGAAAATACACTTTTTTAGTTTTTTGATACAATGCGGGCATGCGAGCATTCAAATTCTGGAAGGGCCGGTCTGAATAAGCATTAAACAATATATAGAGCAACTATAATTGGTGGTTTGAGGTTTTGGGGATCTACATCATAACCACCGTGACAACCACAGAGACTCATTGGCCTCGACCGTGAGGCGAGGTTGATTTTCGCCCAAAAATGGCCGACCAAGTTTTGAGCGAGTTTTAGACCTAGTTCGATGGAAAACGAGCCAACAATAAAGACTCATAGCGTTTGGCCATGACTTGGGGGAGATTTTTGCAAAAAACCGACGTTTAGGTCGAGAAAATACGCTTTTCTAGTTTTTCGAGACAATGCGGGCATGCGAGCTTTCAAGTTCCTGGAAGGGTCGGTATGAACGAGCGTGAAACAATTTATAGAGAAACTATAATTTTTGGTTTGAGGCTTTTGGGACCAACATCATAGCCAAAGTGACAACCACAAACACTTATCGACCTCGACTCGTGAGCCGAGGTTGATTTTTGCCCAAAAATGGCCGACTAAGTTTTGAGCAATTTTAGACCTAGTTCGATGGCAAACAAACCAATGATAAAAACTCATCGCTTACGGCCATGCTCGGGGGATGATTTTTGTAAAAAAACGACGTTTAGGTCGAGAAAATACGTTTTTCTAGTTTTTCGAGACAATACGGGCATGCGAGCATTCGAGTTTCTAGAAGGGTCGATGTGAACGATCATGAAACAATCTATAGAGAAACCGTAATTATTGATTTGAGGTTTTTAGGACCTACATCATAGCAAAAGTTACAACCAAAGAGACTCATCGGCCTCGACCGTGAGTCGAGGTTGATTTTCACCCAAAAATGGCCGACCAAGTTTTGAGAAGTTTAAGACCTAGTTTGATGAAAAACGAGCCAACAATAAAGACTCATCACGTTTGTCCATGACACGGGGTGAGTTTTGTAAAAAATGACTTTTACGTCGAGAAAATACACTTTTGTAGTTTTTCGAGATAATGTGGGCATGCGAGCTTTCGAGTTTTTGGAAGGGCCGGTGTGAAAAAGCATGAAAACATCTATAGAGAAACTATAATTGCTTGTTTGAGGTTTTTGGGAACTACATCATAGCGAAAGTTACAACCAAAAAGACTCATCGCCCTCGATTGTGAGTCGAGGTTGATTTTCGCCCAAAAATGGCCAACCAAGTTTTGAGCGAGTTTTAGACCTAGTTCGATGAAAAACGAGCAAACAATAAAGACTCATCATGTTTTACCATGACTCGGGGGTATTTTTTGCAAAAAATGACGTTTAGGTTGAGAAATTACGCTTTTCTAGTTTTTCGAAACAATGCGAGCATGCGAGCTTTCGAGTTCCTGTAAAGGCCGCCGTGAACGAGCATGAAACACTCTATAGACAAACTATAATTGCTGGTTTGAGGTTTTTGGGACCTACATCATAGCAAAAGTGACAACCACACAGAGTCATCGGCCTCGATTGTGAGTCGAGGTTGATTTTCGCCCAAAAATGGCCGACTAAGTTTTTAGTAGTTTTAGACCCGAGTTCAATGGAAAATGAGCCAACGATAAAAACTCATCACATTTGGCCATGACACGGGGGTGATTTATCCAAAAAAAATGACTTTTAGGCCGAGAAAATACATTTTTTTACTTTTTTGAGACAATACGGGCATCGAGCTTTCGAGTTCATGGAAGGGCCGATGTGAACGAGCATGAAAATATATATAGAGAAATTGTAATTATTGGTTTGAGGTTTTTGGGACCTACATCATAGCCAAAGTGACAATCACAGAGACTCATCGCCCTCGACCGTGAGTCGAGGTTGATTTTCGCCCAAAAACGTCGACCAAGTTTTGAGCTATTTTAGACCCGGTTCGATGCCAAATGAGCCAATGATAAAAACTCATCGCCTATGGCCATGACTTGGGTGTGATTTTTTCAAAAAAACGATGGTTAGTTTAAGAAAATATGCTTTTCTAGTTTTTCGAGACAACATGGGCATGTGAGCTTTCGAGTTCCTGGAAGGGCCGGTGTGAACGAGTATGAAACAATCTATAGATAAACTATAATTCTTGGTTTGAGGTTTTTGGGACCTACATCATAGCCAAAGTGAAAACCACGGAGACTCATCGGCCTCAACTATGAGTCGAGGTTTCTCAAAAAGGTCGACCAAGTTTTGAGCGAGTTTTAGACCCAGTTCAATGGAAAACAAGCTAACGATAAAAACTCATCTCCTTTGGCCATGACACGGGCATGATTTTTCCTAAAAAACGACGTTTAGGTCGAGAAAATACGCTTTTCTAGTTTTTCGAGACAATGCGGGCGTGCGAGCTTCCGAGTTCTCGGAAGGGCTAATGTGAACGAGCGTGAAACAATCTATAGAGAAACTATAATTGATTGTTTAAGGTTTTTGGGACCTACATCATAGCCGAAGTGACAACCACGGAGATTCATCGGCCTCGACTATGAGCTAAGGTTTCTCAAAAAAGGTCGACCAAGTTTTGAGCGAGTTTTAGACCGAGTTCAATGGAAAACAAGCTAACGATAAAAACTCATCTTCTTTGGCCATGGCTCGGGCTCGATTTTTCCCAAAAAACAACGTTTAGGTTGAGAAAATACGCTTTTCTAGTTTTTCGAGACAATGCGGGCGTGCGAGCTTTCGAGTTCCTAGAAGTGCCGGTGTAAACGAGCGTGAAACAATCATAGAGAAACTATAATTCCCGGATTGAGGTTTTTGGGACCTACATCATAGCCAAAGTGAAAACCATAGAGAGTCATCGGCCTCGACTATGAGCCGAGGTTGATTTTCGCTCAAAAAAGGCCGACCATGTTTTGAACAGTTTTAGACCCAATTCAATAGCAAACGAGCTAACAATAAAAACTCATCTTCTTTGGCCATGAACTAGGGGTGATTTTTCCAAAAAAATGACTTTTCGACCGAGAAAATACACTTTTTTACTTTTTCGAGACAATGCGGCCATGCGAGCTTTCGAGTTCCTGGAAGGGCCAATGTGAACGAGCGTGAAACAATATATAGAGAAATTATAATTGCTGGTTTGAAGTTTTTGGGACCTACATCATAGCCAAAGTGACAACCACGAAACTCATCGGCCTCAATCGTGAGCAAAGGTTGATTTTCGTCGCAAAAAGGCCGACCAAGTTTTGAGTTGGTTTAGACCGGTTCGATGGAAAACGAGCCAACAATAAAAACTCATCGCCTTTGGCCTTGATTTGGGGGTGATTTTTGCAAAAAAAATGACTTTTAGGCCATGAAAAAACACTTTTTTAGTTTTTCGAGACAATGGGGGCATTCGAGCTTTCGAGTTCCTAGAAGGGTCGGTGTGAACGAGCGTGAAAAAATCTATAGAGAAACTATAATTTCTGGTTTGAGGTTTTTGGGACCTACATCATAGCCAAAGTAAAAACCACAGAGACTCATCGGCCTCGACTATGAGCCGAGGTTGATTTTCGCTCGAAAAAGGCCAACCATGTTTTGAACGAGTTCTAAACCAAATTCAATGGCAAACAAGCTAACAATAAAAACTCATCTTCATTGGCCATAACTCGGGGTGATTTTTCCAAAGAAATGAATTTTAGACCGAGAAAATACACTTTTTTGACTTTTTCGAGACAATGCGACCATGCGAGCTTTCGAATTCCTGGAAGGGCCAATGTAAACGAGCATGAAACAATATATAGAGAAATTGTAATTATTGATTTGAGGTTTTTGGGACCTACATCATATCTAAAGTGACAACCACAGAGACTCATCGGCCTCGACTATGAGCTAAGGTTGATTTTCGTCGCAAAAAGACCGACCAAGTTTTGAGTCGTTTTAGACCCGGTACGATGGCAAACAAGCCAATGATGAAAACTCATTGCCTCCGGCCATGATTTGGGGGTATTTTTGTAAAAAAAATGACTTTTAGGCCATGAAAAAACACTTTTTTAGTTTTTCGAGACAATGTGGGCATTCGAGCTTTCGAGTTCCTGGAAGGGTCGGTGTGAACGAGCGTGAAACAATCTATAGAGAAACTATAATTCCCGGTTTGAGGTTTTTAGGACCTACATCATGGCCAAAGTGAAAACCACAGAGACTCATCGGCCTCGACTATGAGTTGAGGTTGATTTTGACTCGAAAAGGCCGATCAAGTTTTGAGCTCTTTTAGACCCGGTTCGATGGCAAACCAACCAACGATAAGAACTCATCACCTATGGTCATGACCTAGGGGTGATTTTTGCAAAAAATGATGTTTAGGTCGAGAAAAAACGCTTTTCTAGTTTTTCGAGACAATGCGAGCGTGCGACCTTTCGAGTTCCTTGAACGGCCGATGTGAACGAGCGTGAAACAATCTATAGAGAAACTATAATTCCTGGTTTGAGGTTTTTCGGACCTACATCATAGCCAAAGTGAAAACCATAGAGACTCATCGGCCTCGACTATGAGCCGAGGTTGATTTTCGCTCAAAAAGGCCGACCAAGTTTTGAGCAATTTTAGACCCGATTCAATGGCAAACGAGCCAACGATAAAAACTCATCACCTATAGCTATGACTCGGGGGTGATGTTTGCAAAAAAATGACATTTAGGTCGAGAAAATACGCTTTTCAAGTTTTTCGAGACAATGCGAGCGTGCGAGCTTTCAAGTTCCCGAAAGGGTCGGTGTGAACTAGCATGAAACAATCTATAGAGAAACTATAATTCCTAGTTTGATGGTTTAGGACCTACATCATAGCCAAAATGACAACCACGGAGACTCATCGACCTCGACCGTGAGTTGAGGTTTATTTTTGCTCAAAAAAGGCCGACCAAGTTTTGAGTAGTTTTAGACCCGGTTCGATGGAAAACGAGATAACGATAAAAACTTATCTTCTTTGGCCATACACGGGCGTGATTTTTCTAAAAAAATGACTTTTAGGCCGAGGAAGTACTATTTTTACTTTTTCGAGACAATGCGAGCATGCAAGCTTTCGAGTTCCTGGATGGGCCGATGTGAACGAGCGTGAAAAAATATATAGAGAAATTGTAATTGCTGATTTGAGGTTTTTGGGACCTACATCATAGCCAAAGTGACAACCGGAGAGACTCATCGGCCTCGACCGTGAGCCGAGGTTGATCTTCGTTCAAAAAAGGTCGACCATTTTTTGAGCCGTTTTAGACCCGGTTCGATGGCAAACGAGTCAACAATAAAAACTCATCACCTATGGGCATGACTCGGGGGTGAATTTTGCAAACAAACAACATTTAGGTCGAGAAATATGCTTTTTTAGCTTTTCGAGACAATGCGAGCGTGCGAGCTTTCGAGTACCTAGAAGGCCCGATGTGAACGAGCGTGAAACAATCTATAGAGAAACTATAATTCCCGGTTTGAGGTTTTTGAGACCAACATCATAGCCAAAGTGAAAACCATAAGGACTCACCGGCCTCGACTATCGACTCGAGGTTGATTTTCGCTCAAAAAATTCCAACCTAGTTTTGAGCGAGTTTTAGGCTCGGTTCAATGGAAAACGAGCTAACAATAAAGCTCATCTTGTTTATCCATGACCTAGGGGTGATTTTTCTAAAAAAAATGACATTTAGGTCGAGAAAATACATTTTTTTTGTTTTTCGAGACAATACGGGCATGTGAGCTTCCGAGTTCCTATAAGGGCCGGTGTGAACGAGCTTGAAACAATTTATATAGAAACCGTAATTGCTTGGATTGAGGTTTTTGGGACCTACATCATAGCCAAAGTGACAACCACAGAGACTCATCGCCCTCGACCGTGAGCCGAGGTTGATTTTCGGCCAAGAAAGGTCGACTAAGTTTTGAGCTATTTTAGACCCGGTTCAATGGCAAACGAGCCAACGATAAAAGCTTACCGCCTTTGGCCATTGCTCGCGGGTGATTTTTGCAAAAAAACGACATATAGGTCAAGAAAATACGTTTTTCTAGTTTTTTGAGACAATGCGGGCGTGCGAGCTTTTGAGTTCCTAGAAGAGCCAATGTGAACGAGCATGAAAAAATATATAGAGAAATTGTAATTCGTTGGTCTAAGGTTTTTGGGATCTACATCATAGCCAAAGTCACAACCACGGAGACTCATCGGCCTCAACTTTGAGCCGACGTTGATTTTCCCCCAAAAAAGGCCGACCAAGTTTTGAGTCGTTTTAGACCCAATTCAATGGCAAACGAGCCAACGATAAAAACTCATCACCTATAGGCGTGACTCGGGGATGAATTTTGTAAAAAAACAACGTTTAAGTCAAGAAAATATGCTTTTTTAGTTTTTGAAAACAATGTAGGCATGCGAGCTTTCGAGTACCTAGAAGGCCCGATGTGAACGAGCGTGAAACAATCTATAAAGAAACTATAATTCCCGGTTTGAGGTTTTTGGGACCAACATCATAGCCAAAGTGAAAACCATAGAGACTCATCGGCCTCGAATATGAACCGAGGTTGATTTTCGCTCAAAAAATTCCGACCTAGTTTTGAGCAGCTTTAGGGCTAGTTCAATGGAAAACGAGCTAACGATAAAAACTCATCTTGTTTGGCCATGACCTAGGGGTGATTTTTCCAAAAAAAATGACTTTTAGGTCGAGAAAATACACTTTTTTACTTTTCGAGACAATGTGGGCATGGGAGCTTTCGAGTTCTCGGAAGGGTCGATGTGAACGAGCATGAAACAATAGATAGAGAAATTGTAATTACCGGTTTTGAGGTTTTTGGGACCTACATCATAGCCAAAGTGACAACCATAGCGACTCATCGCCCTCGACCGTGAGCCGAGATTGATTTTCGCCCAAAAATGATCGACGAAGTTTTGAGCGAGTTTTAGACCTAGTTCAATGGAAAACAAGCCAACGATAAAAACTCATCATCTATGGCCATGACTCGGGTTGATTTTTGTAAAAAAATGACGTTTAGGTCGACAAAATACGCTTTTCTAGTTTTTTAAGATAGTGCGGGCATGGGAGCTTTTGAGTTCCCGGAAAGGCCGGTGTGAACGAGCATGAAACAATCTATAGAGAAACTATAATTGTCGGTTTGAGGTTTTTGGGACCTACATCATACCTAAAGTGACAACCACGAAACTCATGGGCCTCGACCGTGAGCTGAAGTTGATTTTCGCCCAAAAATAGTCGACTATGTTTTGAGTAGTTTTAGACCCGAGTTCCATGGAAAATGAGCCAACGATAAAGAATCATGGCCTTTGGCCATGACCCGAGGGTATTTTTGTAAAAAAATGATGTTTAGGTCTAGAAAATACGCTTTTCTAGTTTTTCAAGACAATAAAGGCATGCGAACTTTCGAGTTCCTCGAAGGGCCGATGTGAACGAGCTTGAAACAATCTATAGAGAAACCGAAATTCCCGGTTTGAGACTTTTGGGACCTACATCATAGCCAAAGTGACAACCACGGAGACTCATCCGCCTCGACCGTGAGCCGAGGTTGAATTTCGGCCACAAAATGGCCGACCAAGTTTTGAGCGGTTTTAGACCTAGGTCGATGGCAAACGAGCCAACGATAAAAACTCATCGCCTTTGGCGATGACCCGAGGTGATTTTTGCAAAAAAAGACGTTTCGATCAAGAAAATACGCTTTTGTAGTTTTTCGAGACAATACGAGCATGCGAGCTTTCGAGTTCCCGGAAAGGCCGATGTGAACGAGCGTGGAACGATCTATAGAGAAACTATAATTGCTGGTTTGAGGTTTTTGGGACCTACATCATAGCCAAAGTGACAACCACGAGACATCCGCCTCGACCGTGAGCCGAGATTGATTTTCGCCCAAAAATGGCCGACCAAGTTTTGAGTAGTTTTTCATGCGGTTCGATGGCAAACGAGCCAATGATAAAAACTCATTGCCTTTGGCTAAGACGTGGGTAGGATTTTTGCAAAAAAACAACATTTACGTTGAGAAAATACGTTTTTCTAGTTTTTCGAGATAATGCATGCATGCGAGCTTTCGAGTACCTGGAAAGGTCGATGTGAACGAGAGTGAAACAATCTATAGAGAAACTATAATTCCCGATTTGAGGTTTTTGAGACCTACATCATAGCCAAAGTGACAACCACAGAGACTCATGGCCGCGATCGTGAGCCGAGGTTGATTTTCGCCCAAAAATGGCCGATCATGTTTTTAGTAGTTTTTGACTCGACTCGATGGAAAACGAGCCAACGATGAAAACTCATTGCATTTGGCCATGACTTGGGGTGATTTTTACAAAAAAATAACGTTTAGGTCGACAAAATATGCTTTTGTAGTTTTTCGAAACAATGCGGGCATGCGAGCTTTCGAGTTCCCGGAAGGGCCGGTGTGAAAGAGCGTGAAAAAATCTATAAAGAAACTATAATTCCCGGTTTGTGATTTTTGGGATCTAAATCATAGCCAAAGTGACAACCACGGAGACTCATCGGCCTCGACCGTAAGTTGAGGTTGATGTTCGCCCAAAAATGACCGATCAAGTTTTGAGCGGTTTTAGACCCAATTCGATGGCAAACGAGCCAACGATAAAAACTCATCGCCTATGGCTATGACTCGGGGGTGATTTTTGCAAAAAAATGACTTTTATGCCGAGAAAATACATATTTTAGTTTTTCGAGACAATACGAGCATGTGAGCTTTTGTGTTCCTGGAAGGGCCGGTGAGAATAAGCGTGAAACGATCCGTAGAGAAACCGTAATTCGTTGGTTTGAGATTTTTGAGACCTACATCATAGCCAAAGTGACAACCACAGAGACTCATCGCCTCGACGAGTGAGTTGAAGTTGATTTTCGTCAAAAAATAGTCAACCAAGTTTTGGGTAGTTTTAGATCCAGTTCAATGGCAAACGAGCCAACAATAAAAACTCATGGCATTTGCCCATGTTCGGGGGGTATTTTTATAAAAAAATGATGTTTAGGTTGAGAAAATACGCTTTTTTAGTTTTTCGAGACAATGCGGGCATACGAGCTTTCGAGTTCCCGGAAAGGCCGGTGTGAACGAGTGTGAAACAATCTACGAGAGAAACTATAATTCCTGTTTTGAGGTTTTTGGGACCTATCATAGCCAAAGTGACAACCACGGAGACTCATCGACCTCGACCGTGAGGTGAGGTTGATGTTCGCCCAAAAATGGCCGACCAAGTTTTGAGCTTTTTTAGACCCAGTTTGATGGAAAACTAGCCAACAATAAAGACTTATTGCCTTTAGTCATGGCTCGGGGGTGATTTTTGCCAAAAAACGACGTTTAGGTCGAGAAAATACGTTTTTTTAGTTTTTCGAGACAATACGGGCATGCGAGCTTTCGAGTTCCTGGAAAGGCCGGTGTGAACGAGCATTATACAATCTATAGAGAAATTGTAATTGTTGGTTTGACGTTTTTGGGACCTACATCATAGCCAAAGTGACAACCACACAAACTCATCGGCCTCGATTGTGAGCCGAGGTTGATTTTCGCCCAAAAATGGCCGACCAAGTTTTGAGTAGTTTGAGACCTAGTTTGATGGAAAAGGAGCCAACAATAAAGACTCATGGCCTCCGGCAATGACCTAGGGGTGATTTTTGGAAAAAAAAACTACGTTTAGGTCGAGAAAATACGCTTTTTTAGTATTTCAAGACAATACGGGTATGTGAGCTTTTGTGTTCCTGGAAGGGCCGGTGTGAACGAAAGTGAAACAATCTATAGATAAACCTGTATTTGCTTGGTTTGAGGTTTTTTTTTACGTACATCATAGCCAAAGTGACAACCATAGAGACTCATCGGCCTCGACCGTGAGCCGAGGTTGATGTTCGCTAAAAAATGGCCGACCAAGTTTTGAGCGAGTTATAGGCCCGGTTCGATGGCAAACGAGCCAACAATAAAAACTCATGGCCTTTGCTCATGTCCCGGGGGTATTTTTGTAAAAAAATGACGTTTAGGTCGAAAAATACACTTTTCTAGTTTTTCGAGACAATGCGGGCACGCGAGCTTTCGAGTTCCCGGAAAGGCCGGTGTGAACGAGCGTGAAACAATCTATAGAGAAACCGTATTTGCTGGTTTGAGGTTTTTGGGACGTACATCATAGCCAAAGTGACAACCACAAAGACTCATCGGCCTCGACCGTGAGGTGAGGTTGATGTTCGCCCGAAAAGGCCGACCAAGTTTTGAGCGAGTTTTAGACCCGGTTCGATGGCAAACGAGCCAACAATAAAAAATCATGGACTTTGCCCATGACCCGGGGGTGATTTTTGCAAAAAAAACTACGTTTAGGTCGAGAAAATACGCTTTTTTAGTATTTCGAGACAATACGGGCATGTGAGCTTTCGTGTTCCTCGAAGGGCCGGTGTGAAGAGCATGAAACAATCTATAGAGAAACCGTATTTCGTTGGTTTGAGGTTTTTTTGACGTACATCATAGCCAAAGTGACAACCACAGAGACTCATTGGCCTCGACCGTGAGCTAAGGTTGATGTTCGCTAAAAAATGGACGACCAAGTTTTGAGCGAGTTATACGCCCGGTTCGATGGCAAACGAGCCAATAATAAAAACTCATGGCCTTTGCTCATGTCCCGGGGGTATTTTTGTAAAAAATGACGTTTAGGTCGAAAAAATACACTTTTCTAGTTTTTCGAGACAATGCGGGCATGCGAGCTTTCGAGTTCCCGGAAAGGCCGGTGTGAACGAGCGTGAAACAATCTATAGAGAAACCGTATTTGCTGGTTTGAGGTATTTGGGACGTACATCATAGCCAAAGTGGCAACCACAAAGACTCATCGGCCTCGACCGTGAGGTGAGGTTGATGTTCGCCCGAAAAGGCCGACCAAGTTTTGAGCGGTTTGAGACCCGGTTCGATGGCAAACGAGCCAACAATAAAAAATCATGGCCTTTGCCCATGACCCGGGGGTGATTTTTGCAAAAACAACTACGTTTAGGTCGAGAAAATACGCTTGTTTAGTATTTCGAGACAATGCGAGCATGTGAGCTTTCGTGTTCCTCGAAGGGCCGGTGTGAAGAGCATGAAACAATCTATAGAGAAACCGTATTTGCTTGGTTTGAGGTTTTTTTGGATGTATATCATAGCCAAAGTGACAACCACGGAGACTCATCGGCCTTGACTCGTGAAATGAGGTTGATGTTCGCCAAAAAATGGCCGACTAAGTTTTGAGCGAGTTTTAGCCCTAGTTCAATGGCAAACGAGCCAACAATAAAAACTCATGGCCTTTGCCCATGTCCTTGGGGTATTTTTGTCAAAAAATGACGTTTAGGTCGAGCAAATACGTTTTTCTATTTTTTCGAGACAATGCGGGCATGCGAGCTTTCGAGTTCTCGGAAAGGCCGGTGTGAACGAGCGTGAAACAATCTATAGAGAAACTATAATTGCTGGTTTGATGTTTTTGGGACGTACATCATATCCAAAGTGACAACCACAAAGACTCATCGGCCTCGACCGTGAGCTGAAGTTGATTTTCGCCCAAAAATGGCCGACCAAGTTTTGAGCGATTTTAGAACCAGTTTGATGGAAAACGAGCCAAGAATAAAGACTCATGCCCTTTGGCCATGACCTAGGGGTGATTTTTACAAAAAAAAACTACGTTTAGGTCGAGAAAATACGCTTTTTAGTATTTCGAGACAATGCGGGCATGTGAGCTTTCGTGTTCCCGCAAGGACCGGGGTGAACGAGCGTGAAACAATCTCTAGAGAAACCGTATTTGATGGTTTGAGGTTTTTGGGACGTACATCATAGCCAAAGTGACAACCACAGAGACTCATCGACCTCGACCGTGAGCCGAGGTTGATTTTCAACCAAAACTCGGTCGACCAAGTTTTGAGCATTTTTAGACCCAGTTCGATGGAAAAGGAGCTAACAATAAAGACTCATGGCCATTGGCCATGACTCGGGGGTGATTTTTGTAAAAAAATGACGTTTAGGTCGAGAAAATACGTTTTTCTAGGTTTTCGAGACAATATAAGCTCGCGAGCTTTCGAGTTCCTAGAAAGGCCGGTGTGAATGAGCGTGAAACAATCTATAGACAAAATGTAATTGTTGCTTTGAGGGTTTTGGGACCTACATCATAGCCAAAGTGACAACCACGAAACTCATCGGCCTCGACCGTGAGTTGAGGTTGATGTTCGCCCAAAAATGGCCAACCAAGTTTTGGGCCGTTTTAGACCCGGTTCGATGGAAAACGAGCCAACGATAAAACTCATGGCCTATGGCTATGAACTGCAGGTGATTTTTGTAAAAAAAATGACTTTTATGCCGAGAAAATACATATTTTAGTTTTTCGAGACAATACGGGCATGCGAGCTTTTGAGTTCCTGGAAGGGTCGGTGAGAAAAAGTGTGAAACGATCTATAGAGAAACTATAATTGTCGGTCCGAGGTTTTTAAGACCTACATCATAGCCAAAGTGAGAACCACGAGAGACTCATCGGCATCGACAATGAGTTGAGGTTGATTTTCGCCAAAAAATAGCCAACCAAGTTTTGACCAGTTTTAGACCCGAGTTGGATGGCAAACGAGCTAACAATTAAAACTCATGGCCTTTGCCCATGTCCGGGGGTATTTTTATAAAAAAATGACGTTTAGGTCGATAAAATACACTTTTCTAGTTTTTCGAGACAATGCGGGCATGCGAGCTTTCGAGTTCCTAGAAATGTCGGTGTGAACGAGCGTGAAACAACCTATAGAGAAACAATAGTTTCTATTTTGAGCTTTTTGAGACGTACATCATAGCCAAAGTGACAACCACAGAGAGTCATCGACCTCGACCGTGAGTCGATGTTGATTTTCAACCAAAAATGGTCGACCAAGTTTTGAGCATTTTTAGACCCGAGTTCGATGGAAAACGAGCTAAAAATAAAGACTCATGGCCTTTGGCCATGACATGGGGGTTATTTTTGTAGAAAAACGACGTTTAGGTCGAGAAAATAGGTTTTTCCGGTTTTTCGAGACAATATGGGCATGCGAGCCTTCGAGTTCTTGGAAAAGCAAGTGTGAACGAGCATGAAACAATCTATAGAGAAAATGTAATTGTTGCTTTGAGGTTTTTGGGACCTACATCATAGCCAAAGTGATAACCACAGAGACTCATCGGCCTCGACCGTGAGTTGAGGTTGACGTTCGCCCAAAAATGGCCGACCAAGTTTTGAGCAGTTTTAGACCCAGTTTGATGGAAAACGAGCAAACGATAAAAACACATCGCCTTTGGCCATGACTTGGAGGTGATTTTTGCTAAAAAACTACGTTTAGGTCGAGAAAATACACTTTTTTAGTATTTCGAGACAATGTAGGCATGTGAGCTTTCGTGTTCTTGGAAGAGCCGGTGTGAACGAGCGTGAAACAATATATAGGGAAACTATATTTGCTGATTTGTGGTTTTTTTGGATGTACATCATAGCCAAAGTGACAACCACAGAGACTCATCGGCCTCGACCGTGAGTTGAGGTTGATGTTCGCCCAAAAATGGCCGACCAAGTTTTGGGCGGCTTTAGACCCGAGTTCGATGGAAAACGAGCAAACGATAAAAACACATCGCCTTTGGCCATGACTTGGGAGTGATTTTTGCCAAAAAACTACGTTTAGGTCGAGAAAATACACTTTTCTAGTTTTTCGAGACAATGCGGGCATGCGAGCTTTCGAGTTCCTGGAAAGGCCGGTGTGAACGAGCGTGAAACAATTTATAGAGAAACCGTATTTGCTGGTTTGAGGTTTTTTTGGACGTACATCATAGCCAAAGTGACAACCACGGAGACTCATTGGCCTCGACCGTGAGCCGAGGTTGATCTTCGCCCAAAAATGGCCGACCAAGTATTGAGCGACTTTAGGCCCAGTTCGATGGAAAACAAGCCAACAATAAAAACTCATGGCCTTTGCCCATGTCTTGGGGTTATTTTTGTAAAAACAATGACGTTTAGGTCAAGAAAATAAGCTTTTCTAGTTTTTCGAGACAATACGGGCATCCGAGCTTCCGAGTTCCTGGAAAGGCCGGTGTGAACGAGCATGAAACAATCTATAGAGAAACCGTAATTGTTTGTTTGAGGTTTTTGGACCTACATCATAGCCAAAGTGACAACCACAAAGACACATCGGCTTCGACTCGTGAGTCGAGGTTGATTTTCGCCCAAACATGGCCGACCAAGTTTTGAGCGGTTTTAGACCGATTCGATTGAAAACGAGCCAACAATAAAGACTCATGGCCTTTGGCCATGACACGGAGGTATTTTTGCAAAAAAACTATGTTTACGTCGAGAAAATACGATTTTTTTAGTATTTCGAGATAATGCGAGCATATGAGCTTTCGTGTTCCTGTAAGGGCCGGTGTGAACGAGCGTGAAACAATCTATAGAGAAATTGTATTTGCTGATTTGAAGTTTTGGGGACATACATCATAGCCAAAGTGACAACCATAAAGACTCATCGACCTCGATCGTGAGTCGAGGTTGACTTTCAACCAAAAATGGTCGACCAAGTTTTGAGCATTTTTAGACCCGGTTCCATGTAAAACGAGCCAACAATAAAGACTCATGGCATTTGGCCATGACTTGGGGGTATTTTTATAAAAAAATGACATTTAGGTCGAGAAAATACTTTTTTCTAGTTTTTTGAGACAATGTGGGCATGCGAGCTTTCGAGCTCTTGGAAAGGCTAGTGTGAACGAGCGTGAAACAATCTATAGTGAAAATGTAATTCGTTGCTTTGAGGTTTTTAAGACCTATATCATAGCCAACGTGACAACTACATAGACTCATCGGCCCCGACTATGAGTTGAGGTTGATGTTCGCCCAAAAATGGCCGACCAAGTTTTGAGCGAGTTTTAGACCCGGTTCGATGGCAAGCGAGCCAACAATTAAAACTCATGGCCTTTGCCCATGTCCGGGGGTATTTTTGTAAAAAATGACGTTTAGGTCGCGAAAATACACTTTTCTAGTTTTTCGAGACAATGCGGGTATGCAAGCTTTCGAGTTCCCGGAAAGGCCGGTGTGAACGAGCATGAAACAATCGTAGAGAAAATGTAATTCGTTGCTTTGAGGTTTTTGGGACCTACATCATAGCTAAAGTGACAACCACAAAGACTCATCGGCCTCGATTGTGAGCTAAGGTTGGTTTTCGCCCAAAAATGGCCGACCAAGTATTGAGCGAGTTTTAGGCCTAGTTCGATAGCAAACAAGACAACAATAAAAACTCATGGCCTTTGCCCATGTCCTGCGGTTATTTTTGTAAAAAAACGACGTTTAGGTAGAGAAAATATGCTTTTCTAGTTTTTTGAGAAAATGCGGGCGTGCGAGCTTCCGAGTTCCCGGAAAGGCCGGTGTGAACGAGCATGAAACAATCTATAGAGAAACCGTAATTGTTTGTTTGAGGTTTTTTGGACCTACATCATAGCCAAAGTGACAACCACAAAGACTCATCGGCTTCGACTCGTGAGTCGAGGTTGATTTTCGCCAAATATGGCCGACCAAGTTTTGAGGGATTTTAGACCCGGCTCGATTGAAAACGAGCCAACAATAAAGACTCATGGCCTTTGGCCATGACCCGGGGGTAGTTTTGCAAAAAAACTACGTTTATGTCGAGAAAATACGATTTTTTATTATTTCGAGACAATGCGGGCATGTGAGCTTTCGTGTTCCCATAAGCGCCGGTGTGAATGAGCGTGAAACAATCTATAGAGAAATTGTATTTGCTGATTTGAGGTTTTTGGGATATACATCATAGCTAAAGTGACAACCACAAAGACTCATCGACCTCGACCGTGAGCCGAGGTTGACATTCAACCAAAAATGGTCGACCAAGTTTTGAGCATTTTTAGACCCGATTCGATGTAAAACAAGCCAACAATAAAGACTCATGGAATTTGGCCATGACACGGGGGTATTTTTGTAAAGAAATGACGTTTAGGTCGAGAAAATACTTTTTTCTAGTTTTTCGAGACAATGTCGGCATGCGAGCTTTCGAGCTCTTGGAAAGGCCGGTGTGAACGAGCATGAAACAATCTATAGAGAAAATATAATTCGTCGCTTTGAGGTTTTTGAGACCTATATCATAGCCAACGTGACAACCACGTAAACGCATCGGCCTCGACTATGAGTTGAGGTTGATGTTCGCCAAAAATAGCCGACCAAGTTTTGAGCGAGTTTTAGACCCGGCTTGATGGCAAGCGAGCAAACAATCAAAACTCATGGCCTTTGCCCATGTCCGGGGGTATTTTTGTAAAAAAATGACGTTTAGGTCGAGAAAATACACTTTTCTAGTTTTTCGAGACCATGCGGGCATGCGAGCTTTCGAGTTCTCGGAAAGGCTAGTGTGAACGAGCATGAAACAATCTATAGAGAAAATGTAATTGCTGCTTTGAGGCTTTTGGGACCTACATCATAGCCAAAGTGACAACCAAAAAGACTCATCGGCCTCGACCGTGAGCCGAGGTTGATTTTCGCCCAAAAATCGCCAATCAAGTTTTGAGCGAGTTATAGACCTAGTTTGATGGAAAACGAGCCAACAATAAAGACTCATGGCCTTTGGCCATGACTCGGGGCTATTTTTGCAAAAAAACTAGGTTTAGGTCGAGAAAATACGCTTTTTTAGTATTTTGAGACAATGCGAGCATGTGAGCTTTCGTGTTCTTGGAAGGGTCGGTGTGAATGAGCGTGAAACAATATATAGGGAAACTATATTTGCTGATTTGTGGTTTTTTTGGACGTACATCATAGCCAAAGTGACAACCACGGAGACTCATCGGCCTCGACCGTTATCGAGGTTGATATTCGCCCAAAAATGGCCGACCAAGTTTTGAGCGGCTTTAGGCCCGGTTCTATGGCGGATGAGCCAACAATAAAAACTCATTGGCTTTGCCCATGTCCTAGGGGTATTTCTGTAAAAAAATGATGTTTAGGTCGAGAAAATACACTTTTCTAGTTTTTCGGGACAATGCGAGCATGCTAGCTTTCGAGTTCTCGGAAAAGCTAGTGTGAACGAGCGTGAAACAATTTATAGAGAAACCGTATTTGCTTGGTTTGAGGTTTTTTTGGACGTACATCATAGCTAAAGTGACAACCACGAGTATTTGCTGGTTTGAGGTTTTTTTGGACGTACATCATAGCCAAAGTGACAACCACGAGAGACTCATCGGCCTCGACTCGTGAGCTAAGGTTGATCTTCGCCCAAAAATGGCCGATCAAGTATTGAGCGATTTTCGACCCGGTTCGATGGCAAACAAGCCAACAATAAAAACTCATGGCCTTTGCCCATGTCTTGGGGTTATTTATGTAAAAAAATGACGTTTAGGTCGAGAAAATACGCTTTTCTAGTTTTTCGAGACAATGCCGGCGTGCGAGCTTCCGAGTTCCCGGAAAGGCCGGTGTGAACGAGCATGAAATAATCCATAGAGAAACCGTAATTGTTTGTTTGAGGCTTTTTGGTCCTACATCATAGCCAAAGTGACAACCACAAAGACTCATCGGCTTCGACCGTGAGTCGAGGTTGATTTTCGCTAAAAAATGGCCGACCAAGTTTTGAGCGGTTTTAGACCCGAGTTCGATTGAAAACGAGCCAACAATAAAGACTCATGGCCTTTGGCCATGACCCGGGGGTATTTTTGCAAAAAAACTACGTTTACGTCGAGAAAATACGATTTTTTAGTATTTCGAGACAATGCGAGCATGTGAGCTTTTGTGTTCCCGTAAGGGCTGGTGTGAACGAGCGTGAAACAATCTATAGAGAAATTGTATTTGCTGATTTGAGGTTTTGGGGACATACATCATAGCCAAAGTGACAACCACAAAGACTCATCGACCTCGACCGTGAGTCGAAGTTGACTTTCAACCAAAAAATGGCCGACCAAGTTTTGAGCGAGTTTTAGACCCAGTTCAATGGCAAGCGAGCAAACAATTAAAACTCATGGCCTTTGCCCATGTCCGGGGGTATTTTTGTAAAAAAATGACGTTTAGGTCGAGAAAATACACTTTTTTAGTTTTTCGAGACCATGCGGGCATGCGAGCTTTCGAGTTCCTGGAAAGGCCGGTGTGAACGAGCGTGAAACAATCTATAGAGAAAATGTAATTGTCTGCTTTGAGGTTTTTGGGACCTACATCATAGCCAAAGTGAGAACCACAAAGACTCATCGACCTCGATTGTGAGTCGAGGTTGATTTTCGCACAAAAATGGCCGACCAAGTTTTGAGCGGTTTTAGACCCGATTTGATGGAAAACGAGCCAACAATAAAGACTCATGGCCTTTGGCCATGACACGGGGGTATTTTTGCAAAAAAACTACGTTTAGGTCGAGAAAATACGATTTTTTAGTATTTCGAGACAATGCGGGCATGTGAGCTTTCGTGTTCCCGTAAGGGCCGGTGTGAACGAGCGTGAAACAATCTATAGAGAAATTGTATTTGCTGATTTGAGGTTTTGGGGACATACATCATAGCCAAAGTGACAACCACAAAGACTCATCGACCTTAGTCGTGAGCCGAGGTTGACTTTCAACCAAAAATGGTCGACCAAGTTTTGAGCATTTTTAGACCCGGTTCGATGTAAAACGAGCCAACAATAAAGACTCATGGCATTTGGCCATGACTCGGGGGTATTTATGTAAAAAAATGACGTTTAGGTCGAGAAAATACTTTTTTCTAGTTTTTCGAGACAATGTGGGCATGCGAGCTTTCGAGCTCTTGGAAAGGCCAATGTGAACGAGAGTGAAACAATCTATAGAGAAAATGTAATTGCTGCTTTGAGGTTTTTCGGACCAATATCATAGCCAACGTGACAACCACAGAGACTCATCGGCCTCGACTACGAGTTGAGGTTGATGTTCGCCCAAAAATGGCCGACCAATTATTGAGCGGTTTTAGGCCCAGTTCGATGGCAAACAAGTTAACAATAAAAATCATGGCCTTTGCCCATGTCTTGGGGTTATTTTTGTAAAAAAAGCGACGTTTAGGTCGAGAAAATACGCTTTTCTAGTTTTTTGAGACAATGCGGGCGTGCGAGCTTCCGAGTTCCCGGAAAGGCCGGTGTGAACGAGCATGAAACAATCTATAGAGAAACTGTAATTGTTTGTTTGAGGTTTTTTGGACCTACATCATAGCCAAAGTGACAACCACAAAGACTCATCGGCTTCGACTCGTGAGCCGAGGTTGATTTTCGCCTAAAAATGTTCGACCAATTTTTGAGTGGTTTTAGACCCAGTTTGATTGAAAACGAGCCTACAATAAAGACTCATGGCTTTTGGCCATGACTCGGGGTTATTTTTCCAAAAAAACTACGTTTACATCGAGAAAATACGATTTTTTAGTATTTCGAGACAATGGAGGCATGTGAGCTTTCGTGTTCTCGTAAGGGCCGGTGTGAACGAGCGTGAAACAATCTATAGAGAAATTATATTTACTGATTTGAGGTTTTTGGGACATACATCATAGCCAAAGTGACAACCACAAAGACTCATCGACCTCGATTGTGAGCCGAGGTTGATTTTCGCCCAAAAATGGCCGACCAAGTTTTGAGCGAGCTTTAGTACCGGCTTGATGGAAAATGAGCCAACAATAAAGACTCATGGCATTTGGCCATGATCCGGGGGTATTTTTGTAAAGAAATGACGTTTAGGTCAAGAAAATACTTTTTTCTAGTTTTTCGAGACAATGTGAGCATGCGAGCTTTCGAGCTACGGGAAAGGCCGGTGTGAACGAGTGTGAAACAATCTATAGAGAAAATGTAATTGTCGCTTTGAGGTTTTTGAAACCTATATCATAGCCAACGTGACAACCACGGAGACTCATCGGCCTCGACTATGAGTTGAGGTTGATGTTCGCAAAAAAATGGCCGACCAAGTTTTGAGCGAGTTTTAGACCCGAGTTCAATGGCAAGCGAGCAAACAATTAAAACTCATGGCCTTTGCCCATGTCCGGGGGTATTTTTGTAAAAAAATGACGTTTAGGTCGAGAAAATACACTTTTTTAGTTTTTCGAGACCATGCGGGCATGCGAGCTTTCGAGTTCCCGGAAAGGCCGGTGTGAACGAGCGTGAAACAATCTATAGAGAAAATGTAATTGTCGCTTTGAGGTTTTTGGGACCTACATCATAGCCAAAGTGAGAACCACAAAGACTCATCGACCTCGATTGTGAGCCGAGGTTGATTTTCGCACAAAAATGGCCGACCAAGTTTTGAGCGGCTTTAGACCCGGTTTGATGGAAAACGAGCCAACAATAAAGACTCATGGCCTTTGGCCATGACCCGGGGGTATTTTTGCAAAACAACTACGTTTAGGTCGAGAAAATACGCTTTTTAGTATTTCGAGAAAATGCGAGCATGTGAGCTTTCGTGCTCTTGGAAGGGCCGGTGTGAACGAGCGTGAAACAATATATAGGGAAATTATATTTGTTGATTTGCGGTTTTTTTGGACGTACATCATAGCCAAAGTGACAACCATAGAGACTCATCGGCCTCGACCATTATCGAGGTTGATGTTCGCCCAAAAATGGCCGACCAAGTTTTGAGCGAGTTTTAGGCCCGGTTCTATGGCAAATGAGCGAACAATAAAAACTCATTGGCTTTGCCCATGTCCTAGGGGTATTTCTATAAAAAAAAATGACGTTTAGGTCGAGAAAATACACTTTTCTAGTTTTTCGAGACAATGCGGGCATGCGAGCTTTCGAGTTCCCGGAAAGGCCGGTGTGAACGAGCGTGAAACAATTTATAGAGAAACCGTATTTGCTGGTTTGAGGTTTTTCTAGACGTACATCATAGCCAAAGTGACAACCACAGAGACTCATCGGCCTCGACCGTGAGATGAGGTTGATGTTCGCCCAAAAACGGCCGACCAAGTATTGAGTAGTTTTAGGCTTAGTTCGATCGAAAACAAGCCAACAATAAAAACTCATGGCCTTTGCCCATGTCTTGGGGTTATTTTTGTAAAAAAAATGACGTTTAGGTCAAGAAAATATGCTTTTCTAGTTTTTCGAGACAATGCGGGCGTGCAAGCTTCCGAGTTCCCGGAAAGGCCGTGTGAACGAACATGAAACAATCTATAGAGAAACTGTCATTGTTTGTTTGAGGTTTTCCGGACCTACAACATAGCCAAAGTGACAACCACAAAGACTCATCGGCTTCGACTCGTGAGCCGAGGTTGATTTTCGCCCAAAAATGGCCGATCAAGTTTTGACCGGTTTTAGACCCGGTTCGATTGAAAACGAGCCAACAATAAAGACTCATGGCATTTGGCCATGACACGGGGGTATTTTTGTAAAAAAACTACGTTTACAAGGAGAAAATACGATTTTTTAGTATTTCGAGACAATGCGGGCATGTGAGCTTTCGTGTTCCCGTAAGGGCCGGTGTGAACGAGCGTGAAACAATCTATAGAGAAATTGTATTTGCTGATTTGAGGTTTTGGGGACATACATCATAGCCAAAGTGACAACCACAAAGACTCATCGACCTTGGTCGTGAGCCGAGGTTGACTTTCAACCAAAAATGGTCGACCAAGTTTTGAGCATTTTTAGACCCGGTTCGATGTAAAACGAGCCAAAAATGAAGACCCATGGCATTTGGCCATGACACGGGGGTATTTTTGTAAAAAATGACGTTTAGGTCGAGAAAATACATTTTTCTAGTTTTTCGAGACATTGTGGGCATGCGAGCTTTCGAGCTCTTGGAAAGGCCAATGTGAACGAGAGTGAAACAATCTATAGAGAAAATTTAATTGATGCTTTGAGGTTTTTCGGACCAATATCATAGCCAACGTGACAACCACGAGAGACTCATCGGCCTCGACTATGAGTTGAGGTTGATGTTCGCCCAAAAATGGCCGACCAATTATTGAGCAATTTTAGGCCCGAGTTCGATGGCTAACAAGCTAACGATAAAAACTCATGGCCTTTGCCCATGTCTTGGGGTTATTTTTGTAAAAAAAAACGACGTTTAGGTCGAGAAAATATGCTTTTCTAGTTTTTCGAGACAATGCGGGCGTGCGAGCTTCCGAGTTCCCGGAAAGGCCGGTGTGAACGAGCATGAAACAATCTATAGAGAAACTATAATTGTTTGTTTGAGGTTTTTGGACCTACATCATAGCCAAAGCGACAACCACAAAGACTCATCGGCCTCAACTGTGAGCCGAGGTTGATTTTCGCCCAAAAATGGCCGACCAAGTTTTGAGCGGTTTTAGACCCGGTTCGATTGAAAACGAGCCAACAATAAAGACTCATGGCTTTTAGCCATGACACGGGGGTATTTTTCCAAAAAAACTACGTTTACATCGAGAAAATACGATTTTTTAGTATTTCGAGACAATGCGAGCATGTGAGCTTTCGTGTTCCTGTAAGGGTCGGTGTGAACGAGCGTGAAACAATCTATAGAGAAATTGTATTTGCTGATTTGAGGTTTTTGAGACATACATCATAGCCAAAGTGACAACCACAAAGATTCATCGACCTCGACTCGTGAGCCGAGGTTGACTTTCAACCAAAAATGGTCGGCCAAGTTTTGAGCATTTTTAGACCCGATTCGATATAAACGAGCCAACAATAAAGACTCATGGAATTTGGCCATGACACGGGGGTATTTTTGTAAAAAAATGACGTTTAGGTCGTGAAAATACTTTTTTCTAGTTTTTCGAGACAATGTGGGCATGCGAGCTTTCGAGCTCTTGGAAAGGCCAGTGTGAACGAGCATGAAACAATCTATAGAGAAAATGTAATTCGTTGCTTTGAGGCTTTTAAGACCTATATCATAGCCAACGAGACAACTACATAGACTCACTCGGCCTCGACTGCGAGTTGAGGTTGATGTTCGCCCAAAAATGGCCTACCAAGTTTTGAGCGAGTTTTAGACCCGGTTCGATGGCAAGCGAGCCAACAATTAAAACTCATGGCCTTTGCCCATGTCCGGGGGTATTTTTGTAAAAAAATGACATTTAGGTCGCGAAAATACACTTTTCTAGTTTTTCGAGACAATGCGGGCATGCATGCTTTCGAGTTCCCGGAAAGGCCGGTGTGAACGAGCATGAAACAATCTATAGAGAAAATGTAATTGCTCGCTTTGAGGTTTTTGAGACCTATATCATAGCCAAAGTGACAACCACGGAGACTCATCCGCCTCGACTATGAGTTGAGGTTGATATTCGCCAAAAAATGGCCGACCAAGTTTTGAGCGAGTTTTAGACCCGGTTCGATGGGAACCGAGCAAACAATTAAAACTCATGGCCTTTGCCCATGTCCGGAGGGTATTTTTGTAAAAAAATGGCGTTTAGGTCGAGAAAATACACTTTTTTAGTTTTTCGAGACCATGCGGGCACGCGAGCTTTTGAGTTCCTAGAAAGGCCGGTGTGAACGAGCATGAAACAATATATAGGGAAATTATATTTGCTGATTTGCGGTTTTTTTGGACGTACATCATAGCCAAAGTGACAACCACGAGAGACTCATCGGCCTCGATCGTTATCGAGGTTGATGTTCGCCCAAAAATGGCCGACCAAGTTTTGAGCGGCTTTAGGCCCGGTTCGATGATAAATGAGCCAACAACAAACACTCATGGCCTTTGGCCATGACCCGAGGGTGATTTTTGCAAAAAAACTACGTTTAGGCCGAGAAAATACGCTTTTTTAGTATTTCGAGAAAATGCGAGCATGTGAGCTTTTGTGTTCTTGGAAGGGCCGGTGTGAACGAGCGTGAAACAATATATAGGGAAATTATATTTACCGATTTGTGGTTTTTTTGGACGTACATCATAGCCAAAGTGACAACCACGAGAGACTCATCGGCCTCGACCGTTATCGAGGTTGATGTTCGCCCAAAAATGGCCGACCAAGTTTTGAGCGAGTTTTAGGCCCGGTTCGATGATAAATGAGCCAACAATAAAAACTCATTGGCTTTGCCCGTGTCCTAGGGGTATTTCTATAAAAAAAAATGACGTTTAGGTCGAGAAAATACACTTTTCTAGTTTTTCGAGACAATGCGGGCATGCGAGCTTTCGAGTTCTCGGAAAGGCCGGTGTGAACGAGCGTGAAACAATTTATAGAGAAACCGTATTTCGTTGGTTTGAGGTTTTTTTGGACGTACATCATAGCCAAAGTGACAACCACAAAGACTCATCGACCTTGATCGTGAGCCGAGGTTGACTTTCAACCAAAAATGGTCGGCCAAGTTTTGAGCATTTTTAGACCCGAGTTCGATATAAACGAGCCAACAATAAAGACTCATGGAATTTGGCCATGACACGGGGGTATTTTTGTAAAAAAATGACGTTTAGGTCGAGAAAATACTTTTTTCTAGTTTTTCGAGACAATGTGGGCATGCGAGCTTTTGAGTTCCCGGAAAGGCCGATGTGAACGAGCATGAAACAATCTATAGAGAAAATGTAATTGCTGATTTGAGGTTTTTGGGACCTACATCATACCTAAAGTGACAACCACAGAGACTCATGGGCCTCGACCGTGAGTCGAAGTTGATTTTCGCCCAAAAATGGTCGACTAAGTTTTGAGTAGTTTTAGACCCGGTTCCATGGAAAATGAGCCAACAATAAAGAATCATGGCCTTTGGCCATGACACGGGGGTATTTTTGTAAAAAAATGATGTTTAGGTCTAGAAAATACGCTTTTCTAGTTTTTCGAGACAATAAAGGCATGCGAGCTTTCGAGTTCTCGGAAGGACCGATGTGAACGAGCGTGAAACAATATATAGAGAAACCGTAATTTCGGTTTGAGACTTTTGGGACCTACATCATAGCCAAAGTGACAACCACAGAGACTCATTTGCCTTGACTCGTGAGCCGAGGTTGAATTTCGCCCAAAAAATGGCCGACCAAGTTTTGAGCGGTTTTAGACCCGTGTCGATGGCAAACGAGCCAATGATAAAAACTCATTCCCTTTGGCGATGACCCGAGGTGATTTTTACAAAAAAACGACGTTTCGATCAAGAAAATACGCATTTTTAGTTTTTCGAGACAATGCGAGCATGCGAGCTTTCGAGTTCCCGGAAAGGCCGGTGTGAACAAGCATGGAACGATCTATAGAGAAACCGTAATTGCTGGTTTGAGGTTTTTGGGACCTACATCATAGCCAAAGTGACAACCACGGAGAATCATCGGCCTCGACCGTGAGCCGAGATTGATTTTCGCCCAAAATGGCCGACCAAGTTTTGAGTAGTTTTTCACGCGAGTTCGATGTCAAACGAGTCAATGATAAAAACTCATTGCCTTTGGGTAAGATGTAGGTAGGATTTTGTAAAAAAACAACGTTTACATCGAGAAAATACGTTTTTCTAGTTTTTCGAGATAATGCACGCATGCGAGCTTTCGAGTACCTAGAAAGGTCGATGTGAACGAGCGTGAAACAATCTATAGAGAAACTATAATACCCGATTTGAGGTTTTTGAGACCTACATCATAGCCAAAGTGACAACCACAGAGACTCATCGGCCTCGACCGCGAGCCGAGGTTGATTTTTGCCCAAAAATGGCCGACCATGTTTTTAGTAGTTTTTGACTCGGTTCGATGGCAAACGAGCCAACGATGAAAACTCATCGCGTTTGGCCATGATCCGGGGTATTTTTGTAAAAAATGACGTTTAGGTCGAGAAAATACGCTTTTGTAGTTTTTTGAAACAATGCGGGCATGCGAGCTTTTGAGGTCCCGGAAGGGTCGGTGTGAAAGAGCATGAAACAATCTATAAAGAAACTATAATTCCCGGTTTGAGGTTTTTGGGACCTAAATCATAACCAAAGTGACAACCACGAAACTCATCGGCCTCGACCGTAAGTTAAGGTTGATGTTCGCCCAAACATGACCGACCAAGTTTTGAGCGAGTTTTAGACCCAATTCGATGGCAAACGAGCCAACGATAAAAACTCATCGCCTTTGGCTATGACTCGGGGGTGATTTTTGCAAAAAAAAAAGACTTTTATGTCGAGAAAATACATATTTTAGTTTTTCGAGACAATACGGGCATGTGAGCTTTTGTGTTCCCGGAAGGGCCGGTGAGAATAAGCGTGAAACGATCCGTAGAGAAACCGTAATCGTCGGTTTGAGATTTTGAGACCTACATCATAGCCAAAGTGACAACCACGAGACTCATCGCCTCGACAAGTGAGTTGAGGTTGATTTTCGCCAAAAAATAGTCAACCAAGTTTTGGGTAGTTTTAGACCCAATTCAATGGCAAACGAGCCAACAATAAAAACTCATGGCATTTGCCCATGTCCAGGGGTATTTTTGTAAAAAAATGACGTTTAGGTTGAGAAAATACACTTTTTTAGTTTTTCAAGATAATGCGGGCATGCGAGCTTTCGAGTTCCCGGAAAGGCCGAGTGTGAACGAGCATGAAACAATCTATAGAGAAAATGTAATTACCGGTTTGAGGTTTTTGGGACCTACATCCTAGCCAAAGTGACAACCATAGAGACTCATCGACCTCGACCGTGAGGTGAGGTCGATGTTCGCCCAAAAATGGCCGACCAAGTTTTTAGCTTTTTTAGACCCGAGTTTGATGGAAAACTAGCCAACAATAAAGACTTATCGCCTTTGGTCATGGCCTCGGGGGTGATTTTTGCCAAAAAACGACGTTTAGGTTGAGAAAATACGCTTTTCTAGTTTTTCGAGACAATACGGGCATGCGAGCTTCCGTGTTCCCGGAAAAGCCGATGTGAACGAGGATTATACAATCTATAGAGAAACCGGTTTGAGGTTTTTGGGACCTACATCATAGCCAAAGTGACAACCACACGGACTCATCGGCCTCGACTATGAGCCGAGGTTGATTTTCGCTCAAAAATGGCCGACAAAGTTTTGAGTAGTTTTAGACATAGTTTGATGGAAAAGGAGCCAACAATAAAGACTCATGGCCTTTGGCAATGACCCGGGGGTATTTTTGCAAAAAAACTACGTTTAGGTCGAGAAAATACGCTTTTTTAGTATTTCGAGACAATACGGGCATGTGAGCTTTCGTGTTCTTGGAAGGGCCGATGTGAACGAGCGTGAAACAATATATAGGGAAACTATATTTGCTGATTTGTGGTTTTTTTGGACATACATCAAAGCCAAAGTGACAACCACAGAGATTCATCGGCCTCGACTATTACTAAGGTTGATGTTCGCCCAAAAATGGCCGACCAAGTTTTGAGCGAGCTTTAGGCCCGGTTCGATGGAAAATGAGCTAACAATAAAAACTCATTGCCTTTGTCCATGTCCTAGGGGTATTTCGTAAAAAAAATGACGTTTAGGTCGAGAAAATACACTTTCTTAGTTTTTCGAGACAATGTGGGCATGCGAGCTTTCAAGTTCCTAGAAAGGCCGGTGTGAACGAGCGTGAAACAATTTATAGAGAAACCGTATTTGTTGGTTTGAGGTTTTTTTGGGCGTACATCATAGCCAAAGTGACAACCACAGAGACTCATCGGCCTCGACCGTGAGCCGAGGTTGATGTTCGCCCAAAAATGACCGACCAAGTATTGAGCCGTTTTAGCCCCGGCTCGATGGCAAACAAGCCAACAATAAAAACTCATGGCCGTTGCCCATGTCCCGGGGTTATTTTTGTAAAAAAATGACGTTTAGGTCGAGAAAATACTCTTTTCTAGTTTTTCGAGACAATGCGGGTGTGCGAGCTTCCGAGTTCTTCGAAAGGCCGGTGCGAACGAGCATGAAACAATCTATAAAGAAACTATAATTGTTTGTTTTAGGTTTTTTGGACCTACATCATAGCCAAAGTGACAACCACAAAGACTCATCGGCCTCGACCGTGAGCCGAGGTTGATTTTCGCCCAAAAATGGCCGACCAAGTTTTGAGCGGTTTTAGACCCGGCTCGATTGAAAACGAGCCAAAAATAAAGACTCATGGCCTTTGTCCATGACCCGGGGGTATTTTTGCAAGAAAACTACGTTTACATCGAGAAAATACGATTTTTTAGTATTTTGAGACAATACGAGCATGTGAGCTTTCGTGTTACCGTAAGTGGCGGTGTGAACGAGCATGAAACAATCTATAGAGAAATTGTAATTGCTGATTTGAGGTTTTTTGGACATACATCATAGCCAAAGTGACAACCACAAAGACTCATCGACCTCGACCGTGAGCCGAGGTTGACTTTCAATCAAAAACGGTCGACCAAGTTTTGAGCATTTTTAGACCCGAGTTCGATGTAAAACGAGCCAACAATAAAGACTCATGGCGTTTGGCCATGACTCGGGGGTATTTTTGTAAAAAAAATGACGTTTAGGTCGAGAAAATACTTTTTTCTAGTTTTTCGAGACAATGTGGGCATGCGAGCTTTCGAGCTCTTGGAAAGGCCGAGTGTGAACGAGTGTGAAACAATCTATAGAGAAAATGTAATTACCGGTTTGAGGTTTTTGAGACCTATATCATAACCAACGTGACAACCACAGAGACTCATCGGCCTCAACTATGAGTTGAGGTTGATGTTCGCCCAAAAATGGCCGACCAAGTTTTGAGCGAGTTTTAGACCTAGTTCGATGGCAAACGAGCCAACGATAAAAACTCATCGCCTTTAGCTATGACCTAGGGGTGATTTTCGAAAAAAAATGACTTTTATTCCGAGAAAATACATTTTTTTAGTTTTTCGAGACAATGCGGGCATGTAAGCTTTCGAGTTCCCGGAAGGTCCAAGTGTGAACAAGCGTGAAACAATTTGTGGAGAAACCGTAATTCCCGATCCGAGGTTTTTGAGACCTACATCATAGCCAAAGTGACAACCACAGAGACTCATCGCCCTCGACCGTGAGCCGAGGTTGATTTCCAACAAAAAATTACCGACCGGGTTTTAAGCATTTTTAGACCCGAGTTCGATGGAAAACGAGCCAACAATAAAGACTCATCGCCTTTGGCCATGTCGTAGGGGTGATTTTTGTAAAAAAATCAACGTTTAGGTCGAGAAAATACGTTTTTCTAGTTCTTCGAGACAATGTGGGCATGCGAGCTTTCGAGTTCCCGGAAAGGCCAGTGTGAACTAGTGTGAAACAATCTATAGAGAAAATGTAATTCGTCGCTTTGAGGTTTTTGGGACCTACATCATAGCCAAAGTGACAACCAAAGAGACTCATTGGCCTCGACCGTGAGCCGAGGTTGATTTTTGCCCTAAAATGGCCGACTAAGTTTTGAGCAGCTTTAGACCCGGTTCGATGGCAAACGAGCCAATGATAAAAACTCATCACCTTTAGCCATGACGTGAGGGTGATTTTTGCAAAAAATGACTTTTAGGCCGAGAAAATACACATTTTTTAGTTTTTTGAGACAATGTAGGCATGCGAGCTTTTAATTCCCCGGAAGAGCCGGTGTGAACGGGAGTGAAACAAGGTATAGAGAAACCGTAATTGCTAGTTTGGGGTTTTTGGGATTTACATCATAGCCAAAGTGACAACCAAAGAGACTCATTGGCCTCGACTATGAGCCGTGGTTGATGTTTGCCTAAAAATGACCGTCCAAGTTTTGAGCGAGTTTTAGACCCGGTTCGATGGCAAATGAGCCAACAATAAAAACTCATCGCCTTTGGCCATCTCCCGGGGTGATTTTTTTCAAAAAAACGACATTTAGGCCGAGAAAATACACTTTTTTAATTTTTTGAGATAATCCGGCATGCGAGCTTTCGAGTTTCTAGAAGGGTCGGTGTGGAGGAGCGTGAAACAATCTATAGAGAAATTGTAATTACCGGTTTGAGATTTTTGGGACCTACATCATAGCCAAAGTGACAACCACAGAGACTAATTGGCCTCTATCGTGAGCTAAAGTTGATTTTCGCCCAAAAATGGCCGACCAAGTTTTGAGTAGTTTTAGAGCTAGTTAGATGGGAAATGAGCTAAAGATAACAATTCATTGCCTTAAGCCATGACTCGGGGTGATTTTTGCAAAAAACGACTTTTAGGTCGAGAAAATACACTTTTTTAGTTTTTCGAGACAATACGAGCATGCGAGCTTCCGAGTTTCGGAAGGGCCGGTGTGAACGAGCGTGAAATAATCTATAGAGGAACCGTAATTGCTGGTTTGATGTTTTTGGGACCTAAATCATAGCCAAAGTGACAACTACAGAGAATCATCGACCTCTACCGTGAGTCGAGGTTGATTTTCGCCCAAAAATGGTCTATCAAGTTTTGAGTAGTTTTAGACTCGCTTAGATGGGAAACGAGGCAAAGATAAAACTTCATTGCCATAAGCCATTACCCGGGGGTGATTTTTGTAAAAAAACGACATTTAGGCCGAGAAAATACACTTTTTAGTTTTTCGAGGTAATGCGGCATGCAAGCTTTTGAGTTCCTAGAAGGGCCGATGTGAACGAGCGTCAAACAATCTATAGAGAAACTATAATTGCTCTTTTGAGGTTTTTAGGACCTACATCATAGCTAAAGTGACAACCACAAGACTCATTGGCCTCGACTATGAGCCGAGGTTGATTTTAGCCCAAAAATTACCAACCAAGTTTTGAGCCGTTTTGACCCGGTTCAATGGCAAACGAGCCAATGATAAAAACCCATCGCCTATGGCCATCACTCGGGGGTGATTTTTGCAAAAAAATGACATTTAGGCCGAGAAAATACATTTTTTTAGTTTTTCGAGGCAATACGGCATGCAAGCTTTCGAGTTTCGAAAGGGTCGGTGTGAACGAGCGTGAAACAATCTATAGAGAAACTATAATTCGTTGGTTTGAGGTTTTTGGGACCTACATCATAACCACAGGTGACAACAATAGAGGCTCATCGACCTCCACCGTGAGCCGAGGTTGATTTTCGCCCGACGAATGGCCGACCAAGTTTTGAGCGGGTTTTGACCCGGTTCGATGGCAAACGAGCCAACGATAAAAACTCATCGCCTTTGGCCATGACTCGAAGGTGACGTTTGTAAAAAAATGACTATTAGCCGAGAAATTACACTTTTTTAGTTTTTCGAGATAATGCATGCATGCGAGCTTTCGAGTTCCCGGACGGCCGGTGTGAGCGAGTATGAAAAAATATATAGAGAATCTATAATTGTTCGTTTGAGGTTTTTGGGACCTACATCATAGCCAAAGTAACAACCACAGAGACTCATCGGCCTCCACTCGTGAGCCGAGGTTAGTTTTCGCCCAAAAATGGCCGACACAGCTTTGAGTAGTTTTAGACCCGATTAGATGGGAAACGAGCCAAAGATAAAAATTCATTTCCTTAAGCCATGACTCGGGGGTATTTTCGTAAAAAATGACTTTTAGCCGAGAAAATATACTTTTTTAGTTTTTCGAGACAATGTGGGCATGCGGGCTTCGAGTTCCCGGAAGGGCCGGTGTGAACGAGCGTGAAAAAATCTATAGAGAAACCGTAAGTGCTCGTTTGAGGTTTTTTGGACCTACATCATAGCCAAAGTGACAACCACGGAGACTCATTAGCCTCGACCGTGAGCCGAGGTTGGTTTTTGCCCAAATATGGCCGACCAAGTTTTGAGCGAGCTTTAGACCTAGTTCGATGGCATACGAGCCAACGATAAAAACTCATCCCTTTGACCATGACCCGAAGGTGATTTTTGCAAAAAACGACCGTTAGCTAAGAAAATACACTTTTTTACCGTTTCGAGACAATGCATGCATGCGAGCTTTCGAGTTCTTAGAAGGGCCGGTGTGAACGAGCGTGAAACAATATATAGAGAATCCGTAATCGCTAGTTTGAGGTTTTTGGGACCTAATTCTTAGCCAAAGTGGCAGCTACAGAGACTTATTGGCCTCGACCGTGAGCCGAGGTTGATTTTCGCCAAAAAATGGTCGACCAAGTTTTGAGCAATTTTAGACCCGACTTGATGGCAAACGAGCCAACGATAAAAACTCACCACCTTTGCCCATGACCCGAGGGTGATTTTTGCAAAAAAAATGACTTTTAATCCGAGAAAATACACTTTTTTAGTTTTTCAAGACAATGTTGGCATGCGAGCTTTCGAGTTCCCGGAAGGGCCGATGTGAACGAGTGTGAAACAATCTATAAAGAAACCGTAATTACCGGTTTGAGGTTTTTGGGACCTAGATCATAGCCAAGGTGATAACCACAGAGACTCATCGGCCTCCAATGTGAGCCGAGGTTGATTTTTGCCAAAAAATGGCCGACCAAGTTTTGAGTAATTTTAGACCCAGTTAGATGGGAAACGATCCAAAGATAAAAATTCATTGCCTTTAGCCATGAAGAGGGGGGATTTTTGCAAAAAAACGACTTTTAACCGAGAAAATACACTTTTTTAGTTTTTCGAGACAATGCGGGCATGCGAGCTTTCGAGTTCCCGGAAGGGCCGATGTGAACGAGCGTGAAACAATCTATAGAGGAACTATAATTGCTAGTTTAAGGTTTTTGAAACCTACATCATAGCCAAAGTGACAACCATAGAGACTCATCGGCCTCCACTCGTAGTTGAGGTTGATTTTCACTCAAAAATGGCCGACCAAGTTTTGAGCCGTTTTGGACCCAGCTCGATGGCAAACGAGCCAACGATAAAAACGCATCACCAATGGCCATGACTCGGGGTGATTTTTGCAAAAAAAAAGACTTTTAGGCCGAGAAAATACACTTTTTTTGTTTTTCGAGACAATGCGAGCATGCAAGCTTTCGGGTTTCGGAAGGGTCGGTGCGAACGACAATGAAAAAATATATAGAGAATCCGTAATCGCTCGTTTGAGGTTTTTGGGACCTACATCATAGGTAAAGTGACAACCACAGAGACTAATCGGCCTCGACCGTGGCCGAGGCTAATTTTCACCCAAAAATGGTCGGCCAACTTTTGAGTAGTTTTAGTCCCGGTTAGATAGGAAATGAGCCAACGATAAAAACTCATCGCCTTTAGGCATGACTCGAGGGTGATTTTTGCAAAAAAAGGACTTTTAGTCCGAGAAGATACACTTTTTTAGTTTTTCGAGATAATGCCGGCATGCGAGCGTTCGAGTTCCCGGAAGGGCCGGTGTGAACGAGCGTGAAACAATCTATAGAGAAACTATAATTGCTCATTTGAGGTTTTTGGGACCTACATTATAACGAAAGTGACAACCACAGAGACTCATCGGCCTCCACCGTGAGCTAAGGTTGATTTTCGCCCAATAATGGCCGACCAAGTTTTGAGCGAGTTTTAGACCCGCATTGATCGCAAACAAGCCAACGATAAAAACTCATCGCCTTTGTCCATGACCTAAGGTAATTTTTGCAAAAAAACAACTCGTTAGCCGAGAAAATACATTTTTTTAGTTTTTCGAGACAACGCATGCATGCGAGCTTTCGAGTTCCTAGAAGGGCCGGTGCGAACGAGAATGAAAAAATATATAGAGAATTTGTAATTGCTCGTTTGAGGTTTTTGGGACCTACATCATAGGTAAAGTGACAACCACGAGAGACTAATCGGCCTCGACTATGGCCGAGGCTAATTTTCACCCAAAAATGGCCGGCCAACTTTTGAGTAGTTTTAGACCCGAGTTAGATAGGAAACGAGCCAAAGATAAAAATTCATCGCCTTTGGCCATGACTTGAGGGTGATTTTTGAAAAAAACAACTTTAGGTCGAAAAAATGAGCTTTTTTAGGTTTTCAAGACAATGCGGGCATGCAAGCTTTCGAGTTCCTAGAGGGGCTGGTGTGAACGAGCATGAAACAATCTATAGAGAAACCGTAATTGCTAGTTTGAGGTTTTTGGGACCTACATGCTAGCAAAAGTGACAACTACAGAGACTCATTGGCCTCGACCGTGAGTTGAGATCGATTTTCGCCCAAAAATGGGCTACCAAGTTTTGAGCAATTTTAGACCCATTTTGATGGCAAAAGAGCCAACGATAAAAACTCATCGCCTATGGCCATGACTCGGGGTGATATTTGTAAAAAAATGATTTTTAGGCCGAGAAAATACATTTTTTTAGTTTTTCGAGACAATGTGTTCATGCGAGCTTTCGAGTTTCGGAAGGGTCGGTGTGAACGAGCATGAAATAATCTATAAGGAAACTATAATTGCTGGTTTGAGGTTTTTGGGACCTACATCATAGCCAAGGTGACAACCACGGAGACTCATCGACCTCCACTCGTGAGCCGAGGTTGATTTTTGCCCAAAAATGGCCCACCAAGTTTTGAGCGAGTTTTAGACCCAATTCGATGGCAAACGAGCCAACGATAAAAACTCATCACCTTTGTCCATGACCCGAGGGTGATTTTCAAAAAAAACAACTTTTAGGTCGAGAAAATAAGCTTTTTTAGTTTTTCAAGACAATGCGGGCGTGCAAGCTTTCGAGTTCTCGGAAGGGTCGGTGTGAACGAGCGTGAAACAATTTATATTGAAACTCGTAATTGGTGGTTTGAGGTTTTTGGGACCTACATGCTAGCCAAAGTGACGAGTTATAGAGACTTATTGGCCTCGACCGTGAGTTGAGGTTGTTTTTTTCCCAAAAATGGCCTACTAAGTTTTGAGCAGCTTTAGGCCCATTTGGATGGAAAATGAGCCAACGATAAAAACTCATCGCCTATGGCCATGACTCGGGGGTGATATTCGTAAAAAAATGATTTTTAGGCCGAGAAAATACACTTTTTTAGTTTTTTCGGACAATGCGTGCATGCCAGCTTTCGAGTTCCCGGAAGGGTCGGTGTGAACGAGGATGAAACAATCTATAAAGAAACCGTAATTGTTGGTTTGAGGTTTTTGGGACCTACATCATAGCCAAAGTGACAACCACAGAGACTCATTGGCCTCCAATGTGAATTGAGGTTGATTTTCGCCCAAAAATGGCCGACTAAGTTTTGAGTAGTTTTAGACCCAGTTAGATGGGAAACGAGCCAAAGATAAAAATTCATTGCCTTAAGCTATCACCTCGGGGGGATTTTATTAAAAAAAACGACTTTTAAGTCCGGAAAATACACATTTTTAGTTTTTTGAGACAATGTCGGCATACGAGCTTTCGAGTTCCCGGAAGGGTCGATGTGAACGAGTGTGAAAAAATCTATAGAGGAACCGTAATTCGTCGGTTTAATGTTTTTGGAACCTACATCATAGCCAAAGTGACAACCACGGAGACTCATTGGCCTCGACTATGAGTTGAGGTTGATTTTCACCCAAAAATGGCCGACCAAGTTTGGAGAAGTTTAGATCCGGCTCCATGGCAAACGAGCCAACGATAAAAACTCATCACCTATGGCCATTGCTTAGGGGTGATTTTTGCAAAAAACGACTTTTAAGCCGAGAAAATACACTTTTTTAGTTTTTCGAGACAATGCGGGCATGCGAGCTTTCGAGTTTCGAAAGGGTCGGGGTGAACGAGCGTGAAACAATCTATAGAGAAACCGTAATTGTTGGTTTGAGGTTTTTAGGACCTACATGCTAGCCAAAGTGACAACTACGGAGACTTATTAGCCTTGATCGTGAGCCGAGGTTGATTTTCGTCGAAAAAGGCCGACCAAGTTTTGAGCAGCTTTTAGACCCAATTCAATGGCAAACGAGCCAATGATAAAAACTCATTGCCTTTGACCATGACCCGAGGGTGATTTTTGCAAAAAAACAACTTTTAGGACGAGAAAATAAGCTTTTTGAGTTTTTCAAGACAATGCGAGCATGCGAGCTTTCGAGTTCCCGGAAGGGCTAGTGTGAACGA
This sequence comes from Dovyalis caffra, assembly GCA_963924115.1. Taxonomy (NCBI): domain Eukaryota; kingdom Viridiplantae; phylum Streptophyta; class Magnoliopsida; order Malpighiales; family Salicaceae; genus Dovyalis; species Dovyalis caffra. The sequence goes on along the minus strand of CAWUPB010000164.1, from coordinate 296,006 downwards.
GCATGAAACAATCTATAGAGAAACCGTAATTGCTTGTTTGAGGTTTTTAGGACCTACATCATACCTAAAGTGATAACCACAAAGACTCGTCGACCTTGACTCGTGAGCCGAGGTTGATTTTCGCCCAAAAAAGGCCGACCAAGTTTTTAGCCGTTTTTGACCCGGTTCGATGGAAAATGAGCCAAGGATAAAAAATTATCACCTTTGTCCATGACTTGAGTGTGATTTTCACAAAAAAAAATGACTTTTAGGCCGAGAAAATAAGCTTTTTTAGTTTTTCAAGACAATGCGGGCATGCGAGCTTTCGAGTTCCTATAAGAGCTGGTGTGAACGAGCATGAAACAATTTATAGTGAAACCGTAATTACCGGTTTGAGGTTTTTGAGACCTACATGCTAGTCAAAGTAACGACTACAGAGACTCATTGGCCTTGACTCGTGAGCCGAGGTTGATTTTCGCCCAAAAATGGCCGACTAAGTTTTGAGCAGCTTTAGACCCAGCTCAATGGCAAACGTGCCAAGGATAAAATCTCATCGCCTTTGGGCATGACTTGAGGGTGATTTTCGTAAAAAAATGACTTTTAGGAAGAGAAAATGAACTTTTTAGCTTTTCAAGACAATGTGGGCATGCGAGCTTTCTAGTTCTTGGAAGGGTCGGTGTGAACGAGCGTGAAACAATCTATAGAGAAATTGTAATTGCTTGTTTAAGGTTTTTGGGACCTACATGGTAGCCAAACCGACGACTACAGAGACTCATTGGCCTCGACCGTGAGCCGAGGTTGATTTTCGCCCAAAAAAGGCCTACCAATTTTTGAGCGCTTTAGACCCGGTTCGATGGCGGACGAGCCAACGATAAAAACTCATTGCCTTTCTCCATGACTTGAGGGTGATTTTCGAAAAAAATGACTTTTAGGCCGAGAAAATAAGCTTTTTTAGTTTTTCAAGACAATGCGGGAATGCGAGCTTTCGCGTTCCTAAAAGGGCTTGTGTGAACGAGCGTGAAACAATTTGTAGTGAAACCGTAGTTACCGGTTTGAGGTTTTTATGACCTACATGCTAGCCAAAGTGATAGTTACGGAGACTCATTGTCCTCGAATGTGAGCCGAGGTTGATTTTCGCCCAAAAATGGCTTATCAAGTTTTGAGTCGTTTTAGACCCATTTGATGGAAAATGAGCCGACGATAAAAACTCATCGCCTATGGCCATGACTCGGGGGTGATATTTGCAAAAAAACGATTTTTAGGCCGAGAAAATACACTTTTTTAGTTTTTCGAGACAATGCGGGCATGTCGACTTTCGAGTTCCTAAAAGGGTCGATGTAAACGAGCATAAAACAATCTATAAAGAAACCGTAATTTCGGTTTGAGGTTTTTGTGACCTACATCATAGCCAAGGTGACAACCACAGAGACTCATCGGCCTCCAATGTGAGCCGAGGTTGATTTTCGCCCAAAAATGGCCGTCCATGTTTTGAGTAGTTTTACACTCGGTTAGATGCTAAATGAGCCAAAGATAAAAATTCATTGCCTTAAGCCATCACTCGGGGGGATTTTTGCAAAAAAAACGACTTTTAACCCGAGAAAATACACTTTTTTAGTTTTTCGAGACAATGTGGGATGCGAGCTTTTGAGTTCCCGGAAAGGCCGATGTGAACGAGCGTGAAACAATCTATAGAGGAACCGTAATTGCTGGTTTAAGATTTTTGGAACCTACATCATAGCCAAAGTGACAACCATAGAGACTCATCGGCCTCCACCGTGAGCCGAGGTTGATTTTCGCTCAAAAATGGCCGACCAAGTTTTGAGTAGTTTTAGACCCAGTTAGATGGAAAACGAGCCAAAGATAAAAATTGATTGCCATAAGCCATGACTCGGGGGTGATTTTTGCAAAAAAAATGACTTTTAGGCCGAGAAAATGCACTTTTTTAGTTTTTCGAGACAATGCGGGCATGCGAACTTTCGAGTTCCCGAAAGGGTTGGTGTGAAGGAGCGTGACACAATCTATAGAGGAACCGTAATTGCTAGTTTGAGGTTTTTGGGACCTACATCATAGGCAAAGTGACAACCACGAGACTCATCGGCCTCCACTACGAGTCGAGGTTCATTTTCGCCCAAAAATGGCCGATCAAGTTTTGAGTAGTTTTAGACCCGGTTAGATGGGAAACGAGCCAAAAATAAAAATTCATTGCCATAAGCCATGACTCGGGGGTGATTTTCGTAAAAAGATGACTTTTAGGTCGAGAAAATACACATTTTTTGTTTTTCGAGACAATGCGGGCATGCGAGCTTTCGAGTTCCCGGAAGGGCCGGTTTGAACGAGCGTGAAATAATTTATAGAGGAACCGTAATTGTTGGTTTGAGGTTTTTGTGACCTACATGATAGCCAACGTGACAACCACGAGACTCATTAGCCTTGATCGTGAGCCGAGGTTGATTTTCGCCTAAAAATGGCCGACCAAGTTTTGAGCGGTTTTAGACCCGGCTCGATGGAAAACGAGCCACCGATAAAAACTCATCGCCTTTGGGCATGACCCGAAGTTGATTTTTTCAAAAAACAACTTTTAGGCGAAGAAAATACACTTTTTTAGTTTTTCGAGACAATTTAGGCATGCGAGCTTCCTAGTTCCTCGAAGGGCCGGTGTGAATGAGCATGGAACAATCTATAGAGAAACTATAATTGCTTGTTTGAGGTTTTTGGGACCTATATCATAGCCAAAGGGAGAATCACGGATACTCATCGGCCTCGACCGTGAGTTGAGGTTGATTTTCGCCCAAAAATGGTCGATCAAGTTTTGAGAAGTTTTAGACCCAGCTCATGCCAAACGAGCCAATGATAAAAACCCATCGCCTATGGCCATGACCTCGGGGTGATTTTTTTTTTAAACAAACGACATTTATGCCGAGAAAATACACTTTTTAGTTTTTGGAGGCAATACGGGTATGCAAGCTTTCGAGTTCCTAGAAGGGCCGGTGTGAACGAGCGTGAAACAATCTATAGAGAAACTATAATTGCTCATTTGAGGTTTTTGAGACCTACATCATAGCCAAAGTGACAACCACGGAGACTCATTGGTCTCGACTATGAGCCGAAGTTGATTTTCGCCCAAAAATGACCGACCAAGTTTTGAGTAGTTTTAGACCCGGTTCGATGGCAAACGAGCCAACGATAAAAACTCATCACCTTTGGCCATCACCCGAGGGTGATTTTTGGTAAAAAATGACTTTTAGCCCGAGAAAATAAGCTTTTTCGGGTTTTCAATACAATGTGGGCATGCGAGCTTTCGAGTTTCGTAAGGGCTAGTGTCAACGAGCGTGAAATAATCTATAGAGAAACTATAATTGTTGGTTTGAGGTTTTTGGGACACATATCCTAGCAAAAGTGATAGCTACAGAGACTCATTGGCCTCGACCGTGAGCCGAGGTTGATTTTTTCCCAAAACCGACCGACCAAGTTTTGAGCAATTTTAGACCCAGCTCCTTGGCAAACGAGCCAACGATAAAAACTCATCGCCTTTGGGCAAGACCCGAGGTGATTTTCACAAAAAAATGACTTTTAGGTCGAGAAAATAACCTTTTTTAGTTTTTAAAAACAATGCAGGCATGCGAGCTTTTGAGTTCCCGAAAGGGCCGGTGTGAACGAGCGCGAAACAATCTAAAGAGAAACTTCAATTCGCTGGTTTGAGGTTTTTGGGACCTACATCATAGCCAAAGTGACAACCATAGAGACTCATCGACCTCGACCGTGAGCCGAGGTCGATTTTCGCCCAAAAATGGCCGACCAAGTTTTAAGAAGTTTTGGACCCGGTTCGATGGCAAATGAGCCAATGGTAAAAACCCATCACCTATGGCCATGACTCGGGGGTGATTTTTTCAAAAAAACGACATTTAGGCCGAGAAAATAAACTTTTTTAGTTTTTCGAGACAATACGGGCATGCGAGCTTTCGAGTTTCTTGAAAGGTCGGTGTGAACGAGCGTGAAACAATGTATAGAGAAACTTTAATTGTTGGTTTGAGGTTTTTGGGACCTACTTGATAGCCAAAGTGGCAGCTACGAGAGACTCATTGGCCTCGACTATGAGCCGAGGTTGATTTTCGCTCAAAAATGGCCGACCAAGTTTTGAGAAGTTTTAGACCCAGTTCGATGGCAAACGAGCCAACGATAAAAGCTCATCGCCTATGGCCATGACTCGGGGCTGATTTTTACAAAAAAAACAACTTTTTTTGTCGAGAAAATACACTTTTTTAGTTTTTTAAGACAATACGGCATGCGAGCTTTCGAGTTTCTAGAATGGTCATTGTGAATGAGCGTGAAACAATCCATAGAGAAACTATAATTGCTCGGTTTGAGGTTTTTGGGACCTACATGCTAGCCAAAGTGATAGCTATAGAGACTCATTGGCCTCGACCGTGAGCCGAGGTTGATTTTCCCCCAAGAAAGGTCGACCAAGTTTTGAGCGAGTTTTAGACCCAATTCAATGGCAAACGAGCCAACGATAAAAACTCATCGCTTTTGTCCATGACATGAGGGTGAGTTTTGTAAAAAAATGACTTTTAGGATGAGAAAATAAGCTTTTTTAGTTTTTCAAGACAATGCGAGCATGCGAGCTTTCGAGTTCCCGGAAGAGTCGGTGTGAACGAGCCCGAAACAATGTATAAGGAAACCGTAATTGCTGGTTTGAGGTTTTTGGGACCTAAATCATAGCCAAAGTGACAACCAGAGAGACTCATTGGCCTTCAATGTGAGCCGAGGTTGATTTTCGCCAAAAAATGGCCGACCAAGTTTTGAGTAGTTTTAGACCCGATTAGATGGGAAATGAACCAAAGATAAAAATTCATTGCCTTAAGCCATGACATGGGGGGATTTTTGCAAAAAAATGACTTTTAACCCGAGAAAATACATTTTTTTAGTTTTTCGAGACAATACGAGCATGCGAGCTTTCGAGTTCCCGAAAGGGCCGGTGTGAACGAGCATCAAACAATCTATACGAGAACCGTAATTTCGGTTTAAGGTTTTTGGAACCTATATCATAGCCAAAGTGACAACCATAGAGACTCATCGGCCTCCACCGTGAGCCGAGGTTGATTTTCACCCAAAACAGGCCGACCAAGTTTTGAGCAGTTTTAGACCCAGTTCGATGGAAAACGAGCCAACGATAAAAACTCATCGCTTTTGGCCATGACATGAGGGTGAGTTTTGTAAAAAAATGACTTTTAGGACGAGAAAATAAGCTTTTTTAGTTTTTCAAGACAATGCGGGCATGCGAGCTTCGAGTTCCCGGAAGAGTCGGTGTGAACGAGCTTGAAACAATCTATAAGGAAACCGTAATTGCTGGTTTGAGGTTTTTGGGACCTACATCATAGCCAAAGTGACAACCGGAGAGACTCATTGGCCTTCAATGTGAGCCGAGGTTGATTTTTGCCAAAAAATGGCCGACCATGTTTTGAGTAGCTTTTAGTCCCAGTTAGATGGGAAATGAGCCAAAGATAAAAATTCATTGCCTTAAGCCATGACATGGGGGAGATTTTTGCAAAAAAACGACTTTTAACCCGAGAAAATACACTTTTTTAGTTTTTCGAGACAATGCGAGCATGCGAGCTTTCGAGTTCCCGAAAGGGTCGGTGTGAATGAGCATCAAACAATCTATACAGGAACCGTAATTTCGGTTTAAGGTTTTTGGAACCTACATCATAGCAAAAGTGACAACCATAGAGACTCATCGGCCTCCACCGTGAGCCGAGGTTGATTTTCACCCAAAACTCGGCCGACCAAGTTTTGAGCAGCTTTAGACCCAATTCGATAGCAAACGAACCAACGATAAAAACTCATCGCTTTTGTCCATGACATGAGGGTGAGTTTTGTAAAAAATGACTTTTAGGACGAGAAAATAAGCTTTTTTAGTTTTTCGAGACAATGCGGCCTGCTAGCTTTCGAGTTCCCGGAAAAGTCGGTGTGAACGAGCCCGAAACAATCTATAAGGAAACCGTAATTGATGGTTTGAGGTTTTTGGGACCTACATCATAGCCAAAGTGAGAACCGGAGAGACTCATTGGCCTTTAATGTGAGCCGAGGTTGATTTTCGCCAAAAAATGGTCGACCACGTTTTGAGCAGCTTTAGACCCAATTCAATGGCAAACGAGCCAACGATAAAAACTCATCGCCTTTGACCATGACATGAGGGTGATTTCGTAAAAAAAAAAGACTTTTAGGACGAGAAAATAAGCTTTTTGAGTTTTTCAAGACAATGCGGGCATGCGAGCTTTCGAGTTACGGGAAGTGGTCGGTGTGAACGAGCGTGAAGCAATCTATAGAGAAACCGTAATGGCTTGTTTGAGGTTTTTGGGACCTACATCATAGCCAAAGTGACAACCACAGAGACTCATCAACCTCCACTTTGAGCCGAGGTTGATTTTCGCCCAAAAAAGGCCGACCAAGTTTTGAGCAATTTTAGATCCCGTTCGATGGCAAATGAGCCAACGATAAAAACTCATCACCTATGGTCATGACTCGGGGTGATATTTGCAAAAAAAAGATTTTTAGGCCGAGAAAATACACTTTTTTAGTTTTTCGAGATAATGCGGGCATGCCGACTTTCGAGGTCCCGGAAGGGTCGATGTGAACGAGTGTCAAACAATTCATAAGGAAGCTATAATCGATGGTTTGAGGTTTTTTAGACCTACATCATAGCCAAACTTACAACCAGAGAGACTCATCGGCCTTCAATGTGAGCCGAGGTTGATTTTCGCCAAACAATGGCCGACCAAGTTTTGGGTAGTTTTAGACCCAGTTAGATGGGAAATGTGCCAAAGATAAAAATTCATTGCCTTAAGCCATGACCTCGGGGGGATTTTTGCAAAAAAATGACTTTTAACCCGAGAAAATACACTTTTTTAGTTTTTCGAGATAATGCGAGCATGCGAGCTTTCGAGTTCCTAGAAGGGCCGGTGTGAACGAGCATGAAACAATCTATGGAGGAACCGTAATTACCGGTTTAAGGTTTTTGGAATCTATATCATAGCCAATGTGACAACCATAGAGACTCATCGGCCTCCACCGTGAGCCGAGGTTGATTTTCTCGCAAAAATGGATGACCAAGTTTTGAGCAGCTTTAGACCCAGCTCGATGGCAAACGAGCCAACAATAAAAACTCATCACCTATGGCCATGACTCGGGGGTGATTTTTGCAAAAAAACGACTTTTTAGGCCAAGAAAATAAACTTTTTTAGTTTTTCGAGACAATACGGCATGCAAGCTTTCGAGTTTCCGGAAGGGTCGGTGTGAACGAGCGTGAAACAATGTATCGAGAAACCGTAATCGTCGGTTTGAGGTTTTTGGCACCTACATGCTAGCCAAAGTGGCAACTACAGAGACTCATTGGCCTCGACTATGAGTTGAGGTTGATTTTCGTTCAAAAATGGCCGATCAAGTTTTGAGAAGTTTTAGACCCGGTTCGATGGCAAACAAGCAAACGATAAAAACTCATCACCTATGGCCATGACCTAGGGGTGATTTTTGCAAAAAAACGACTTTTAGGTCGAGAAAATAAACTTTTTTAGTTTTTTGAGACAATACGGGCATGCGAGCTTTCGAGTTTCTTGAAGGGTCGGTGTGAACGAGCATGAAACAATGTATAGAGAAAGTTTAATTGCTTGTTTGAGGTTTTTGGGACCTACATGCTAGCCAAAGTGGCGACTACAGAGACTCATTGGCCTCGACTATGAGCCGAGGTTGATTTTCGCTCAAAAATGACCGACCAAGTTTCGAGAAGTTTTAGACCCAGCTCAATGGCAAACGAGCCAACGATAAAAACTCATCGCATATGGCCATGACTTGGGGCTGATTTTTACAAAAAAAAACAACTTTTATGTCGAGAAAATACACTTTTTTAGTTTTTTGAGACAATACGGCATGTGAGCTTTCGAGTTTCGGAATGGTCATTGTGAATGAGCGTGAAACAATCCATAGAGAAACTGTAATTGCTGGTTTGAGGTTTTTGGGACCTACATGCTAGCCAAAGTGATAGCTATAGAGACTCATTGGCCTCGACCGTGAGCTAAGGTTGATTTTCCCCCAAGAAAGGTCGACCAAGTTTTGAGCGAGCTTTAGACCCAATTCAATGGCAAACGAGCCAACGATAAAAACTCATCGCTTTTGTCCATGACATGAGGGTGAGTTTTGTAAAAAAATGACTTTTAGGATGAGAAAATAAGCTTTTTTAGTTTTTCAAGACCATGCGAGCATGCGAGCTTTCGAGTTCCCGGAAGAGTCGGTGTGAACGAGCCCGAAACAATGTATAAGGAAACCGTAATTGCTGGTTTGAGGTTTTTGGGACCTAAATCATAGCCAAAGTGACAACCAGAGAGACTCATTGGCCTTCAATGTGAGCCGAGGTTGATTTTCGCCAAAAAATGGCCGACCAAGTTTTGAGTAGTTTTAGACCCGATTAGATGGGAAATGAACCAAAGATAAAAATTCATTGCCTTAAGCCATGACATGGGGGATTTTTGCAAAAAAAATGACTTTTAACCCGAGAAAATACATTTTTTTAGTTTTTCGAGACAATACGAGCATGCGAGCTTTCGAGTTCCCGAAAGGGCCGTGTGAACGAGCATCAAACAATCTATACGAGAACCGTAATTTCGGTTTAAGGTTTTTGGAACCTATATCATAGCCAAAGTGACAACCATAGAGACTCATCGGCCTCCACCGTGAGCCGAGGTTGATTTTCACCCAAAACGAGCCGACCAAGTTTTGAGTAGTTTTAGACCCAGTTCGATGGAAAACGAGCCAACGATAAAAACTCATCGCTTTTGGCCATGACATGAGGGTGAGTTTTGTAAAAAAATGACTTTTAGGACGAGAAAATAAGCTTTTTTAGTTTTTCAAGACAATGCGGGCATGCGAGCTTCGAGTTCCCGGAAGAGTCGGTGTGAACGAGCTTGAAACAATCTATAAGGAAACCGTAATTGCTCGGTTTGAGGTTTTTGGGACCTACATCATAGCCAAAGTGACAACCGGAGAGACTCATTGGCCTTCAATGTGAGCCGAGGTTGATTTTTGCCAAAAAATGGCCGACCATGTTTTGAGCAGCTTTAGTCCCGTTAGATGGGAAATGAGCCAAAGATAAAAATTCATTGCCTTAAGCCATGACATGGGGGAGATTTTTGCAAAAAAACGACTTTTAACCCGAGAAAATACACTTTTTTAGTTTTTCGAGACAATGCGAGCATGCGAGCTTTCGAGTTCCCGAAAGGGCCGGTGTGAATGAGCATCAAACAATCTATACGAGAACCGTAATTTCGGTTTAAGGTTTTTGGAACCTACATCATAGCAAAAGTGACAACCATAGAGACTCATCGGCCTCCACCGTGAGCCGAGGTTGATTTTCACCCAAAACTCGGCCGACCAAGTTTTGAGCGAGCTTTAGACCCAATTCGATAGCAAACGAACCAACGATAAAAACTCATCGCTTTTGTCCAAGACATGAGGGTGAGTTTTGTAAAAAATGACTTTTAGGACGAGAAAATAAGCTTTTTTAGTTTTTCGAGACAATGCGGCCTGCTAGCTTTCGAGTTCCCGGAAAAGTCGGTGTGAACGAGCCCGAAACAATCTATAAGGAAACCGTAATTGATGGTTTGAGGTTTTTGGGACCTACATCATAGCCAAAGTGAGAACCAGAGAGACTCATTGGCCTTTAATGTGAGCCGAGGTTGATTTTCGCCAAAAAATGGTCGACCACGTTTTGAGCAGCTTTAGACCCAATTCAATGGCAAACGAGCCAACGATAAAAACTCATCGCCTTTGACCATGACATGAGGGTGATTTCGTAAAAAAAAAGACTTTTAGGACGAGAAAATAAGCTTTTTGAGTTTTTCAAGACAATGCGGGCATGCGAGCTTTCGAGTTACGGGAAGGGTCGGTGTGAACGAGCGTGAAGCAATCTATAGAGAAACCGTAATGGCTTGTTTGAGGTTTTTGGGACCTACATCATAGCCAAAGTGACAACCACAGAGACTCATCAACCTCCACTTTGAGCCGAGGTTGATTTTCGCCCAAAAAGGCCGACCAAGTTTTGAGCAATTTTAGATCCCGTTCGATGGCAAATGAGCCAACGATAAAAACTCATCACCTATGGTCATGACCTGGGTGATATTTGCAAAAAAAAGATTTTTAGGCCGAGAAAATACACTTTTTTAGTTTTTCGAGATAATGCGTGCATGCCGACTTTCGAGGTCCCGGAAGGGTCGATGTGAACGAGCGTCAAACAATTCATAAGGAAGCTATAATTGATGGTTTGAGGTTTTTTAGACCTACATCATAGCCAAACTTACAACCGGAGAGACTCATCGGCCTTCAATGTGAGCCGAGGTTGATTTTCGCCAAACAATGGCCGACCAAGTTTTGGGTAGTTTTAGACCCGATTAGATGGGAAACGTGCCAAAGATAAAAATTCATTGCCTTAAGCCATGACTCGGGGGGATTTTTGCAAAAAAATGACTTTTAACCCGAGAAAATACACTTTTTTAGTTTTTTGAGATAATGCGAGCATGCGAGCTTTCGAGTTCGTAGAAGGGCCGGTGTGAACGAGCATGAAACAATCTATGGAGGAACCGTAATTACCGGTTTAAGGTTTTTGGAACCTATATCATAGCCAAAGTGACAACCATAGAGACTCATCGGCCTCCACCGTGAGCCGAGGTTGATTTTCTCCCAAAAATGGATGACCAAGTTTTGAGCAGCTTTAGACCCGGCTCGATGGCAAACGAGCCAACAATAAAAACTCATCACCTATGGCCATGACTCGGGGGTGATTTTTGCAAAAAAACGACTTTTTAGGCCAAGAAAATAAACTTTTTTAGTTTTTCGAGACAATACGGCATGCAAGCTTTCGAGTTTCCGGAAGGGTCGGTGTGAACGAGCGTGAAACAATCTATAGAGAAACCGTAATTCGCTGGTTTGAGGTTTTTGGCACCTACATGCTAGCCAAAGTGGCGACTACGGAGACTCATTGGCCTCGACTATGAGTTGAGGTTGATTTTCGCGCAAAAATGGCCGATCAAGTTTTGAGAAGTTTTAGACCCAGCTCGATGGCAAACAAGCAAACGATAAAAACTCATCACCTATGGCCATGACCTAGGGGTGATTTTTGCAAAAAAACGACTTTTAGGTCGAGAAAATAAACTTTTTTAGTTTTTTGAGACAATACGGCATGCGAGCTTTCGAGTTTCTTGAAGGGTCGGTGTGAACGAGCATGAAACAATGTATAGAGAAAGTTTAATTGCTTGTTTGAGGTTTTTGGGACCTACATGCTAGCCAAAGTGGCGACTACAGAGACTCATTGGCCTCGACTATGAGCCGAGGTTGATTTTCGCTCAAAAATGACCGACCAAGTTTCGAGAAGTTTTAGACCCAGCTCAATGGCAAACGAGCCAACGATAAAAACTCATCGCATATGGCCATGACTTGGGGCTGATTTTTACAAAAAAAAACAACTTTTATGTCGAGAAAATACACTTTTTTAGTTTTTTGAGATAATACGGGCATGTGAGCTTTCGAGTTTCGGAATGGTCATTGTGAATGAGCATGAAACAATCCATAAAGAAACTATAATTGCTGGTTTCGAGGTTTTGGGACCCACATGCTAGCCAAAGTGATAGCTATAGAGACTCATTAGCCTCAACTCGTGAGCCGAGGTTGATTTTCCCCCAAGAAAGGCCGACCAAGTTTTGAGCGGCTTCGGACCCAATTCAATGGCAAACGAGCCAACGATAAAACTCATCGCTTTTGTCCATGACATGAGGGTGAGTTTTGTAAAAAAATGACTTTTAGGACGAGAAAATAAGCTTTTTTAGTTTTTCGAGACAATGCGGGCATGCGAGCTTTCGAGTTCCCGAAAGAGTCGGTGTGAACGAGCCCGAAACAATGTATAAGGAAACCGTAATTGCTAGATTGAGGTTTTTGGGACCTAAATCATAGCCAAAGTGACAACCGAGAGAGACTCATTGACCTTCAATGTGAGCCGAGGTTGATTTTCGCCAAAAAATGGCCGACCAAGTTTTGAGTAGTTTTAGACCCAGTTAGATGGGAATGAGCCAAAGATAAAAATTCATTGCCTTAAGCCATGACATGGGGGGATTTTTGCAAAAAATGACTTTTTACCCGAGAAAATACACTTTTTTAGTTTTTCGAGACAATGCGAGCATGCGAGCTTTCGAGTTCCCGAAAGAGCCGGTGTGAACGAGCATCAAACAATCTATACGAGAACCGTATTTTCCGGTTTAAGGTTTTTGGAACCTACATCATAGCAAAAGCGACAACCATAGAGACTCATCGGCCTCCACCGTGAGCCGAGGTTGATTTTCAACCAAAAATGACCGACCAAGTTTTGAGCAGCTTTAGAACGAGTTCAATGGCGAATGAGCCAACGATAAAAACTCATCGCTTTTGGCCATGACATGAGGGTGAGTTTTGTAAAAAATGACTTTTAGGGCGAGAAAAAATAAGCTTTTTTAGTTTTTCAAGACAATACGGGCATGCGAGCTTTCGAGTTCCCGGAAGAGTCGGTGTGAACGAGCCCGAAACAATCTATAAGGAAACCGTAATTGCTGGTTTGATGTTTTTGGGACCTACATCATACCCAAAGTGACAACTAGAGAGACTCATTGGCCTTCAATGTGAGTCGAGGTTGATTTTCGCCAAAAAATGGCCGATAAAGTTTTAAGTAGTTTTAGACCTAGTTAGATGCGAAATGAGCCAAAGATAAAAATTCATTTGCCTTAAGCCATGACATGGGGGGATTTTTGCAAAAAAAGACTTTTAACCCGAGAAAATACATTTTTTTAGTTTTTCGAGACAATGTGAGCATGTGAGCTTTCAAGTTCCCGAAAGGGCCGGTGTGAACGAGCATCAAACAATCTATACGAGAACCGTAATTTCGGTTTAAGGTTTTTGGAACCTACATCATAGCCAAAGTGACAACCATAGAGACTCATCGGCGTCCACCGTGAGCCGAGGTTGATTTTCACCCAAAAATGGCCGACCAAGTTTTGAGCGAGCTTTAGACCCAGTTCGATGGCAAACGAGCCAACGATAAAAACTCATCGCCGTTGGCCATGACATGAGGGTGAGTTTTGTAAAAAACGACTTTTAGGACGAGAAAATAAGCTTTTTTAGTTTTTCAAGACAATGCGGGCATGCGAGCTTTCGAGTTCCCGGAAAAGTCGGTGTGAACGAGCCCGAAACAATCTATAAGGAAACCGTAATTGCTGGTTTGAGGTTTTTGGGACCTACATCATACCCAAAGTGACAACCAGAGAGACTCATTGGCCTTCAATGTGAGTCGAGGTTGATTTTCGCCAAAAAATGGCCGACCAAGTTTTGAGTAGTTTTAGACCCGAGTTAGATGGGAAATGAGCCAAAGATAAAAATTCATTGCCTTAAACCATGACATGGGGGAGATTTTTGCAAAAAAATGACTTTTAACCCGAGAAAATACACTTTTTTAGCTTTTCGAGACAATGCGAGCATGCGAGCTTTCGAGTTCCCGAAAGGGCCGGTGTGAACGAGCATCAAACAATCTATACGAGAACCGTAATTTCGGTTTAAGGTTTTTGGAACCTACATCATAGCCAAAGTGACAACCATAGAGACTCATCGGCGTCCACCGTGAGCCGAGGTTGATTTTCACCCAAAAATGGCCGACCAAGTTTTGAGCAGCTTTAGACCCGGTTCGATGGCAAACGAGCCAACGATAAAAACTCATCGCTTTTGGCCATGACATGAGGGTGAGTTTAGTAAAAAACGACTTTTAGGACGAGAAAATAAGCTTTTTTAGTTTTTCAAGACAATGCGGGCATGCGAGCCTTCGAGTTCCCGGAAAAGTCGGTGTGAACGAGCCCGAAACAATCTATAAGGAAACCGTAATTGCTGGTTTGAGGTTTTTAGGACCTACATCATAGCCAAAGTGACAACCAGAGAGACTCATTGGCCTTCAATGTGAGCCGAGGTTGATTTTCGCCAAAAAATGACCGACCAAGTTTTGAGTAGTTTTAGACCCGAGTTAGGTGGGAAATGAGCCAAAGATAAAAATTCATTGCCTTAAACCATGACATGGGGGGATTTTTGCAAAAAAACGACTTTTAACCCGAGAAAATACACTTTTTTAGTTTTTCGAGACACCGTGAGCATGCGAGCTTTCGAGTTCCCGAAAGGGCCGATGTGAACGAGCATCAAACAATCTATACGAGGACCGTAATTTCGGTTTAAGGTTTTCGGAACCTACATCATAGCCAAAGTGACAACCATACGGAGTCATCGGCCTCCATTGTGAGTTGAGGTTGATTTTCACCCAAAAATGGCCGACCAAGTTTTGAGCGAGTTTTAGACCCGGTTCGATGGCAAACGAGCCAACGATAAAAACTCATCGCTTTTGGTCATGACATGAGGGTGAGTTTTGAAAAAAATGACTTTTAGGACGAGAAAATAAGCTTTTTTAGTTTTTCAAGACAATGCGGGCATGCGAGCTTCCGAGTTCCCGGAAGAGTCGGTGTGAACGAGCTTGAAACAATCTATAAGGAAACCGTAATTGCTGGTTTGAGGTTTTTGGGACCTACATCATAGCCAAAGTGACAACCGGAGAGACTCATTGTCCTTCAATGTGAGCCGAGGTTGATTTTTACCAAAAAATGGCCGACCGAGTTTTGAGTAGTTTTAGACCCGAGTTAGATGGGAAATGAGCCAAAGATAAAAATTCATTGCCTTAAACCATGACATGGGGGAGATTTTTGCAAAAAAATGACTTTTAAACCGAGAAAATACACTTTTTTAGCTTTTCGAGACAATGCGAGCATGCGAGCTTTCGAGTTCCCGAAAGGGCCGGTGTGAACGAGCATCAAACAATCTATACAAGAACTCGTAATTTTTGGTTTAAGGTTTTTGGAACCTACATCATAGCCAAAGTGACAACCATAGAGACTCATCGGCGTCCACCGTGAGCCGAGGTTGATTTTCACCCAAAAATGGCCGACCAAGTTTTGAGCGAGCTTTAGACCCGGTTAGATGGCAAACGAGCCAACGATAAAAACTCATCGCCGTTGGCCATGACATGAGGGTGCGTTTTGTAAAAAACGACTTTTACGACGAGAAAATAAGCTTTTTTAGTTTTTCAAGACAATGCGGGCATGCGAGCTTTCGAGTTCTCGGAAAAGTCGGTGTGAACGAGCCCGAAACAATCTATAAGGAAACCGTAATTGCTGGTTTGAGGTTTTTGGGACCTACATCATACCCAAAGTGACAACCAGAGAGACTCATTGGCCTTCAATGTGAGCCGAGGTTGATTTTCGCCAAAAAATGGCCGACCAAGTTTTGAGTAGTTTTAGACCCGAGTTAGATGGGAAATGAGCCAAAGATAAAAATTCATTGCCTTAAACCATGACATGGGGGAGATTTTTGCAAAAAAATGACTTTTAGCCCGAGAAAATACACTTTTTTAGCTTTTCGAGACAATGCGAGCATGCGAGCTTTCGAGTTCCCGAAAGGGCCGGTGTGAACGAGCATCAAACAATCTATACGAGAACCGTAATTTTTGGTTTAAGGTTTTTGGAACCTACATCATAGCCAAAGTGACAACCATAGAGACTCATCGGCGTCCACCGTGAGCTAAGGTTGATTTTCACCCAAAAATGGTCGACCAAGTTTTGAGCGAGTTTTAGACCCGGTTCGATGGCAAACGAGCCAACGATAAAAACTCATCGCTTTTGGCCATGACATGAGGGTGAGTTTTGTAAAAAACGACTTTTACGACGAGAAAATAAGCTTTTTTAGTTTTTCAAGACAATGCGGGCATGCGAGATTTCGAGTTCCCGGAAAAGCTCGGTGTGAACGAGCTCGAAACAATCTATAAGGAAACCGTAATTGCTCGGTTTGAGGTTTTTGGGACCTACATCATAGCCAAAGTGACAACCGAGAGAGACTCATTGGCCTTCAATGTGAGTCGAGGTTGATTTTCGCAAAAAAATGACCGACCAAGTTTTGAGCAGTTTTAGACCCAGTTAGATGGGAAATGAGCCAAAGATAAAAATTCATTGCCTTAAACCATGACATGGGGGGATTTTTGCAAAAAAAGGACTTTTAACCCGAGAAAATACACTTTTTTAGTTTTTCGAGACAATGTGAGCATGCGAGCTTTCGAGTTCCCGAAAGGGCCGGTGTGAACGAGCATCAAACAATCTATACGAGAACCGTAATTTCGGTTTATGGTTTTTGGAACCTACATCATAGCCAAAGTGACAACCATAGAGACTCACTCGGCTTCCACCGTGAGCCGAGGTTGATTTTCACCCAAAAATGGCCGACCAAGTTTTGAGCAGTTTTAGACCCAGTTAGATGGGAAATGAGCCAAAGATAAAAATTCATTGCCTTAAGCCATGACATGGGGGGATTTTTGCAAAAAAACGACTTTTTACCCGAGAAAATACACTTTTTTAGTTTTTCGAGACAATGTGAGCATGCGAGCTTTCGAGTTCCCGAAAGGGCCGGTGTGAATGAGCATCAAACAATCTATACGAGAACCGTAATTTCGGTTTAAGGTTTTTGGAACCTACATCATAGCCAAAGTGACAACCATAGAGACTCATCGGCCTCCACCGTAAGCCGAGGTTGATTTTCAACCAAAAATGGCCGACCAAGTTTTGAGCGAGTTTTAGAACGAGTTCGATAGCAAATGAGGCAACGATAAAAACTCATCGCTTTTGGCCATGACATGAGGGTGAGTTTTGTAAAAAAAATGACTTTTAGGACGAGACAATAAGCTTTTTTTTTTCCAAGACAATACGGGCATGCGAGCTTTCGAGTTCTCGGAAGAGTCGGTGTGAACGAGCTCGAAACAATCTATAAGGAAACCGTAATTGCTTGGTTTGAGGTTTTTGAGACCTACATCATACCCAAAGTGACAACTAGAGAGACTCATTGGCCTTCAATGTGAGTTGAGGTTGATTTTCGCCAAAAAATGGCCGACCAAGTTTTAAGTAGTTTTAGACCCGAGTTAGATGCGAAATGAGCCAAAGATAAAAATTCATTGCCTTAATCCATGACATGGGGGGATTTTTGCAAAAAAACGACTTTTAACCCGAGAAAATACACTTTTTTAGTTTTTTGAGACAATGCGAGCATGCGAGCTTTCGAGTTCTCGAAAGGGCCGGTGTGAACGAGCATCAAACAATCTATACGAGAACTCGTAATTTCGGTTTAAGGTTTTTGGAACCTACATCATAGCCAAAGTGACAACCATAGAGACTCATCGGCCTCCACTATGAGTCGAGGTTGATTTTCACCCAAAAATGGCCGACCAAGTTTTGAGCAATTTTAGACCCGAGTTCGAAGGAAAACGAGCCAACGATAAAAACTCATCGCTTTTGGCCATGACATGAGGGTGAGTTTTGTAAAAAAATGACTTTTAGGACGAGAAAATAAGCTTTTTTAGTTTTTCAAGACAATGCGGGCATACGAGCTTTCGAGTTCTCGGAAGAGTCGGTGTGAACGAGCTTGAAAAAATCTATAAGGAAACCGTAATTGCTTGGTTTGAGGTTTTTGGGACCTACATCATAGCCGAAGTGACAACCGGAGAGACTCATTGGCCTTCAATGTGAGCCGAGGTTGATTTTCGCCAAAAAATGGCCGACCATGTTTTGAGTAGTTTTAGACCCGGTTAGATGGGAAATGAGCCAAAGATAAAAATTCATTGCCTTAATGCATGACATGGGGGGATTTTTGCAAAAAAACGACTTTTAACCCGAGAAAATACACTTTTTTAGTTTTTTGAGACAATGCGAGCATGCGAGCTTTCGAGTTCCTGAAAGGGCCGGTGTGAACGAGCATCAAACAATCTATACGAGAACCGTAATTTCGGTTTAAGGTTTTTGGAACCTACATCATAGCAAAAGTGACAACCATAGAGACTCATCGGCCTCCACTGTGAGCCGAGGTTGATTTTCACCCAAAACCGCCCGACCAAGTTTTGAGCGGTTTTAGACCCGGTTCGATGGCAAACGAGCCAACGATAAAAACTCATCGTTTTTGGCCATGACATGAGGGTGAGTTTTGTAAAAAATGACTTTTAGGACGAGAAAATAAGCTTTTTTAGTTTTTCAAGACAATGCGGGCATGCGAGCTTTCGAGTTCCTGGAAAAGTCGGTGTGAAGGAGCTCGAAACAATCTATAAGGAAACTATAATTGCTGGTTTAAGGTTTTTGGGACCTACATCATAGCCAAAGTGGCAACCGGAGAGACTCATTGGCCTTCAATGTGAGTCGAGGTTGATTTTCGCCAAAAAATGGTCGACCAAGTTTTGAGTAGTTTTAGACCCAATTCAATGGCAAACGAGCCAACGACAAAAACTCATCGCCTTTGGCCATGACATGAGGGTGATTTCGTAAAAAAAAATGACTTTTAGGTCGAGAAAATAAGCTTTTTGAGTTTTTCAAGACAATGCGGGCATGCGAGCTTTCGAGTTACGGGAAGGGTCGTTGTGAACGAGCGTGAAGCAATCTATAGAGAAACCGTAATGGCTTGTTTGAGGTTTTTGGGACCTACATCATAGCCAAAGTGACAACCACGGAGACTCATCAACCTCCACTTTGAGCTGAGGTTGATTTTCGCCCAAAAAAGCCGACCAAGTTTTGAGCAATTTTAGACCTCGTTCGATGGCAAATGAGCCAACGATAAAAACTCATCACCTATGGTCATGACACAGGGTGATATTTGCAAAAAATGATTTTTAGGCTGAGAAAATACACTTTTTTAGTTTTTCGAGATAATGCAAGCATGCCGACTTCCGAGGTCCTGGAAGGGTCGATGTGAACGAGCGTCAAACAATTCATAAGGAAGCTATAATTGATGGTTTGAGGTTTTTTGGACCTACATCATAGCCAAACCGACAACCGAGAGAGACTCATCGGCCTTCAATGTGAGTCGAGGTTGATTTTCGCCAAACAATGGCCGACCAAGTTTTGGGTAGTTTTAGACCCGATTAGATGGGAAACGAGCCAAAGATAAAAATTCATTGCCTTAAGCCATGACCTAGGGGGATTTTTGCAAAAAAATGACTTTTAACCCGAGAAATACACTTTTTTAGTTTTTCGAGATAATACGAGCATGCGAGCTTTCGAGTTCCTAGAAGGGCCGGTGTGAACGAGCATGAAACAATCTATGGAGGAACTGTAATTACTCGGTTTAAGGTTTTTGGAACCTATATCATAGACAAAGTGACAACCATAGAGACTCATCGGCCTCCACTATGAGCTGAGGTTGATTTTCTCCCAAAAATGGATGACCAAGTTTTGAGTAGTTTTAGACCCGAGTTCGATGGTAAACGAGCCAACAATAAAAACTCATCACCTATGGCCATGACACGGGGGTGATTTTTGCAAAAAAACGACTTTTTAGGCCAAGAAAATAAATTTTTTTAGTTTTTCGAGACAATACGGGCATGCAAGCTTTCGAGTTTCGGAAGGGTCGGTGTGAACGAGCATGAAACAATGTATAGAGAAACCGTAATTGCTTGGTTTGAGGTTTTTGGCACCTACATGCTAGCCAAAGTGGCGACTACGGAGACTCATTGGCCTCGACTATGAGTTGAGGTTGATTTTCGCTAAAAAATGGCCGACCAAGTTTTGAGAAGTTTTAGACCCGGTTCGATGGCAAACAAGCAAACGATAAAAACTCATCACCTATGGCCATGACCTAGGGGTGATTTTTGGAAAAAAATGACTTTTAGGTCGAGAAAATAAACTTTTTTAGTTTTTCGAGACAATACGGGCATGCGAGCTTTCGAGTTTCGGAAGGGTCGGTGTGAACGACCGTGAAACAATGTATAGAGAAACTTTAATTGCTGGTTTGAGGTTTTTGGGACCTACATGCTAGCCAAAGTGGCAGCTACGGAGACTCATTGGCCTCGACTATGAGTCGAGGTTGATTTTCGCTCAAAAATGGCCGACCAAGTTTCGAGAAGTTTTAGACCCGGTTCGATGGCAAACGAGCCAACGATAAAAACTCATCCCATATGGCCATGACTCGGGGCTGATTTTTACAAAAAAAACGACTTTTATGTCGAGAAAATACACTTTTTTAGTTTTTTGAGACAATACGGGCATGCGAGCTTTCGAGTTTTGTGAATGGTCATTGTGAATGAGCATGAAAATGAGCATGAAACAATCCATAAAGAAACTATAATTGCTGGTTTGAGGTTTTTGGGACCTACATGCTAGCCAAAGTGATAGTTATAGAGACTCATTGGCCTCGACTTGTGAGTAGGCCGACCAAGTTTTGAGCGAGTTTTAGACCCAATTCAATGGAAAACGAGCCAACGATAAAAACTCATCGCTTTTGTCCATGACATGAGGGTGAGTTTTGTAAAAAAATGACTTTTAGGACGAGAAAATAAGCTTTTTTAGTTTTTCAAGACAATGCGGGCATGCGAGCTTTCGAGTTCCTGGAAGAGTCGGTGTGAACGAGCCCGAAACAATCTATACGGAAACTATAATTGCTTGGTTTGAGGTTTTTGGGACCTAAATCATAGCCAAAGTGACAACCGAGAGAGACTCATTGGCCTTCAATGTGAGTCGAGGTTGATTTTCGCCAAAAATGGCCGACCATGTTTTGAGTAGTTTTAGACCCGGTTAGATGGGAAATGAGCCAAAGATAAAAATTCATTGCCTTAAGCCATGACATGGGGGGATTTTTGCAAAAAAAATGACTTTTTACCCGAGAAAATACACTTTTTTAGTTTTTCGAGACAATGCGAGCATGCGAGCTTTCGAGTTCCTGAAAGAACCGGTGTGAACGAGCATCAAACAATCTATACGAGAACTGTAATTTCGGTTTAAGGTTTTTGGAACCTACATCATAGCAAAAGTGACAACCATAGAGACTCATCGACCTCCACTGTGAGTCGAGGTTGATTTTCAACCAAAAATGGCCGACCAAGTTTTGAGCGAGTTTTAGAACGAGTTCAATGGCAAATGAGCCAACGATAAAAACTCATCGCTTTTGGCCATGACGTGAGGGTGAGTTTTGTAAAAAAATGACTTTTAGGACGAGAAAAAATAAGCTTTTTTAGTTTTTCAAGACAATACGGGCATGCGAGCTTTCGAGTTCTCGGAAGAGTCGGTGTGAACGAGCCCGAAACAATCTATAAGGAAACCGTAATTGCTGGTTTGAGGTTTTTGGGACCTACATCATAGCCAAAGTGACAACCGGAGAGACTCATTGGCCTTCAATGTGAGTCGAGGTTGATTTTCGCCAAAAAATGGCCGACCAAGTTTTGAGCGAGCTTTAGACCCAATTCAATGGCAAACGAGCCAACGATAAAAACTCATCGCCTTTGGCCATGACATGAGGGTGATTTCGTAAAAACAAAAATGGCTTTTAGGACGAGAAAATAAGCTTTTTTAGTTTTTCAAGACAATGCGGGCATGCGAACTTTCGAGTTACGGGAAGTGGTCGGTGTGAACGAGCATGAAGCAATCTATAGAGAAACCGTAATGGCTTGTTTGAGGTTTTTGGGACCTACATCATAGCCAAAGTGACAACCACAGAGACTCATCAACCTCCACTTTGAGCTGAGATTGATTTTCGCCCAAAAAAGCCGACGAAGTTTTGAGCGAGTTTTAGACCTCGTTCGATGGCAAATGAGCCAACGATAAAAACTCATCACCTATGGTCATGACATGGGGTGATATTTGCAAAAAAATGATTTTTAGGTCGAGAAAATACACTTTTTTAGTTTTTCGAGATAATGCGGGCATGCCGGCTTTCGAGGTCCTAGAAGGGTCGATGTGAACGAGCGTCAAACAATTCATAAGGAAACTATAATTGATGGTTTGAGGTTTTTGGACCTACATCATAGCCAAGCCGACAACCGAGAGAGACTCATCGGCCTTCGATGTGAGTCGAGGTTGATTTTCGCCAAACAATGGCCGACCAAGTTTTGGGTAGTTTTAGACCCGGTTAGATGGGAAACGAGCCAAAGATAAAAATTCATTGCCTTAAGCCATGACTTGGGGGGAGTTTTGCAAAAAAATGATTTTTAACCCGAGAAAATACACTTTTTTAGTTTTTCGAGACAATACGAGCATGCGAGCTTTCGAGTTTCGAAAGGGCTAGTGTGAACGAGCATCAAACAATCTGTACGAGAACCGTAATTTCGGTTTAAGGTTTTTGGAACATACATCATAGCCAAAGTGACAACCATAGAGACTCATCGGCCTCTACCGTGAGTCGAGGTTGATTTTCACCCAAAAATGGCCGACCAAGTTTTGAGTAGTTTTAGACCCGGTTCGATGGCAAACGAGCCAACGATAAAAACTCATCCCCTATGGCCATGACACGGGGGTGATTTTTGCAAAAAAATGACTTTTATGCCGAGAAAATAAACTTTTTTAGTTTTTCGAGACAATATGGGCATGCGAGCTTTCGAGTTTCGGAAGGCTCGGTGTGAACAAGTGTGAAACAATGTATAGAGAAACTGTAATTCGTTGGTTTGAGGTTTTTAGAACCTACATGCTAGCCTAAGTGGCGACTACGAGAGACTCATTGGGCTCGACTATGAGTCGAGGTTGATTTTCGTCCAAAAAGACCCATCAAGTTTTGAGTAATTTTAGACCCAATTCAATGGCAAATGAGCCAACGATAAAAACTCATCGCCTTTGGCCATGACATGAGGGTGATTTCGTAAAAAAAATGATTTTTAGGACGAGAAAATAAGCTTTTTTAGTTTTTCAAGACAATGCGGGCATGCGAGCTTTCGAGTTCCTGGAAGGGCTAGTGTGAACGAGCATGAAGCAATCTAAAGATAAACTATAATGGCTTGTTTGAGGTTTTTGGGACCTACATCATAGCCAAAGTGAAAACCACGGAGACTCATCGGCCTCCACTTTGAGTCGAGGTTGATTTTCGCCCAAAAAGGCCGATCAAGTTTTGAGCGAGTTTTAGACCCGGTTTGATGGCAAATGAGCCAACGATAAAAACTCATCACCTATGGTCATGACACGGGGGTTGATATTTGCAAAAAAATGGTTTTTAGGTCGAGAAAATACACTTTTTAGTTTTTCGAGATAATTCGGGCATGCCAGCTTTCGAGGTCCTGGAAGGGTCGATGTGAATGAGCGTCAAACAATCTATAAAGAAACTAAAATTGATGATTTAAGGTTTTTGGGACTACATCATAGCCAAAATGACAACCGAGAGAGACTCATCGACCTTCGATGTGAGTCGAGGATGATTTTTGCCAAACAATGGCCGACCAAGTTTTGAGTAGTTTTAGACCCGATTAGATGGGAAACGAGCCATAGATAAAAATTAATCGCCTTAATCCATGACATCGGGGGGATTTTTGCAAAAAAACGACTTTTAACCCGAGAAAATACACTTTTTTAGTTTTTCGAGATAATACGAGCATTCGAGCTTTCGAGTTCCTAGAAGGGCCGGTGTGAACAAGCATGAAATAATCTATAGAGGAACTGTAATTGTTGGTTTAAGGTTTTTGGAACCTACATTATAGCCAAAGTGACAACCATAGAGACTCATCGACCTCCACTGTGAGCCGAGGTTGATTTTCGCCCACAAATGGCCGACCTAGTTTTGAGCGAGTTTTAGACCTAGTTCGATGGCAAACGAGCCAACGATAAAAACTCATCAACTATGGCCATGACATGGGGGTGATTTTTGCAAAAAAATGACTTTTAGGCCGAGAAAATAAACCTTTTTAGTTTTTCGAGGCAATACGGGCATACGAGCTTTCGAGTTTACGGAAGGGTCGGTGTGAATGAGCGTGAAACAATGTATAGAGAAACTGTGATTGCTGGTTTGAGGTTTCGGGACCTACATGCTAGCCAAAGTGGCGACTACGGAGACTCATTGGCCTCGACTATGAGCTGAGGTTGATTTTCGCCCAAAAATGGCCGACCAAGTTTTGAGAAGTTTTAGACCCAGTTCAATGGCAAACAAGCCAATGATCAAAACTCATCACCTATGGCCATGACTCGGGGGTATTTTTGCAAAAAAATGACTTGTAGGCCGAGAAAATAAACTTTTTTAGTTTTTCGAGACAATACGGGCATGCGAGCTTTCGAGTTTCTAGAAGGGTCGGTGTGAACGAGCGTGAAACAATGTATAGAGAAACTATAATTCGTTGGTTTGAGGTTTTTGTGACCTACATGCTAGCCAAAGTGACAACTATAGAGACTCATCGGCCTCGACTCGTGAGTCGAGGTTGATTTTCACCCAAAAATGACCGACCAAGTTTTGAGCGAGTTTTAGACCTAATTTGATGGAAAAAGAGCCGGCGATAAAGTGTCTTAACCTTTGGCCATGACTAGGGAGTGATTTTTTCAAAAAAACGACGTTTAGGTTGAGAAAATACGTTTTTCTTGTTTTTCGAGATAATGCGGGTAGACGAGCTTTCGAGTTAATGGAAGAGCCGATGTGAACGAGTGTAAAACAACCTATAGAGAAACTGTAATTGCTGGTTTGAGATTTTTGTTTTACCTACATCATAGCTAAAGTGACCACCATAGAGACTCATCGGGCTCGACTATGACTCGAGGTTGATTGTCGGCCAAAAATGGCCAACTAAGTTTTAAGCGAGTTTTAGACTCGGTTCGATGCCAAATGAGCCAACGATAAAAAATCATTGCCTATGGCCATGACACGGGTGTGATTTTTTTAAAAAAATTATGTTTAGGTCGAGAAAATACACTTTTTTAGTTTTTCGAGACAAATACGGGTATGCGACCATTCGAGTTCCCGAATGGGTCGGTGTGAACGAGCGTGAAACAATCTTTAGAGAAACCGTAATTATGGGTTTGAGGCTTTTGAGACCTACATCATAGCCAAAGTGACAACCATAGAGACTCATCGACCTCGACCGTGAGTCGAGGTTGATTGTCGGCCAAAAATAGCCAACCAAGTTATGAGTAGTTTTAGACCCGGTTCGATGGCAAACGAGCCAATGATAAAAACTCATCGCCTTGGCCATGACACGAGGGTGATTTTTGCAAAAAAATGACTTTTAAGGTCGTGAAAATACACTTTTTTTTTGTTTTTCGAGACAATGCGGGCATGCAAGCTTTCGAGTTCTTGGATGGGTCGGTACGAACGAGCATGAAACAATCTATAGAGAAACTAGAATTGCTCATTTGAGGTTTTTGGGACCTACGTCATAGCCAAAGTGACAACCACGAGAGAATCATTAGCCTCGACTCGTGAGTCGAGGTTGATTTTCGCTAAAAAATGGCCGACCATGTTTTGAGTAGTTTTAGACCCATTTTGATGGCAAATGAGCCAACAATAAAAACTCATCACCTTTGGCCATGACATGAGGGTGATTTTTGAAAAAAAACAACTTTTAGGTCGAGAAAATACACTTTTTAGTTTTTCGAGACAATGCGATCATACAAGCTTTTGAGTTCTGGAAGGGCCGGTGTGAACGAGTGTGAAACAATTTATAGTGAAACTGTAATTACCGGTTTGAGGTTTTTGAGACCTACATGCTAGTCAAAGTGACGACTACGAGAGACTCATTGGCCTCGACCGTGAGCTAAGGTTGATTTTCGCCCAAAAATGGCCGACCAAGTTTTGAGTAGTTTTAGACCTAGTTCGATGGAAAACGAGCAAACAATAAAGACTCATTTCCTTGGGCCATCACACAGGGTATTTTTACAAAAACACGACTTTTAGGTCGAGAAAATACACTTTTTTAGTTTTTCGAGACAATGCGGTCATGTGAGCTTTTGGGTTCTGGAAGGATCGGTGTGAATGAGCGTGAAACAATCTTTAGAGTAACCGTAATTACTGGTTTGAGGTTTTTGGGGCCTACATCATAGCCAAAGGGATAACCACGAGAGACTCATCGGCCTCGACTCGTGAGCTAAGGTTGATTTTCCCCGAAAATGGTCGACCAATTTTTGAGTAGTTTTACACCTAGTTCGATGGAAAACGAGCCAACAATAAAGACTCATTTCCTTTGACCATGACCGAGGGTATTTTTGTAAAAAAACGACGTTTATGTCGAGAAAATACGAGTTTTTAGTTTTTCGAGACCATGCGGGCATACGAGCTTTTGAGTTCCTAGAAAGGCCGGTGTAATTGCTAGTTTGAGTTTTTTTGACCTACATCATAGCAAAAGTGACAACCACGGAGACTCATAAGCCTCGATTGTGACTCGAGGTTGATTGTCGGCCAAAAATGGCCAATCAAGTTTTGAGTAGTTTTAGACCCGAGTTCGATGGTAAACGAGCCAATGATAAAAACTCATTGCCTATAGCCATGACACAGGGGTGATTTTTTCAAAAAAAAACGACATTTATGTTGAGAAAATACAGTTTTTCTAGTTTTTCGAGACAATGCGAGCATACGAGCTATCGAGTTCTGGAAGGGCCGGTACGAACGAGCGTGAAACAATTTATAGAGAAACTATCATTCTTGATTTGAGGTTTTTGGGACCTACATCATAGCCAAAGTGACAACCACGGAGACTCATCGGCCTCGACTAGGACTCGAGGTTGATTGTCGGCAAAAAATGGCCGACCAAGTTTTGAGTAGTTTTAGACCTAATTTGATGGAAAACGAGCCAACGATAAAGACTCTTTGCCTTTGGCCATCACCGGGGAGTGAGTTTTTTAAAAAACCGACGTTTAGGTCAAGAAAATATGTTTTTCTTATTTTTCGAGATAATGCGAGCATACGAGCTTTTGAGTTCCTGGAAGAGCCGATGTGAACAAGCGTGAAACAACCTATAGAGAAACTGTAATTGCTGGTTTGAGATTTTTTTTAACTACATCATAGCCAAAGTGACCACCACGGAGACTCATTGGCTTCGATCGTGACCTAAGGTTGATTGTCGGCCAAAAATGGTCGACTAAGTTTTGAGCGGTTTTAGACCCGGTTCGATGAAAAATGAGCCAACGATAAAAACTCATTGCGTTTGGCCACGACCTAGTGGTGATTTTTGCAAAAAAAAAGACTTTTAGATCGAGAAAATACGTTTTTCTAGTTTTTCGAAACAATACGGACATGCGAGCTTTCGAGTTCTCGAAAGGGTCAGTGTGAACGACGGTGAAACAATCTATAGAGAAACTGTAATTTCTTGTTTAAGGTTTTTGTGCCCTACATCAAAGCAAAAGTGACAACCACATAGACTCATCACCCTCGATCGTGAGCTTAGGTTTATTTTCGCCTAAAAATGGCCAAGCAAGTTTTGAGTAGTTTTAGACCCGAGTTCGATGAGAAACGAGTAAAAGATAAAAACTCATCGCCTATGGCCATGACTCGAGGGTATTTTTGCAAAAAAAACAACTTTTAGGACCAGAACATACACATTTTTAGTTTTTCGAGACAATGCGAGCATGCGAGCTTTCGAGTTTCGAAAGGACCGGCGTGAACGAGCGTGAAAAAATCTATAGAGAAGCTGTAATTTTTTGTTTGAGGTTTTTAGGACCTACATCATAGCCAAAGTGACAACCACGGAGACTCATCGGCCTCGACCGTGAGCCGAGGTTGATTTTCGCCCAAAAACGGCCGACCAAATCTTGAGCAATTTTAGACCCACTTTGATGGAAAATGCGCCAAAAATAAAGACTCATTGCATTTGGCCATCACCTAGGGGTGATTTTTGCAAAAAAAAATGACTTTTTGTCCGAGAAAATACGCTTTTCTAGTTTTTCGAGACAATACGGGCATACGAGCTTTCGAGTTCATAGAAGGGCCGGTGTGAACGAGCATGAAACAATCTATAAAGAAACTATAATTGCTAGTTTAAGGTTTTTGGGACCTACATCATAGCCAAACTAACAACCATAGAGACTCATCGACCTCGAATGTGAGTCGAGGTTGATTTTTGCACAAAAACTCATCGACTAAGTTTTAAGTAGTTTTATACCCGAGTTCGATGGAAAATGAGCCAACAATAAAAACTCATCGCCTTGGGCATTGACACGGGGGTGATTTTTTCAAAAAAATGACGTTTAGGTCGAGAAAATACACTTTTTTAGTTTTTCGAGACAATGCGAGCATGCGAGCTTTCAAGTTCTCGCAAGGGCCGATGTGAATGAGCATGAAACAATCTATAGAGAAACCGTAATTGCTTGGTTTGAGGTTTTTGGGACCTACATAATAGCCAAAGCGACAACCACGGAGACTCATCACCTTCGACTTGTGAGTTGAGGTTGATTTTCGCCCAAAAATGACCGACTAAGTTTTGAGCGAGTTTTAGACCTAGTTCGATGGAAAACGAGCAAAAGATCAAAACTCATCGCCTTTGGCCATGACTCGGGGTGATTTTTGTAAAAAAATGATATTTAGGTCGAGAAAATACACTTTTTTAGTTTTTCGAGACAATATGGGCATAGGAGCTTTCGAGTTCTCGGAAAGGCCGGGGTTAACGAGCGTGAAACAATCTATAGAGAAACCGTAATTACCGGTTTGAGGTTTTTAGGACCTACATCATTGCCAAAGTGACAACCACAGAGACTCATCGGCCTCGACCGTGAGCCGAGGTTGATTTTCGCCCAAAAATGGCCGAGCAAGTTTTGAGCAATTTTAGACCCAGTTCAATGCCAAACGAGCCAATGATAAAAACTCATCACCTTTGGCCATGACCTCATGGTATTTTTGTAAAAAAATGACATTTAGGTCGAGAAAATACACTTTTTTAGTTTTTCGAGACAATATGGGCATGCGAGCTTTCGAGTTCTTGGAAGTGCCGGTGTGAACGAGCGT
Source organism: Dovyalis caffra (assembly GCA_963924115.1). NCBI lineage: Eukaryota > Viridiplantae > Streptophyta > Magnoliopsida > Malpighiales > Salicaceae > Dovyalis > Dovyalis caffra. Next base: position 267,242 of record CAWUPB010000164.1, on the reverse strand, counting down.
GAAACCATCTATAGAGAAAATTTAATTGTTGGTTTGAGGTTTTTGGGACCTACATAATAGCTAAAGTGACAACCACGGGACTCATCGACCTCCATCTGTGAGTCGTGATTGATTTTCGTGCAAAAATGGCCGACTAAGTTTTGAGTAGTTTTAGACCCAATTCAATGGAAAACGAGCTAAAGGTAAAATATCATTGCCAAAACTCATGACACAGGGGTGACTTTTGCAAGAAAATGACTTTTAGGTTGAGAAAATACACCTTTTTAGTTTTTCGAGACAATGCGGGCATGCGAGCTTCGAGTTCTCGGAAGGGCCGGTATGAACGAGCGTGAAACAATCTATAGAGAAAATGTAATTACTGATTTGAGGTTTTTAGGACCTACATCATTGCCAAAGTGACAACCACAGAGACTCATCGGCCTCGACCGTGAGTCGAGGTTGATTTTCGCCCAAAAATGGTCAACCAAGTTTTGAGTAGTGTTTGACCCGAGTTCGATGGCAAATGAGTCAAAGATAAAAACTCATTGCATTTGGCCATGCCTTGGGGTGATTTTTGCAAAAAAACGACTTTTAGGCCAAGAAAATACACTTTGTTAGTTTTTTGAGACAATGTCGGCATGCGAGCTTTTGAGTTTTTGGAATGGCCGGTGTGAACGAGTGTGAAACAATGTATAGAGAAACTGTAATTGCTTGGTTTGAGGTTTTTGGGACCTACATCATAGCCAAAGTGACAATCAAAGAGACTCATCGGCCTCCACTGTAAGTTGTGTTTGATTTTCGCCCAAAAATGGCCAACCAAGTTTTAAGTAGTTTTAGACCCAATTCAATGGCAAACGAGCGAAAGGTAAAAAATCATTGCCTTAAGTCATGACACAGGTGTGACTTTTGCAAGAAAACGACTTTTAAGCTGAGAAAATACACCTTTTTAGTTTTTCGAGATAATGCGGGCATGCGAGCTTTCGAGTTCCTGGAAGGGTCGGTGTGAACGAGCGTGAAACAATCTATAGAGAAATTGTAATTACTGATTTTAGGTTTTTAGGACCTACATCATTGCTAAAGTGACAACCACAAAGACTCATCGGCCTCGAGTGTGAGTCGAGGTTAATTTTCGCCCAAAAATGGCCGACGAAGTTTTGAGTAGTTTTAGACCCGGTTCGATGGCAAACGAGCCAAAGATAAAAACTCATTGCCTTAAGCCATGACACGGCGGTGATTTTTGTAAAAAAAACAAGCTGTTAGGTCGAGAAAATATATTTTCTTAGTTTTTTAGACAATGCGGACATGCGAGCTTTCGAGTTCCTAGAAGGGTCGGTGTGAACGAGCATGAATTAATATATAGAGAAACCGTAATTGCTCGTTTGAGGTTTTTGGGACCTACATCATAACAAAAGTGACAACCTCGGAGACTCTTCGGCCTCAAATGTGAGTCGAGGTTGATTTTCACCCAAAAATGGCCGAGCAAGTTTTGAGCGAGTTTTAGACCCGGTTCGATGGCAAACGAGCCAATGATAAAAACTCATCGCCTTTGGCCATGACCTTAGGGTATTTTTGCAAAAAAATGACTTTTAAGTCGAGAAAATACACTTTTATAGTTTTTTGAGACAATGTCGGCATGCGAGCTTTCGAGTTTCGGAAGGGCGGTGTAAACGAGCGTGAAAAAATCTATAGAGAAACTATAATTGTTGGTTTGAGGTTTTTGGGACCTACATCATAGCCAAAGTGACAACCACGGAGACTCATCGGCCTCCACTGTAAGTCGTGTTTGATTTTCGCCCAAAAATGGCCAACCAAGTTTTGAGTAGCTTTAGACTCAATTCAATGGAAAATGAGCTAAAGATAAAAAGTCATTCCCTTAAGCCATAACTCAGGGGTGATTTTTGAAAAAAATGACTTTTAAGTCGAGAAAATACACTTTTTTAGTTTTTCGAAGAAATGCGTGCATGTGAGCTTTCGAGTACCTGGAAGGGTCGATGTGAACGAGTGTGAAACAATGTATAGAGAAACTATAATTGCTGGTTTGAGGTTTGTGAGACCTACATCATAGCCAAAGTGACAACCACGAGACTCATCGGCCCCTACTCGTGAGTCGAGGTTGATTTTCGTCCAAAAATTGCTGACCAAGTTTTGAGTAGTTTTAGACCTAGCTCGATGGCAAACGAGCCAAAGATAAAAACTCATTGCCTTAAGCCATGACACGGCGGTGATTTTTGCAAAAAAAAGACTGTTAGGTCGAGAAAATACATTTTTTAGTTTTTTGAGACAATGCGGACATGCAAGCTTTCAAGTTCCTGGAAAGGCCGGTGTGAACGAGCGTGAATTAATATATAGAGAAACGATAATTGCTCGTTTGAGGTTTTTGGGACCTACATCATAGCAAAAGTGACAACCTCGGAGACTCTTCGGCCTCGAATGTGAGTCGAGGTTGATTTTCGCTCAAAAATGACCGAGCAAGTTTTGAGCGAGTTTTAGACCCGGATCGATGCCAAACGAGCCAACGATAAAAACTCATTGCCTTTAGCCATGACCTTAGGGTATTTTTTCCAAAAAGTGACTTTTAGATCGAGAAGATACACTTTTTTAGTTTTTTGAGACAATGCCGGCATGCGAGCTTTCGAGTTTCGGAAGGGCCGGTGTGAACGAGCGTGACATAATCTGTAGAGAAGCTGTAATTGCTGGTTTGAGGTTTTTGGAACCTACATCATAGCCAAAGTGACAACCACAGAGACTCATCGGCCTTCACCGTAAGTCGTGTATGATTTTCGTCCAAAAATGGCCGACCAAGTTTTGAGTAGTTTTAGACCCAATTCAATGACAAACGAGCTAAAGATAAAAAATCATTCCCTTAAGCCATGACCTAGGGGTGATTTTTGCAAAAAAATGACTTTTAGGCCGAGAAAATACACTTTTTAGTTTTTCGAGACAATGCATGCATGCGAGCTTTCGAGTACTGGAAGGGTCGGTGTGAACGAGTGTTAAAAAATCTATAGAGAAACCGTAATTGCTATTTTAAGGTTTGTGGGACCTACATCATAGCCAAAGTGACGACCATAGAGACTCATCGGCTTTCACTCGTGAGGTGAGGTTGATTTTCGCCCAAAAATGGTCGACCAAGTTTTGAGTAGTTTTAGACCTAGTTCGATGGCAAACGAGCCAAAGATAAAAACTCATTGCCTTAAGCCATGACCTAGCGGTGATTTTTGCAAAAAAAACGACTATTAGGTCGAGAGAATACATTTTTTTAGTTTTTTGAGACAATGCGGATATGCGAGCTTTCGAGTTCCTAGAAGGGCCGGTGTGAATGAGCGTGAAACAATCTATAGTGAAACTTTAATTGCTGATTTAAGGTTTTTGGGACCTACATCATCGCCAAAGTGAAAACCACAGAGACTCATCGCCCTCGACTGTGAGTCGAGGTTGATGTTCATCCAAAAATTGCCGACCAAGTTTTGAGCAATTTTAGACCCATTTCGATGGCGAAGGAGCCAAAAATAAAAACTCATTGCCTTTGGCCATGACACGGGGGTGTATTTTGTAAAAAATCGACTTTTAGATCGAGAAAATACGCTTTTCTAGTTTTTCGAGACAATACGGGCATGCGAGCTTTCGAGTTCCTTGAAGGGCCGGTGTGAACGAGCATGAAATAATCTATAGAGAACCGTAATTGCTGGTTTGAGGTTTTTGGGACCTACATCATAGCCAAAGTGGCAACCACGGAGACTCATCACCCTCGATTCCGAGTCGAGGTTAATTTTCGCCCAAAAATGGCCGAGTAAGTTTTGAGCGAGTTTTAGACTCGGTTCGATGGCAAACGAGCAAAAGTTAAAAACTCATCGCCTATGGCCATGACTCGGGGGTCATTTTTGCAAAAAAACGACTTTTAGGTCGAGATAATACACTTTTTTAGTTTTTCGAGATAATACGGGCATACGAGCTTTCGAGTTCCTGGAAGGGCCGATGTGAACGATGTGAAACAATCTATCGAGAAACTATAATTATTGGTTTGAGGTTTTTGGGATCCAGATTGTAGCCAAAGTGACAACCATAGAGACTCATTGGCCTCGATTATGAGTCGAGGTTCATTTTCGCCCAAAAATGGTCGACCAAGTTTTGAGCGAGTCTTAGATCCAATGTGATGGAAAATGAGCCAATGATAAAAGCCGATCGCCTTTAGCCATGACACGGGGGTGATTTTTGCAAAAAAATGACTTTTAGGTCGTGAAAATACACTTTTCTAGTTTTTCCGGACAATGCGTGCATGCGAGCTTTCGAGTTCCTTGAAGGGCTGCTCGTGAACGAACGTGAAACAATCTATAGAGAAACTCTAATTCCTCGTTTGAGGTTTTTGGCACGTACATCATAGCCAAAGTGACAACCACGGAGACTCATCGGCCTCGTCCGTGAGTTGAGGTTGATTTTCTCCCAAAAATGGCCAACAAAGTTTTGAGTAGTTTTAGATCCGGTTCTATGGTAAACGAGCTAACAATAAAAAGGCATCGCGTTTGTCCATTACCTAGGGGTGATTTTTGCAAAAAAATGACTTTTAGGTCGAGAAAATACACTTTTTTAGTTTTTCGAAACAATTCGGGCATGCGAGTTTTCGAGTTCCTGGAAAGGCCGATGTGAACAAGCATGAAACAATCTATAGAGAAACTATAATTCCTAGTTTGAGATTTTTGGGACCTACAACATAGCCAAAGTGACAACCACGAGAGACTCATTGACCTCGATTATGAGGTCGAGGTTGATTTTTGCCCAAAAATGGCCGACCAAGTTTTGAGCAGTTTTAGATCCGGTGTGATGGCAAACAAGCCAATGATAAAAACTCATCACCTTTGGCCATGACCTAGCGGTGATTTTTGCAAAAAAAATGATCGTTAGGTCGAGAAAATACATTTTTTAGTTTTTCGAGACAATACGGGCATGCGAGCTTTCGAGTTCTCGGAAAGCCGGTGTGAACGAGCGTCAAACAATCTATAGAGAAACTATAATTGTTTGTTTGAGGTTTTGGGACCTACATCATAGGCAAAGTCACAACCGGAAAAACTCTTTGCCTCGACTGTGAGTTGAGGTTGATTTTCGCCCAAAAATGGCCGAGCAAGTTTTGAGCATTTTTTGACCCGAGTTCGATGGCAAACGAGTCAATGATAAAAACTCATCACCTTTGGCCTTGACCTCGGGGTGATTTTTGAAAAAAAATGACTTTTAGCTCAAGAAAATACATTTTTTTAGTTTTTCGAGACAATGCGGGCATGCGAGCTTTCGAGTTCCTGGAAGGGCCGATGTGAACGAGCATGAAACAATCTATAGAGAAACTTCAATTGCTAGGTTTAGGTTTTTTGGACCTACATCATAGCCAAGGAGACAACCACAAAGACTCATCGCCCTCGACTGTGAGCTAAGGTTGATTTTCGTCCAAAAATTACCGACCAAGTTTTGAGCAATTTTAGACCCATTTTGATGGCAAAGGAGCCAACAATAAAAACTCATTGCCTTTGGCCATGACCTAGGGGTGTATTTTGTAAAAAATCGACTTTTAGACCGAGAAAATACGCTTTTCTAGTTTTTCGAGACAATACGGGCATGTGACTTTTCGAGTTCCTGGAAGGACCGGTGTGAACGAGTGTGAAACAATCTATAGAGAAACTGTAATTGCTAGTTTGAGGTTTTTGGGACCTATATCATAGCCAAAGTGACAACCAAAGAGACTCATCGACCTTGATCGTGAGTCGAGGTTGATTTTTGCCCAAAAATGGCCGACCAAGTTTTGAGTAGTTTTAGACTCGGTTCGATGGCAAACGAGCAAAGGATAAAAACTCATCGCCTATGGCCATGACATGGGGGTAATTTTTGCATGAAAACGACTTTTAGGCCTAGAAAATACACTTTTTTAGTTTTTCGAGACAATGTGGATATGCAAGCTTTCGAGTTCCTTGAAGCGCGGTGTGAACGAGCATGAAACAATCTATAGAGAAACTGTAATTGCTAGTTTGAGGTTTTTAGGACCTACATCATAGCCAAAGTGGCAACCACAGAGACTCATCGCCCTCGATTGTGAGTCGAGGTTGATTTTTACCCAAAAATGGTCGAGTAAGTTTTGAGCGAGTTTTAGACTCGGTTCGATGGCAAACGAGGAAAAGTTAAAAACTCCTCGCCTATGGCCATGACACGGGGGTCATTTTTGCAAAAAACGACTTTTAGGTCGAGATAATACACTTTTTTAGTTTTTCGAGACAATACGGGCATGCGAGCTTTCGTGAAGATAATACACTTTTTTAGTATTTGCTTGGTTTGAGGTTTTTGGGACATACATCATAGCCAAAGTGACAACCACAAAGATTCATCGACCTCAACTGTGAGTCGAGGTTGATTTTCAACCAAAAATGGCCGACCACGTTTTGAGCATTTTTAGATCCGGTTCGATGGAAAATGAGCCAACAATAAAGACTCATGGCCTTTGGCCATGACCTAGGGGTGATTTTTGTAAAACAATGACGTTTATGCCAAGAAAATATGTTTTTTTAGTTTTTTGAGACAATACGGGCATGCGAGCTTTCAAGTTCTCGGAAAGGCCGGTGTGAACGAGCGTGAAGCAATCTATAGAGAAAATATAATTGCTAGTTTGAGGTTTTTGGGACCTACATCATAGCCAAAGTGACAATCACGGAGACTCATCGGCCTCGATTGTGAGTCGAGGTTGATTTACGCCCAAAAATGACCGACCAAGTTTTGAGCAATTTTAGACCCAATTCGATGGAAAACGAGCCAACAATAAAGACTTATCACCTTTGGCCATGGCTTGGGGGTGATGTTTTCCAAAAACCAACGTTTAGGTCGAAAAAATACGTTTTTCTAGTTTTTCCGGACAATGTGGGCATGCGAGCTTCCGAGTTCCTGGAAAGGCCGGTGTGAACGAGCATGAAACAATCTATAGAGAACCGTAATTGTTGGTTTGAGGTTTTTGGGACCTACGAGCATAGGTAAAGTGACAACCATAAAGACTCATCGGCTTCGATTGTGAGTCGAGGTTGATTTTCGTCAAAAAATGGCCGATCAAGTTTTAGGCGGTTTTAGACCCGGTTCGATGGCAAACGAGCTAATAATAAAGACTCATGGCCTTTGTCCATGACCTAGGGGTATTTTTTCGAAAAAAACTACGTTTAGGTCGAGAAAATACGCTTTTTAGTATTTCGAGATAATGCGGGCATGTGAGCTTTCGTGTTCCTGGAAGGGCTCGTGTAAATGAGCGTGAAACAATCTATAGAGAAATTGTATTTGCTGGTTTGAGGTTTTTGGGAGGTACATCATAGCCAAAGTGACAACCACCGAGACTCATCGACCTCGACCGTGAGCCGAGGTTGATTTTCAATCGAAAATGGCCGACGAAGTTTTACGCATTTTTAGACCCGAGTTCGATGGAAAACGAGCCAACAATAAAGACTCATGGCCTTTTTCCATGAGTCGGGGGCGATTTTTGTAAAAAACGATGTTTAGGTCGAGAAAATACGTTTTTCTAGTTTTTCCGGACAATGTGGGCATGCGATCTTTCGAGTTCCTAGAAAGGCCAATGTGAACGAGCGTGAAATAATTTACAGAGAAAATGTAATTGCTACTTTGAGGTTTTTGGGACTTACATCATAGCCAAAGTGAAAACCCCGGAGACTCATCGGCCTCGACGAGTGAGTTGAGGTTGATTTTCTCCCAAATTTGGCCGACCAAGTTTTGAGCAGATTTAGACCCGGTTCGATAGCAAACGAGCCAATGATAAAAACTTATCGCCGATGGCTATGACTCGGGGGTGATTTTTGCAAAAAAATGACTTTTATGTCGAGAAAATACACTTTTTAGTTTTTCGAGACATTGCGGGCATGCGAGATTTCGAGTTCCTGGATGCGCCGATGTGAACAAGCGTGAAACAATCTTTTAAGAAATTGTAATTGCTTGTTTGAAGTTTTTGAGACCTATATCATAGCCAAAGTGACAACCACGGAGACTCATGGCCTTTTGCCATGACACGGGGGCGATGTTTATAAAAAAAATGACGTTTAGGTCGAGAAAATTTGTTTTTCTAGTTTTTTGAGACAATGTCGGCATGTGAGCTTTCGTGTTCCCGGAAAGGCCAATGTGAACGAGCGTGAAACAACCTATAGAGAAAATGTAATTCGTCGCTTTGAGGTTTTTGGGACCTACATCTTAGCCAAAGTGATAACCACAAAGACTCATCGGCCTCGACTGTGAGTTGAGGTTGATTTTTGCCAAAAAATAGCCAACTAAGTTTTAAGCTATTTTAGACCCGAGTTCGATGGCAAACGAGCAAACGATAAAAACTCATCGTCTTTGGCCATGACTTGAGGGTGATTTTTGCCAAAAAACTTCGTTTAGGTCGAGAAAATACGCTTTTCTAGTTTTTTGAGACAATATGGGCATGCGAGCTTTTGAGTTCCTAGAAGGGCGGTGTGAACGAGTGTGAAAAAATCTATATGGAAACTATAATTATTGGTTTGAGGTTTTTGGGACCTACATCATAGCCAAAGTGACAACCATAGAGACTCATCGGCCTCGACCGTGAGCTGAGGTTGATGTTCGCCCAAAAATAGCCGGCCAAGTTTTGAGCGAGTTTTAGGCCTAGTTGGATGGCAAACGAGCCAACAATAAAAACACATGGCCTTTGCCCATGTCCCGGGGGTATTTTTGTAAAAAAACGACATTTAGGTCGAGAAAATATGCTTTTCTAGTTTTTCAAGACAATGCGGGCATGCGAGCTTTCGAGTTCTCGGAAAGGCCGGTGTGAACGAGCGTGAAACAATCTATAGAGAAACTGTAATTGTTGGTTTGAGGTTTTTGGGACCTACATCATAGCCAAAGTGACAACCACAGAGACTCATCGCCCTCGACTGTGAGTCGAGGTTGATGTTCCCCAAAAATGGTCGATCAAGTTTTGAGTAGTTTTAGACTCGGTTCGATGGCAAACGAGCCAACAATAAAAACTCATGGCCTTTGCCCATGTCCTAGGGGTATTTTTTCAAAAAAACGACGTTTAGGTCGAGAAAATATGCTTTTCTAGTTTTTCGAGACAATGCGAGCATGCGAGCTTTCGAGTTCCTGGAAAGGCCAATGTGAACGAGCGTCAAACAATCTATAGAAAAACTGTAATTACTGGTGTGTGGTTTTTGAGACCTACATCATAGCCAAAGTGACAACCACGGACACCCATCGGCCTCGACCGTGAGTCGAGGTTGATTTTCGCCCAAAAATGGCCGAGCAAGTTTTGAGTAGTTTTAGGCCCAATTCGATGAAAAACGAGCCAACAATAAAGACTCATCGCCTTTGGCCATGGCTCGGGGGTATTTGTGCCAAAACACGATGTTTAGGTCGAGAAAATATGTTTTTTTAGTTTTTTGAGACAATGCGGGAATGCGAGCTTCCAAGTTCGAGAAAAGGCCAACGTGAATGAGCATGAAACAATCTTTAGAGAAACTGTAATTATTTGTTTGAGGTTTTTGGGACCTACATCATAGCCAAAGTGACAACCTCATCGGCCTCGACGATGAGTCGAGGTTGATTTTCGCCCAAAAATAGCCGACCAAGTTTTGAGCGAGTTTTAGACCTAGTTCGATGGAAAACAAGCCAACGATAAAGACTCATCACCTTTGGCCATGGCACTGGGGTGATTTTTGCAAAAAAATGACTTTTAGGCCGAGAAAATACAATTTTTTAGTTTTTCGAGAAAATGCGATTATTCGAGCTTTTGAGTTCCCGTAAGGGTAGAAACCGTAATCGCCGGTTTGAGGTTTTTGAGACCTACATCATAGCCAAAGTGACAATCACGGAGACTCATCGGCCTCGACCGTGAGCCGAGGTTGATTTTCGCCCAAAAATAACCGACCAAGTTTTGATCGGTTTTAGACCCGATTCGATGGAAACAGAGCCAACCATAAATACTAATTTCCTTGGGCCATGACTCAGGGGTGATTCTTGCAAAAAAAAATGATTTTTAGCCCGATAAAATACACTTTTTTAGTTTTTCCGGACAATGCGGGTATGCGAGCTTTGGAGTTCCTGGAAGGGTCGGTCCGAACAAGCGTGAAACAATCTATAGAGAAACTCTAATTACCGGTTTGAGGTTTGTGGGCCCTACATCATAGCCAAAGTGACAACCACGGAGACTCATCGGGCTTGTCCGTGAGCCGAGGTTGATTTTCGCCCAAAAATGGCCGATTTAGTTTTGAGCGAGTTTTAGACCCGGTTTGATGGCAAACGAGCCACCCATAAAAACTCATCGCCTATGGCCATGACTTGGGGGTGATTCGTGCAAAAAAATGACTTTTAGGCCAAGAAAATACACTTTTTTAGTTTTGCGAGACAATTCGAGCATGCGAGCTTTCAAGTTCCTGGAAGAGTCGATGTGAACGAGTGTTAAAAAAATCTATAGAGAAACTATAATTCCTGGTTTGAGGTTTTTGGGACCTACATCATAGCCAAAGTGACAACCACAGAGACTCATCGGCCTCGACCGTGAGCCGAGGTTGATGTTGTCCAAAAATGGCCGACCAAGTTTTGAGCGAGTTTTAGAGCTAGTTCGATGGCAAACGAGCCAACGATAAAACTCATTGCCTATGGCCATGACTCGGGGGTGATTTTTTCAAAAAAAAAGACTTTTACACCGAGAAAATATAATTTTTTAGTTTTTCAAGAAAATACGAGCATTCGAGCTTTTGAGTTCCTGGAAGGGCCGATGTGAACAAGTGTGGAACAATTTATAAAAAACCGTAATTGCTAGTTTGAGGTTTTTGAGACCTACATCATAGCCAAAGTGACAACCACGGAGACTCATCGGCCTCGACCGTGAGCCGAGGTTGATTTTTGCCCAAAAATTATCGACAAAGTTTTGAGTAGTTTTAGACCCGGTTCGATGGCAAACGAGCCAACGATAAAAACACATCCCTAAGGCCACGACACGGGGGTGATTGTTGTAAAAAAATGACATGAGGGTGAGTTTTGTAAAAAAATGACTTTTAGGACGAGAAAATAAGCTTTTTTAATTTTTCAAGACAATGCGGGCATACGAGCTTTCGAGTTCCTGGAAGAGTCGGTGTGAACGAGCTTGAAAAAATCTATAAGGAAACCGTAATTGCTTGGTTTGAGGTTTTTGGGACCTACATCATAGCCAAAGTGACAACCAGAGAGACTCATTGGCCTTCAATGTGAGTCGAGGTTGATTTTCGCCAAAAAATGGCCGACCAAGTTTTGAGCGAGTTTTAGACCCGGTTCGATGGCAAACGAGGCAATGATAAAAAATAATTACCTTGGGCCATGACCTAGGGGTAATTTTTGCAAAAAAACGACGTTTAGCTTGAGAAAATAGGTTTTTTAGTTTTTCGAGACAATGCGGGCATGTGAGCTTTCGAGTTCCTGGAAGGGCCGGTGTGAACGAGCGTGAAACAATCTATAGAGAAACTCTAATTGCTGGTTTGAGGTTTTTAAGACCTACATCATAGCCAATGTGAAAACCATAGAGACTCATTGGGCTCGACCGTGAGTCGAGGTTGATTTTCGCCCAAAAATGGGCGACCAAGTTTTGAAACGTTTTAGACCCCGTTCAATGGCAAACGAGCCAACGATAAAAACACATTGCCTTCGGCCATGACTCAGGGTTGATTTTTCCAAAAAATGATTTTTATGCCGAGAAAATACACTTTTTTAGTTTTTCTAGACAATGTGGGCATGCGAGCTTTTAAGTTCCCGGAAGGGTCGGTGTGAACAAGCGTGAAACAATCGTAGAGAAACTGTAATTGCTGGTTTGAGATTTTTGAGACCTACATAATAGCCAAAGTGACAACCATAAAGACTCATCAGCTCTACAGGTGAGCTAAGGTTGATTTTCGCCCAAAAATAGCCGATCAAGTTTTGAGCGAGTTTTAGACCTAGTTCGATGGCAAACAAGCCAACGATAAAAACTCATCCCTATGGCCATGACTCGGGGGTGATTTTTACAAAAAAAATGACTTTTAGACCGAGAAAATACAATTTTTTAGTTTCTCGAGAAAATGCGAGCATTCGAGCTTTGGAGTTCCCGGAAGTGCCGATGTGAACAAGTGTGAAACAATCTATAGAGAAACTATAATTCCTTGTTTGAGGTTTTTGGGACCTACATCATAGCCAAAGTGACAACCATAGACACTCATCGGCCTCGACCGTGAGGTCGGGTTGATGTTCCCCAAAAATGGTCGGCCAAGTTTTGAGCGAGTTTTAGATCCAGTTCGATGGCAAACGAGCCAACAATAAAAACTCATCTCCTTTTTCCATGACCTAGGGGTGATTTTTCAAAAAAAAATGACTTTTATGTCGACAAAATACACTTTTTAGTTTTTCGAGACAATACGGGCATGCGAGCTTTCAAGTTCTTGGAATGGCCGGTGTGAACAAGCATGAAACAATCGTAGATAAACTATAATTGCTGGTTTGAGGTTTTTGAGACCTATATAATAGCCAAAGTAACAACTACGGAGACTCATCGGCCTCGACGAGTGATCCGAGGTTCATTTTCGCCCAAAAATAGTCGACCAAGTTTTGAGCGAGTTTTAGACCCGGCTTGATGGCAAACAAGCCAACGATAAAAACATATCGCCTATGGCCATGACTCGGGGGTATTTTTGCAAAAAAATGACTTTTAGGTCGAGACAATACAATTTTTTAGTTTTTCGAGAAAATGCGAGTATTCGAGCCTTTGAGTTCCTGGAAGGGTCGATGTGAACAAGTGTGAAACAATCTATAGAGAAATTGTAATTGCTAGTTTGAGGTTTTTGAGACCTACATCATAGCCAAGGTGACAACCACCGAGACTCATCGACCTCGACCGTGAGATGAGGTTGATTTTCGCCCAAAAATGGCCGATTTAGTTGTGAGCAGTTTTAGACCCGGTTTGATGGCAAACGAGCCAAGGATAAAAACTCATCACCTATGGCAATGACTTGGGGGTGTTTTTTGCAAAAAAATGACTTTTAGGCCGAGAAAATACATTTTTTTTAGTTTTTCGAGACAATACGAGCATGCGAGCTTTCGAGTTCCTATAAGAGCCGATGTGAATGAGCATGAAACAATCTATAGAGAAACTATAATTCCCGGTTTGAGGTTTTTGGGACCTACATCATAGCCAAAGTGACAACCACAGAGACTCATCGGCCTCGAGTGTGAGTCGAGGTTGATTTTCGCCCAAAAATGGGCGACCCGGTTTCAGAACTTTTAGACCCAATTCGATGGCAAACGAGCCAATTATAAAAACTCATCGCCTTTGGCCATGACACAGGGGTGATTTTTAAGAAAAAATGACTTTTAGGCCGAGAAAATACACTTTTTTTAGTTTTTTGAGACAATGCGGGCATGAGAGCTTTCAAGTTCCCGAAAGGGCTTATGTGAACAAGCGTGAAACAATCGTAGAGAAACCGTAATTACTGGTTTGAGGTTTATGAGACCTACATAGTAGCCAATGTGACAACCATAGAGACTCATCGGCCTCGATAGTGAGCTAAGGTTGATTTTCGCCCAAAAATAGCCCACGAAGTTTTGAGCGAGTTTTAGACCTAGTTCAATGGCAAACGAGCCAACGATAAAAACTAATTACCTTAGGCCATGACACGGGGGTGATTTATGCAAAAAAATGACGTTTAGGTCGAGAAAATACATTTTTTGAGTTTTTCGAGACAATACGGGCATGTGAGCTTTCGAGTTCTAGAAATGGACGAGTGTGAACGAGCATGAAATAATCTATAGAGAAATTGTAATTGCTTGTTTAAGGTTTTTAGGACCTACATCATAGCCAAAGTGACAACCACGGAGACTCATCGGCCTCGACCGCGAGCGAAAGTTGATTTTCGCCCAAAAATGGCCGACCAAGTTTTGAGTTGTTTTAGACCCGAGTTCGATTGAAAATGAGCCAACAATAAAGACTCATCACCTTTGGCCAGAAATTGGGGTTTTTGTTTTGCAAAAAAATGACGTTTGGGTCGAGAAAATACGCTTTTCTAGTTTTTCGAGACAATGCGAGCATGCGAGCTTTTGAGTTCTCGGAAAGGCCGATGTGAACGAGCATGAAACAATCTATAAAGAAACTATAATTGCTGGTTTGTGGTCTTTGAGACCTACATCATAGCCAAAGTGACAACCACGGAGACTCATCGGGCTCGACCGTGAGCCGAGGTTGATTTTTCGCCCAAAAATGGGCGACCCCGTTTTTAGAAGTTTTAGACCCGGTTCGATGGCAAACGAGCGAATGATAAAAACTCATCGCCTTTGGCCATGACATGGGGGTGATTTTTCAAAAAAAAGGACTTTTAGGCCGAGAAAATAAAACTTTTTAGTTTTTCGAGAAAATGCGAGCATTCGAGCTTCGAGTTCCTAGGAGGGCCGATGTGAACAAGCATGAAACAATCTATAGAGAAACTATAATTGTCGGTTTAGGGTTTTTGAGACCTACATCATAGCCAAAGTGACAACCAAAGAGATTCATCGGCCTCGAGTATGAGTCGAGGTTGATTTTCTCTCCGAAATGGCCGACCAAGTTTTGAGCGAGTTTTAGACCCGGTTCGATGGCAAACGAGCCAATGATAAAAAATCATCGCCTTTGGCCATGACACGGGGGTGATTCTTGCAAAAAAACGACTTTTAGCCCGAGAAAATACACTTTTTTAGTTTTTTGAGACAATACGTGCATGCGAGCTTTTGAGTTCTCGGAAGGCTCGATGTGAACAAGCGTGAAACAATCTATAGAGAAACTATAATTGCTGGTTTGTGGCTTTTGAGACCTACATCATAGCCAAAGTGACAACCACGGAGACTCATCGGCCTCGACTCGTGAGCCGAGGTTAATTTCGCCTAAAAAAACCGATTTAGTTTTGAGCGAGTTTTAGACCCGGTTCGATGGCAAACGAGCCAACGATAAAAACTAGTTGCCTTGGGCCGTGACACGGGGATGATTTTGGCAAAAAAACGACGTTTAGGTCGAGAAAATATGCTTTTTCAATTTTTTGAGAAAATACCGGCATGTGAGCTTTCGAGTTCCTAGAAGGGCCTATATGAACGAGCATGAAACAATCTTTAGAGAAACTTTAATTACTGGTTTGAGGTTTTTGAGACCTACATCAAAGCCAAAGTGACAACCACAGAGACTCATCGGCATCGACCGTGAGCGACGGTTGATTTTCGTCCAAAAATGGCCGACCAAGTTTTGAGCATTTTTAGACCCGAGTTTGATGGCAAACGAGCCAACGATAAAAACTCATCGCCTATGGCCATGACTCGGGGAGATTCTTGCAAAAAAATGACTTTTAGGCCGAGAAAATACACTTTTTTAGTTTTTTGAGACAATGCGGGCATGCGAGCTTTTGAGTTCTCGGAAGGGATGATGTGAACAAGCATGATACAATCAATAGAGAAACCGTAATAGCTGGTTTGAGGTTTTTGGGATCTACATCATATCCAAAGAGACAACCACGAGACTCATCAGGATCGACTGTGAGCCGAGGTTGATTTTCGTCCAAAAATGGTCGACTAAGTTTTGAGCGAGTTTTAGACCCGGTTCGATGGCAAACGAGCCAACGATGAAAACTCATCGCCTAAGGGCATGACCTAGGGGTATTTTTGCAAAACAATTCTTTTTGGCCGAGAAAATACACTTTTGTAGTTTTTCGAGATAATGCGGGCATGCGAGCTTTCGAGTTCGGGAAGGGATGGTGTGAACAAGCGTGAAACATTCTATAAAGAAACCGTAATTACCGGTTTGAGGTTTTTGAGACCTACATCATAGCCAAAGTGACAACCATAGAGACTCATCGGCATCGACCGTGAGCCGCGATTGATTTTCGTCCAAAATTGGCCGACCAAGTTTTGAGCAATTTTAGACCCGGTTCAATGGCAAACGAGCCAACGATAAAAACTTATTGCATTTGGCCTTCACTCGGGGGTGATTATTTCAAAAAAATGACATTTAGGCCGAGAAAATACACTTTTTTAGTTTTTCGAGATAATACGGGCATGCGACTTTTCAAGTTCTTGGAAGGGCCGGTGTGAACAAGCGTGAAACAATCTATAAAGAAACTATAATTGCTGGTTTGAGGTTTTTGAGACTTAT
Organism: Dovyalis caffra; assembly: GCA_963924115.1. Lineage (NCBI taxonomy): Eukaryota > Viridiplantae > Streptophyta > Magnoliopsida > Malpighiales > Salicaceae > Dovyalis > Dovyalis caffra. Next base: position 251,119 of record CAWUPB010000164.1, on the reverse strand, counting down.
ATCATAGCCAAAGTGACAACCACAGAGACTCATCGGCATCGATCGTGAGTCGCGGTTGATTTTCACCCAAAAATAACCGACCAATTTTTGAAGAGTTTTAGACCCGGTTCGATGGCAAAATGAGTCAACGATAAAAAGTCATCGCCTTTGGCCATGGCCTCGAGGGTGATTTTTGCAAAAAAAAAATGACTTTTAGACCGAGAAAATACACTTTTTTTGTTTTTTGAGAAAATGCAGGATCCAAGCATTCGAGTTCCTGGAAGGGTCGGTGTAAACAAGCATGAAACAATCTATGGAGAAACTGTAATTGCTTGGTTTGAGGTTTTTGGGACCAACATCATAGCCAAAGTGACAACCACAAAGACTCATCGGGATCAACTGTGAGCCGAGGTTGATGTTCGCCCAAAAATGGCCGACCAAGTTTTGAGCGAGTTTTAGACCCGGTTCGATGGCAAATGAGCCAACGATAAAAACTCGTTGCCTAAGGCCATGACCTAGGGGAAATTTTTGAAAAAAAAGACTTTTAGGCCGAGAAAATACACTTTTTTATTTTTTCGAGACAATGCGGGCATGCGAGCTTTCGAGTTCCCGGAACTGCCGGTGTGAACAAGCGTGAAACAATCTATAAGGAAACCGTAATTGCCGGCTTGAGGTTTTTGAGACCTATATCATAGCCAAAGTGACAACCACGGAGACTCATCGGCATTGATCGTGAGTCGCGGTTGATTTTTGCCTAAAAATAACCGACAAATTTTTGAGCGAGTTTTAGACCTAGTTTGATGACAAACGAGCCAGCAATAAAAACTCATCGCCTTTGGCCATTACACGGGGATGATTTTTGCAAAAAAATGACTTTTAGGCCGAGAATATACACTTTTTAAGTTTTTCGAGAAAATACGAGCATTCGAGCTTTTGAGATCCCGCAAGGGTCGGTGTGAACAAGCATGAAACAATCTATGGAGAAACCGTAATTCGTTGGTTTGAGGTTTTTGAGACCTACATCATAGCCAAAGTGACAACCATAAAGACTCATCGGCCTCGACTGTGAGTTGAGGTTGATGTTCGCCAAAAAATGGACGACCAAGTTTTGAATAGTTTTAGACCCGAGTTCGATGGCAAACGAGCCAATGATAAAAACTCATCGCCTATGGCCATGACACAGGGGTGATTCATGCAAAAAAATGACTTTTACGCCGACAAAATACACTTTTTAGTTTTTTGAGACAATGCAAGCATGCGAACTTTTGACTTCCTGTAAGGGCGGTGTGAACAAGCATGAAACAATCTATGTAGAAAAGGTAATAGCTGGTTTGATGTTTTTGGGACCTACATCAACGCCAATGTGACAACCATAGAGACTCATCGGCCTCGACCGTGAGTCGAGGTTGATGTTTGCCCAAAAATGCCCGACCAAGTTTTGAGCAATTTTAGACCCAGCTTGATGGCAAAAGAGCCAACGATAAAAACTTATTGCTTTGGCCTTGACTCAGGTGTGATTTTTGAAAAAAAACGACTTTTAGGCCGAGAAAATACACTTTTTTAGTTTTTCGAGACAATGCGAGCATGCAAGCATTTGAGTTCCTGGAAGGGCCGGTGTGAATAAGTGTGAAACAATCTATAGAGAAACTATAATAGGCTGGTTTGAGGTTTTTGTGACCTACATCATAGCCAATATGACAACCACGAGAGACTCATCGGCCTCGACCGTGAGCTTAGGTTGATGTTCGCCCAAAAATGGCCGATCAAGTTTTGAGCGAGTTTTAGACCCGGTTCGATGGCAAAAGAGCCAACGATAAAAACTCATTGCCTTTGGCCTTGACTTGGGGTGATATTTGCAAAAAAACGACTTTTATCCCGAGAAAATACACTTTTTTGGTTTTTCGAGACAATGCGGGCATGCAAGCATTCGAGTTCTCGGAAGGGTCGGTGTGAATAAGTATGAAACAATCTATAGAGAAACTATAATTCCCGATTTGAGGTTTTTGGGACCTACATGATAGCCAAAGTGACAACCATAGAGTCTCATCGGGATCGACTATGAGCCGAGGTTGATTTTCGCCCAAAATTGGCGGACCAAGTTTTGAGTAGTTTTAGACCCGGTTCTATGGCAAATGAGCTAACGATAAAAACTAATCGCCTAAGGCCATGACTCGTGGGTGATTTTTGCAAAAAAATCACATTTAGGCCGAGAAAATATACTTTTTTAGTTTTTCGAGACAATGGGAGCATGCGAGCTTTTGAGTTCTCGGAAGAGCCGATGCGAATGGGCGTGAAACAATCTATAGAGAAACTATAATTCCCGATTTGAAGTTTTCAAAACCTACATCATAGCCAAAGTGACAACCACATAGACTCATTGGCCTCGACCGTGAGCCGAGGTTGATTTTCACCCAAAAATGGCCGACCAAGTCTTGAGCGAGTTTTAGACCTAGTTAGATGGAAAACGAGCCAACAATAAAGACTCATCACCTTTGACCATGAGCTGGAGGTGATTTTTGCAAAATAAACTACGTTTAGGTCGACAAAATACGTTTTTTTAGTTTTTCGAGAAAATGCAAGCATGCGAGCTTTCGAGTTCGTGGAACGAGCTGGTGCGAACACGTGTGAAACATTATATAGAGAAATTGTAATAGCTGGTTTGAGGTTTTTGGGACCTACATCATAGCCAATGTGACAACCACAGAGACTCATCGGCCTCGACCGTGAGCCGAGGTTGATTTTCGTCCAAAAATGGTCGACCAAGTTTTGAGGAGTTTTAGACCCAGTTCGATGGCAAACGAGCCAACGATAAAAACTCATCGCCTATGGCCATGACACAGGGGTGATTCTTGCAAAAAAATGACTTTTAGGCCGAGAAAATGCACTTTTTTAGTTTTTTTAGACAATGCGAGCATGCGAGCTTTTGAGTTCCTAGAAGGGATGATGTGAACAAGCATGATACAATCAATAGAGAAACTATAATAGGCTGGTTTGAGGTTTTTGGGATCTACATCATAGCCAAAGAGACAACCACAGAGACTCATCGGGATCGACTGTGAGTCGAGGTTGATGTTCGCCCAAAAATGGCCGACAAAGTTTTGAGATGTTTTAGACCCGGTTCGATGGAAAACGAGCCAACGATAAAAGCTAATCACATATGGCCATGACACGGGGGTGATTTTTACAAAAAAATGACCTTTAGGCCGAGAAAATACACTTTTTTAGTTTTTCGAGACAATACGGACATGCGATCATTCGAGTTCTTGGAAGGGTCGGTGTGAACAAGCATGAAATAATCTATAGGAAAACTATAATTCTCGATTTAAGGTTTTTGGGACCTACATCATAGCCAAAGTGACAACCATAGAGTCTCATCGAGATCGACTATGAGCCGAGGTTGATTTTCGTCCAAAAATGGCGGACCAAGTTTTGAGCGAGTTTGAGACCCGGTTCGATAGAAAACGAGCCAACGATAAAAATGAATCGCCTATGGCCATGACACGGGGGTGATTTTTGCAAAAAAATGACCTTTAGGCCGAGAAAATACACTTTTTTAGTTTTTCGAGACAATGCGAGCATGCGAGCTTTCGAGTACTGGAAGAACCGATGCGAACGGGCGTGAAACAATCTATAGAGAAACTATATTTCCTGATTTGAAGTTTTTGCAACCTACATCATAGCCAAAGTGACAACCACATAGACTCATCGACCTCGACCGTGGGTCGAGGTTGATTTTTGCCCAAAAATGGCCAACCAAGTCTTCAACGAGTTTTAGACCTAGTTATATGGAAAACAAGCCAACAAAAAAGACTCATCGCCTTTGGCCATGAGTCGGGGGTGATTTTTGCAAAAAAACTACGTTTAGGTCGACAAAATACATTTTTTTAGTTTTTTGAAAAAATGCGAGCATGCGAGCTTTCGAGTTCGTGGAAGGGTTGGTGTGAACAAGCGTGAAACAATCTATAGAGAAACCGTAATAGCTGGTCCGAGGTTTTTGGGACCTACATCATAGCCAAAGTGACAACCATAAAGACTCATCGGGATCGACTGTGAGTCGAGGTTAATTTTTGCCCAAAAATGGCCGACCAAGTTTTGAGGAGTTTTAGACCTAGTTCGATGGCAAACGAGCCAACGATAAAAAATCATCCCCTAAGGCCATGACACGAGGGTGATTTTTGCAAAAAATATGACTTTTAGGCCGAGAAAATACACTTTTTTAGTTTTTTGAGACAATGCGGGCATGCGAGCATTCGAGTTCTGGAAGGGTCGATGTGAACAAGCATGAAATAATCTATAGAGAAACTATAATTCCCGATTTGAGGTTTTTGGACCTACATCATAGCCAAAGTGACAACCATAGAGTCTCATCGGGATCGACTATGAGTCGAGGTTGATTTTCGCGCAAAAATGGCCGACCAAGTTTTGAGGAGTTTTAGACCCGAGTTTGATGGAAAACGAGCCAACGATAAAAGCTAATTGCCTATGGCCATGACACAGGGGTGATTTTTACAAAAAAAATGACCTTTAGGTCGAGAAAATACACTTTTTGAGTTTTTCGAGATAATGCGAGCATGCGAGCTTTCGAGTTCTGGAAGAACCGATGCGAACGGGCGTGAAACAATCTATAGAGAAACTATAATTCCTGATTTGAAGTTTTTGAAAACTACATCATAGCCAAAGTGACAACCACATAGACTCATCGGCCTCGAATGTGGGTTGAGGTTGATTTTCGCCCAAAAATGGCCGACCAAGTCTTGAGCGAGTTTTAGACGTAGTTATATGGAAAAAAAGCCAACAATAAAGACTCATCGCCTTTGGCCATGAGTCAGGGGTGATTTTTGCAAAAAAACTACGTTTAGGTCGACAAAATACGTTTTTTAGTTTTTCGAGAAAATACGAGCATGCGAGCTTTCGAGTTCGTGTAAGAGTTGGTGTGAACAAGCGTGAAACAATCTATAGAGAAATTGTAATAGCTGGTTTGAGGTTTTTGGGACCCACATCATAGCCAATGTGACAACCACGGAGACTCATCGACCTCGACTCGTGAGTCGAGGTTGATGTTTGCCCAAAAATGACCGACCAAGTTTTGAGCAATTTTAGACCCGGTTCGATGGCAAAAGAACGAACGATAAAAACTCATTGCCTTTGGCCTTGACTTGGGGTGATTTTTCCAAAAAAATGACTTTAGGTCAAGAAAATACATTTTTTTAGTTTTTTGAGACAATGCGGGCATGCGAGCATTCGAGTTCCTGGAAGGGTTGGTGTGAACAAGCATGAAATAATCTATAGAGAAACTATAATTCCTGATTTGAGGTTTTTGGGACCTACATCATAGCCAAAGTGACAACCATAGAGTCTCATCGGGATCGACTATGAGTCGAGGTTGATTTTCGCCCAAAAATGGCCGACCAAGTTTTGAGCGAGTTTTAGACCCGAGTTCGATAGAAAACGAGCCAACGATAAAAGCTAATCGCCTCTGTCCATGACACGGGGGTGATTTTTGCAAGAAAAATGACCTTTAGGCCGAGAAAATACACTTTTTTAGTTTTTCGAGATAATGTGAGCATGCGAGCTTTCAAGTTCTCGGAAGAACCGATGTGAACGGGCGTGAAACAATCTATAGAGAAACTATAATTCTTGATTTGAAGTTTTTGAAACCTACATCATAGCCAAAGTGACAACCACATAGATCGATCGGCCTCGAATGTGGGTTGAGGTTGATTTTTGCCCAAAAATGGTCGACCAAGTCTTGAGCGAGTTTTAGACCTAGTTATATGGAAAACAAGCCAACAATAAAGACTCATCACCTTGGCCATGAGTCGGGGGTGATTTTTGCAAAAAAACTACTTTTAGGTCGACAAAATACGTTTTTTCGGTTTTCGAGAAAATGCGAGCATGCGTGCTTTCGAGTTCGTGTAAGGGCGGGTGTGAACAAGCGTGAAGCAATCTATAGAGAAATTATAATAGCTGGTTTGAGGTTTTTGGGACCTACATCATAGCCAATGTGACAACCACGGAGACTCATCGGCCTCGACTCGTGAGCCGAGGTTGATGTTCACCCAAAAATGGCCGGCCAAGTTTTAAACAATTTTAGACCCGAGTTCGATGAAAAAAGAACCAACGATAAAAACTCATTGCCTTTGGCCTTGACTTGGGGGTGATTTTTCCAAAAAAATGACTTTAGGCCGAGAAAATACACTTTTTTAGTTTTTTGAGACAATACGGGCATGCAAGCATTCGAGTTCCTTGAAGGGTCGGTGTGAACAAGCGTGAAAAAATCTATAGGGAAACTATAATTCCTGGTTTGAGGTTTTTGGGACTTACATCATAGCCAAAGTGACAACCACGGATACTCATCGAGATCGACGGTGAGTCGAGGTTGATTTTCGCCCAAAAATGGTCGACCAAGTTTTGAGTAGTTTTAGACCCGGTTCGATGGCAAAAGAGCCAACGATAAAAACTCATCGCCTAAGGCCATGACTCAGGTGTTGATTTTTGCAAAAAAATGACTTTTAGGTCGAGAAAATACAATTTTTTAGTTTTTCGAGAAAATACGGGCACGCGAGCTTTCGAGTTCCTTGAAAGGCTAGTGAGAACAAGCGTGAAACAATCTATAGAGAAACTGTAATCGTTGGTTTGAGGTTTTTGAGATGTATATCATAGCCAAAGTGACAATCACGGAGACTCATCGGCCTCGACTGTGAGTCGAGGTTGATTTTCGTCCAAAAATGGCCGATAAAGTTTTAAGCGAGTTTTAGACCCGGTTCGATGGAAAACGAGCTAATAATAAAGACTCATGGCCTTTTTTCATGACCTAGGGGAGATTTTTGCAAAAAAAAACTATGTTTAGGTCGAGAAAATACGCTTTTTTAGTATTTCGAAACAATGCGAGCATGTGAGTTTTCGTGTTCCTGGAAGGGCCGATGTAAACGAGCATGAAACAACCTATAGAGAAACTGTATTTGCTGGTTTGAGGTTTTTGGGGGGTACATCATAGCCAAAGTGACAACTACGGAGACTCATCGACCTCGACTATGAGCCGAGGTTGATTTTCAACCAAAAATGGCCGACCAAGTTTTCCGTATTTTTAGACCCAGTTCGATGGAAAACGAGCCAACAATAAAAACTCATGGCCTTTTGCCATGACCTAGGGCCATTTTTGTAAAAAAACGACGTTTAGGTCGAGAAAATACGTTTTTCTAGTTTTTCCGTGACAATGTGGGAATGTGAGCTTTCGAGTTCCTAGAAAGGCCAATGTGAACGAGCGTGAAATAATTTATAAAGAAAATGTAATTGCTGCTTTGAGGTTTTTGGGACTTACATCATAGCCAAAGTGACAACCCCGGAGACTCATCGGCCTCGACGGTGAGTTGAGGTTGATGTTCGCCAAAATTTGGCCGACCAAGTTTTGAGCGATTTAGACCCGGTTCGATAGCAAACGAGCCAATGATAAAAACTCATCGTCGGTGGTTGTGACCTAGGGGTGATTTTTACAAAAAAAATGACTTTTATGTCGAGAAAATACACTTTTTTAGTTTTTCGAGACATTACGGGCATGTAAGATTTCGAGTTCCCGGATGCGCCGATGTGAACAAGCGTGAAACAATCTTTTAAGAAATTGTAATTGCTTGTTTGAGGTTTTTGAGACCTACATCATAGCCAAAGTGACAACCACGGAGACTCATGGCCTTTTGCCATGACACGAGGGCGATGTTTATAAAAAACGACGTTTAGGTCGAGAAAATTTGTTTTTCTAGTTTTTCGAGACAATGTCGGCATGTGAGCTTTCGAGTTCCTAGAAAGGCCAAGGTGAACGAGCATGAAACAACCTATAGAGAAAATATAATTGCTCGCTTTGAGGTTTTTGGGACCTACATCATAGCCAAAGTGACAATCATAGAGACTCATCGGCCTCGATTGTGAGTTGAGGTTGATTTTCGTCAAAAAATAGCCGACTAAGTTTTGAGCTATTGTCGACCCAGTTCGATGGCAAACGAGCAAATGATAAAAACTCACCATCTTTGGCCATGACTTGAGGGTGATTTTTGCCAAAAAACTACGTTTAGGTCGAGAAAATACGCTTTTCTAGTTTTTCGAGACAATATGGGCATGCGAGCTTTCGAGTTCCTAGAAGGGCCGGTGTGAACGAGTGTGAAAAAATCTATATTGAAACTATAATTATTGGTTACATCATAGCCAAAGTGACAACCATAGAGACTCATCGGTCTCGACCGTGAGCCGAGGTTGATGTTTGCCCAAAAATAGCCGCCAAGTTTTGAGAAGTTTTAGGCCCAGTTGGATGGCAAACGAGCCAACAATAAAAACACATGGCCTTTGCCAATGTCCCGGGGGTATTTTTGTAAAAAACGACGTTTAGGTCGAGAAAATATGTTTTTTTAGTTTTTCGAGACAATGTGGGCATGCGAGCTTTCGAGTTCCTAGAAAGGCCGGTGTGAACGAGCATGAAACAATCTATAGAGAAACCGTAATTGTTGGTGTGTGGTTTTTGGGACCTACATCATAGCCAAAGTGACAACCACGGAGACTCAACGGCCTCGACCGTGAGTTGAGGTTGATGTTCCCCAAAAATGGTCGATCAAGTTTTGAGTAGTTTTAGACCTAGTTCGATGGCAAACGAGCCAACAATAAAAACTCATGGCCTTTGCCCATGTCCCGGGGGTATTTTTTCAAAAAAACGACGTTTAGGTCGAGAAAATACGCTTTTTTAGTTTTTCGAGACAATGTGGGCATGCGAGCTTTTGTGTTCTTGGAAAGGCCGAGTGTGAACGAGCGTCAAATAATCTATAGAGAAACTATAATTGCTGGTGTGTGGTTTTTGGGACCTACATCATAGCCAAAGTGACAACCACGTACACCCATCGGCCTCGATTGTGAGTCGAGGTTGATTTTCGCCCAAAAATGGCCGAGCAAGTTTTGAGCAGTTTTAGACCCAATTCGATGGAAAACGAGCCAACAATAAAGACTAATCGCCTTTGGCCATGGCCCGGGGGTATTTTTGCCAAAACATGACATTTAGGTCGAGAAAATACGCTTTTCTAGTTTTTCGAGACAATGCGGGCATGCGAGGTTCTAAGTTCCCGAAAAGGCCGACGTGAATGAGCATGAAACAATCTTTAGAGAAACTATAATTATTTGTTTGAGGTTTTTGGGACCTATATCATAGCCAAAGTGACAACCACAAAGACCGATCGGCCTCGACGGTGAGCCGAGGTTGATTTTCGCCCAAAAATAGCCGACCAAGTTTTGAGCAGTTTTAGACCTAGTTCGATGGCAAACAAGCCAACGATAAAGACTCATCACCTTTGGCCATGACTTGGGGATGATTTTTGCAAAAAAATGACTTTTAGGCCGAGAAAATACAATTTTTTAGTTTTTCGAGAAAATGCGGTTATTCGAGCTTTTGAGTTCCCGTAATGGTAGAAACCGTAATTGCTAGTTTGAGTTTTTTGAGACCTACATCATAGCCAAAGTGACAACCACGGAGACTCATTGGGCTCGACCGTGAGCCGAGGTTGATTTTCGCCCAAAAATAACCGACCAAGTTTTGATCGGCTTTAGACCCAGTTCGATGGAAACGGAGCCAACCATAAATACTAATTGCCTTAGGACATGACTCAGGGGTGATTCTTGCAAAAAAAATGATTTTTAGCCCGAGAAAATACACTTTTTCAATTTTTCAAGACAATGCGGGCATGTCGGCTTTGGAGTTCCTAGAAGGGTTGGTGTGAACAAGCGTGAAACAATCTATAGAGAAACTATAATTGCTATTTTGAGGTTTTTGTAACCTACATCATAGCCAAAGTGACAACCACAAAGACTCATCGGGATCGACTTTGAGCTAAGGTTGATTTTCGCCCAAAAATGGCCGACCATGTTTTGAGGAGTTTTAGACCTAATTCGATGGCAAACGAGCCAACGATAAAAACTCATCACTTAAGGCCATGACTTGAGGGTGATTTTTGCCAAAAATTGAATTTTAGGCCGAGAAAATACACTTTTTAAGTTATTCGAGACAATGCGGGCATGCGAGATTTTGAGTTCCTAGAAGGGCCGGTGTGAACAAGCATGAAACAATCGTAGAGAAGCTATAATTGCTAGTTTGAGGTTTTTGAGACCTACATCATCGCCAAAGTGACAACCACGGAGACTCATCGACATCGACCGTGAGCCGAGGTTGATTTTCACCCAAAAATAGCCGATCAAGTTTTGAGCGAGTTTTAGACCCATTTCGATGGCAAACGAGCCAACGATAAAAACTCATCACCTAAGGCCATGACCCGGGGTGATTTTTGTGAAAAAATGACTTTTAGGTCAAGAAAATACATATTTTTAGTTTTTCGAGACAATGCGGGCATGCGAACTTTCGAGTTCCTGGAAGGGCCGGTGTGAACAAGCATGAAACAATCTATAGAGAAATTGTAATTGCTTGTTTGAGATTGTTAAGACCTACATCATAGACAAAGTGACGACTTCGGAGACTCATCGGGCTCGACCGTATTGCCGACCAAGTTTTGAGCGGTTTTAGACCCGGTTCGATGGCAAACGTGCCAACGATAAAAACTCATCGCCTTAGGCCATGACCTAGGAGTGATTTTTGCAAAAAAATGACTTTTAGGTCGAGAAAATACAGCTTTTTAGTTTCTCGAATCAATGCCGGCATTCGAGCTTTCGAGTTCCTAGAAGGGTCGGTGTGAACAAGCGTGAAACAACTCCGTAAAGAAATTGTAATTGCTTGTTTGAGATTTTTAGGACCTACATCATAGCTAAAGTGACAACCATAGAGACTCTTCGACCTCGACCGTGAGCCGAGGTTGATGTTCGTCCAAAAATGGCCGACAAAGTTTTGAGTAGTTTTAGACCCAATTCGATAGCAAACGAGCCAACGATAAAAACTCATCGCCTATGGCCATGACTCGGGGGTGATTCTTGTAAAAAAATGACTTTTAGGCCGAGAAAATAAACGTTTTTAGTTTTTTGAGACAATGCGGGCATGCGAACTTTCGAGTTCCCGGGAGGGTCGATGTGAACAAGCGTGAAATAACCTATAGGGAAACTATAATTCCTAGTTTGAGGTTTTTGGGAACTACATCATAGCCAAAGTGACAACCACGGAGACTCATCGGCCTCGACCGTGAGCCGAGGTTGATGTTTGCCCAAACATGGCCGACCATGTTTTGAGCGAGTTTTAGACCCGGTTTGATGGCAAACGAGCCAACGATAAAAACCCACTCGCCTTTGGCCTTGACACGGGGGTATTTTTGCAAAAAAATGACTTTTAGGTCGAGAAAATACAATTTTTTTAGTTTTTCGAGACAATGCGGGCATGCGAGCATTCGAGTTCCCGGAATGGCCGGTGTGGACAAGCGTGAAACAATCGTAGAGAAGCTATAATTGCTTGGTTTGAGGTTTTTGACACCTACATCATAGCCAAAGTGACAACCATAGAGACTCAACGACATCGACTATGAGTTGAGGTTGATTTTCGCCCAAAAATAGCCGATCAAGTTTTGAGCGAGTTTTAGACCCGGTTCGATGGCAAACGAGCCAACAATAAAAACTCACTCCTAAGGCCATGACACGGGGGTGATTTTTGCAAAAAATTACTTTTAGGCCGACAAAATACACTTTTTTAGTTTTTCGAGACAATGCGGGCATGCGAGCATTCGATTTCTGGAAGGGTCGATGTGAACAAACGTGAAACAATCTTTAGGGAAACTATAATTCCTGGTTTGAGGTTTTGGGACCTACATCATAGCCAAAGTGACAACCACAAAGACTCGTTGGGATCGACGGTGAGTCGAGGTTGATTTTTGCCCAAAAATGGCCGACCAAGTTTTGAGGAGTTTTGACCTAGTTCGATGGCAAACGAGCCAACGATAAAAACTCATCCCCTAAGGCCATGACTCGAGGGTGATTTTTGCAAAAAATTTACTTTTAGGCCGTGAAAATACACTTTTTTAGTTTTTCAAGACAATGCGGGCATGCGAGCTTTCGAGTTCTTGGAAGGGCCGGTGTGAGCGAGCATGAAACAATCTATGGAGAAACTATAATACCCGGTTTGAGGTTTTTGGGACCTACATCATAGCCAAAGTGACAACAATTGAGGCTCATTGGGATCGACCGTGAGCTAAGGTTGATTTTCGGCCAAAAATGGCCGACCAAGTTTTGAGCAGTTTTAGACCCGGTTCGATGGCAAACGAGCCAACGATAAAAACTCATCGCCTAAGGCCATGAATTGGGGGTGATTTTTGTAAAAAAATGACTTTTAGGTCGAGAAAATACACATTTTTAGTTTTTCGAGATAATGCGGGCATGCGAGCTTTCGAGTTCCTAGAAAGGCCGATATGAACAAGCGTGAAACAATCTATAGAGAAATTTTAATTGCTTGTTTCGGGTTTTTGAGACCTACATCATAGACAAAGTGATAGCCACGGAGACTCATCGGGCTCAACTATGAGCCGAGGTTGATTTTTGTCAAAAAATTACCGATCAAGTTTTGAGCAGTTTTAGACCCGGTTCGATGGCAAACAAGCCAACGATAAAAACTCATCCCTATGGCCATGACTTGGGGGTGACTTTTACAAAAATATGACTTTTAGGCCGAGAACATACGCATTTTTAGCTTTTCGAGACAATGCGGGCATGCGAGCTTTCGAGTTCTTGCAAGGGCCGGTGTCAACAAGCGTGAAATAATATGTAGAGAAGTCGTAATTGGTGGTTTGTTATTTTTGAGACGTACATCATAGCCAAAGTAACAACCACAGAGACTTATTAGCATCGACTCGTGAGTCGAGGTTGATTCCGCCCAAAAATAGCCGACTAAGTTTTGAGCGAGTTTTAGACCCGGTTCGATGGCAAACGAGCTAATGATAAAAACTCATTGCCTAAGGCCATGACACGGGGGTGATTTTTTACGGAAAAATAACTTTTAGGCTCGAAATACACTTTCTTAGTTTTTCGAGACAATGCGGGCATGCGAGCTTTCGAGTTCCTAGAAGGGCCGGTGTGAACAAGCATGAAATAATATGTAGAGAAACTATAATTTCGGTTTGTCTTCTTTCACACGTACATCATAGCCAAAGTGACAACCACAGAGACTCATCGGCCTCGACCGTGAGCCGAGGTTGATTTTCACCCAAAAATGGTCGATAAGGTTTTAAGTAGTTTTAGACCTAGTTCGATGGCAAACAAGCCAATGATAAAAGCCGATCCCTATGGCCATGAACCGAGGGTGATTTTTGTCAAAGAAAAAAGTAAAAAACATACACATTTTTAGTTTTTCGAGATAATGCGAGCATGCGAGCTTCCGAGATCCTAGAAGGGCCGGTGTGAACAACCGTGAAACAATCTATAGAGAAAGTGTAATTGCTGGTTTGAGGTTTTTGATACCTACATCATACCAAAAGTGATAACCACAGAGACTCATCGGCCTCGACTATGAGTTGAGGTTCATTTTTGCCCAAAAATGGCCGACCAATTTTTGAGCGATTTTAGACCCATTTCGATGGCAAACGAGCCAATGATAAAAACTCATCGCCTAAGGCCATGACTCGGGGGTGATTTTTGCAAAAAAATGACTTTTAGGCCTAGAAAATACACATTGTTAGTTTTTTGAGACAATCCGGGCATGCGAGCTTTCGACTTCCTGGAAGGGCCGGTGTGAACGAGCGTTGAACAATCTATAGAGAAATTATAATTGCTTGTTTGAGGTTTTTGAAACCTCTATCATAGACAAAGTAACGACCACAAAGAATCATCCGCTCGATCGTGAGCCGAGGTTGATTTTTGCCAAAAAATTACCGACCAAGTTTAGAGCGAGTTTTAGACCCGGTTCAATGGCAAACAATCCAACGATAAAAACTCATCCCTATGGGCATGACATGGGGGTGGTTTTTGCAAAAAAATGACTTTTAGGTCGAGGAAATAAACATTTTTAGCTTTTCGAGACAATGAGTGCATGCGAGCTTTCGAATTCTCGGAAGGGCCGATGTAAACAAGCGTGAAACAATCTATAGAGAAATTGTAATTGCTGGTTTGAGGTTTTTAAGACCTACATCATAGCCAAAGTGACAACCATAGAGACTCATCGGCTTCAATTGTGTGCCGAGGTTGATTTTTGCCCAAAAATGGCCGATAAAGTTTTGAGCAGTTTTGGACCCGGTTCGATGGCAAACGAGCCAACGATAAAAACTCATTTCTATGGCCATGACTCGGGTGTGATTGTTGTAAAAAAATGATGGTTAGGTCAAGAAAATACATTTTTTTAGTTTTTCAAGACAATACGGGCATGTGAGCTTCCGAGTTCCCGAAAGTGTCGGTGTGAACGAGCTTGAAACAATTAATAGAGAAACCGTAATTGCCGGTTTAAGGTTTTTGAGACCTACATCATAGCCAAAGTGACAACCACAGAGACTCATCGGCTTCGACCGTGAGCCGAGGTTGATTTTTGCCCAAAAACTATCGACAAAGTTCGAGTAGTTTTAGACCTAGTTCGATGGCAAACGACCCAATGATAAAAACTCATCGCATATGGCCATGACTCGGGGGTGATTTTTGCAAAAAAAATAACGTTTAGGTCGAGAAAATACGTTTTTTTAGTTTTTCGAGCCAATACGGGCATGTGAGCTTCCGAGTTCCCGGAAGGGCCGGTGTGAACGAGCTTGAATAATCTATAGAGAAACCGTAATCGCTGGTTTGAGGTTTTTGAGACCTACATCATAGCCAAAGTGACAACCACAGAGACTCATCGGCCTCGACCGTGAGCCGAGGTTGATTTTTTCCCAAAAATTGTCGACAAAGTTCGAGTAGTTTTAGACCCAGCTTGATGGAAAACGACCAAATGATAAAAACGCATCGCATATGGCCATGACTCGGGGGTATTTGTGCAAAAAAAAATGACGTTTAGGTCTAGAAAATACATTTTTTTAGTTTTTCGAGACAATACGGGCATGTGAGCTTCCGAGTTCCTAGAAGCGCCGGTGTGAACGAGCTTGAAACAATCTATAGAGAAACCGTAATTGCTCGGTTTGAGGTTTTTGAGACCTACATCATAGCCAAAGTGACAACCACGGAGACTCATCGACCTCGACCGTGTGCTCGAGGTTGATTTTCGCCAAAAAATTGTCGACAAAGTTCCGAGTAGTTTTAGACCCGGTTCGATGGCAAACGACCCAATGATAAAAAACTCATCACATATGGCCATGACTCGGGGGTGATTTTTGCAAAAAAAATGACGTTTAGGTCGAGAAAATACGTTTTTTTTGTTTTTCGAGACAATACGGGCATGTGAGCTTTCAAGTTCCTGGAAGGGCCGGTGTTAACGGGCTTGAAACAATCTATAGAGAAACTGTAATTGCTAGTTTGAGGTTTTTTAGACCTACATCATAGCCAAAGTGACAAAAATAGAGACTCATCGGCTTCAATCGTGTGCTCGAGGTTGATTTTTGCCCAAAAATGGCCGATACAGTTTTGAGCAGTTTTGGACCCGGTTCGATGGCAAATGAGCCAACGATAAAAACACATCCCTATGGCCATGACTCGAGGGTGATTGTTCTAAAAAAATGACGTTTAGGTCGAGAAAATACATTTTTTTAGTTTTTCGAGATAATACGGGCATGTCGGCTTCCGAGTTCCCGAAAGTGGTCGGTGTGAACGAGCTTGAAACAATCTATAGAGAAACCGTAATTGCTAGTTTAAGGTTTTTGAGACCTACATCATAGCCAAAGTGACAACCACGGATACTCATCGGCTTCGAATGTCGAGTCGAGGTTGATTTTTGCCAAAAAATTATCGACAAAGTTCGAGTAGTTTTAGACCCGGTTCGATGGCAAACGACACAATGATAAAAACTCATCGCATATGGCCATGACTCGGGGTTTATTTTTGCAAAAAAAATGACGTTTAGGTCGAGAAAATATGTTTTTTTTGTTTTTCGAGACAATACAGGAATGTGAGCTTTAGAGTTCCTAGAAGGGCCGGTGTAAACGAGCTTGAAACAATCTATAGAGAAACTATAATTGCTAGTTTGATGTTTTTGAGACCTACATCATAGCCAAAGTGACAACCACAGAGACTCATCGGCCTCGACCGTGAGCCGAGGTTGATTTTCCCCCAAAAATTATCGACAAAGTTTTGAGTAGTTTTAGAGCCGGTTCGATGGCAAACGACCCAATGATAAAAACTCATCGCATATGGCCATGACTCGGGGTTGATTTTTGTAAAAGAAATGAGGTTTAGGTCGAGAAAATATGTTTTTTTGTTTTTCGAGACAATACGGGAATGTGAGCTTTAGAGTTCCCGGAAGGGTCGGTGTGAACGAGCTTGAAACAATCTATAGAGAAACTATAATTGCTAGTTTGAGGTTTTTTAGACTTACATCATAGCCAAAGTGACAAATATAGCGACTCATCGGCCTCGACCGTGAGCCGAGGTTGATTTTCGCCAAAAAATGGCCGACAAAGTTTTGAGCGAGTTTTAGACCCGAGTTCGATGGAAAACAAGCTAACGATAAAAACACATCCCTATGGCCTTGACCTAGGGGTGATTGTTGTAAACAAATGACGTTTAGGTCGAAAAAATACATTTTTTTAGTTTTTCGAGACAATACGGGCATATGAGCTTCCGAGTTCCGGAAAGGGTCGGTGTGAACGAGCTTGAAACAATCTATAGAGAAACCGTAATTGCTGGTTTGAGGTTTTTGAGACCTACATCATAGCCAAAGTGACAACTTCGGAGACTCATCGGCCTCGACTATGAGCCGAGGTTGATGTTTGCCCAAAAATTATCGACAAAGTTCGAGTAGTTTTAGACCCCGTTCGATGGCAAACGACCCAATGATAAAAACTCATCGCATATGGCCGGGACATGGGGTTGATTGTTGCAAAAAAAATGACGTTTAGGTCGAGAAAATATGTTTTTTTTGTTTTTTGAGACAATACGAGCATGTGAGCTTTAGAGTTCCCGGAAGGGCCGGTGTGAACGAGCTTGAAACAATCTATGAGAAACCGTAATTGCTAGTTTGAGGTTTTTAAGACCAACATCATAGCCAAAGTGACAAACATAGAGACTCATCGGCCTCGACCGTGAGCCGAGGTTGATTTTCTCCAAAAAATGGCCGACAAAGTTTTGAGCGGTTTTAGACCTAGTTCGATGGCAAACAAGCCAACGATAAAAACACATCCCTATGGCCATGACACGGGGGTGATTGTTGTAAAAAAATGACGTTTAGGTTAGAAAATACATTTTTTTAGTTTTTCGAGACAATACGGGCATGTCGGCTTCCGAGTTCCCGAAAGGGTCGGTGTGAACGAGCTTGAAACAATCTATAGAGAAACCGTAATTGCTGGTTTGAGGTTTTTGAGACCTACATCATAGCCAAAGTGGCAACCACAGAGACTCATCGGCTTCGATTGTGAGTCGAGGTTGATTTTCGCCCAAAAATTATCCACAAAGTTCGAGTAATTTTAGACCCGGTTCGATGGCAAACGACACAATGATAAAAACTCATCGCATATGGCCATGACTCGGGGTTGATTTTTGCAAAAAAAATGATGTTTAGGTCGAGAAAATATGTTTTTTTTGTTTTTCGAGACAATACGGAATGTGAGCTTCCGAGTTCCCGGAAGGGCCGGTGTGACGAGCTTGAAACAATCTATAGAGAAACTATAATTGCTGGTTTGATTTTTTTGAGACCTACATCATAGCAAAAGTGACAACCACAGAGACTCATCGGCCTCGACCGTGAGCCGAGGTTGATTTTCGCCCAAAAATTGTCGACAAAGTTTTGAGTAGTTTTAGACCCGAGTTCGATGGCAAACGACCCAATGATAAAAACACATCACATATGGCTAGGACACGGGGTTGATTTTTGCAAAAAAAAATGACGTTTAGGTCGAGAAAATATGTTTTTCTTTCTTTCTCGAGACAATACGGGCATGTGAGCTTTAGAGTTCCCGGAAGGGCCGGTGTGAACGAGCTTGAAACAATCTATGAGAAACCGTAATTGCTAGTTTGAGGTTTTTTAGACCGACATCATAGCCAAAGTGACAACCACGAGATATGTTTTTTTGTTTTTCGAGACAATACAGGAATGTGAGCTTTAGAGTTCCCGGAAGTGCCGGTGTGAACAAGCTTGAAACAATCTATAGAGAAACCATAATTACTAGTTTGAGGTTTTTTAGACCTACATCATAGCCAAAGTGACAAACATAGCGACTCATCGGCCTCGACCGTGAGCCGAGGTTGATTTTCGCCAAAAAATGGCCGATAAAGTTTCAAGCGAGTTTTAGACCCGGTTCGATGGCAAACAAGCCAACGATAAAAACACATCCCTATGGCCATGACACGGGGGTGATTGTTGTAAAAAAATGACGTTTAGGTCGAGAAAATACATTTTTTTTGTTTTTCGAGACAATACGGGCATGTGAGCTTCCGAGTTCCTGTAAGAGCCGGTGTGAACGAGCTTGAAACAATCTATAGAGAAACTATAATTGCTAGTTTGATCTTTTTGAGACCTACATCATACCCAAAGTGACAACCACGAGAGACTCATCGGCCTCGATCGTGAGCCGAGGTTGATTTTTGCCCAAAAATTATCAACAAAGTTGTGAGTAGTTTTAGACCCGGTTCGATGGCAAGCGACCCAATGATAAAAACTCATCGCATATGGCCATGACATGGGGTTGATTTTTGCAAAAAAAATGACGTTTAGGTCGAGAAAATATGTTTTTTTTTTTTTTTGAGACAATACGGGCATGTGAGCTTTGGAGTTCCTGGAAGGGCTGGTGTGAACGAGCTTGAAACAATCTATAGAGAAATTGTAATTGCTAGTTTGAGGTTTTTTAGACCTACATCATAGCCAAAGTGACAAACATAGAGACTCATCGGCCTCGACCGTGAGCCGAGGTTGATTTTCGCCAAAAAATGGCCGACAAAGTTTTTAGCAATTTTAGACCCGGTTCGATGGCAAACGAGCCAATGATAAAAACACATCCCTATGGCCATGACTCGGGGGTGATTGTTGTAAAAAAATGACGGTTAGTCGAGAAAATACATTTTTTTAGTTTTTCGAGACAATACGAGCATGTGAGCTTCCGAGTTCCCGAAAGTGGTCGGTGTGAACGAGCTTGAAACAATCTATAGAGAAACCGTAATTGCTTGGTTTGAGGTTTTTGAGACCTATATCATAGCCAAAGTGACAACCACAGAGACTCATCGACTTCGACTCGTGAGTCGAGGTTGATGTTTGCCCAAAAATTATCGACAAAGTTTTGAGTAGTTTTAGACCCCGTTCGATGGCAAATGACTCAATGATAAAAACTCATCGCATATGGCGAGGACATGGAGTTGATTTTTGCAAAAAAAATGATGTTTAGGTCGAGAAAAGATGTTTTTTTTGTTTTTTGAGACAATACGGGCATGTGAGCTTTAGAGTTCTCGGAAGGGCCGGTGTGAACGAGCTTAAAACAATCTATAGAGAAACTATAATTGCTAGTTTGAGGTTTTTTAGACCGACATCATAGCCAAAGTGACAAACATAGAGACTCATTGGCCTCGATTGTGAGTCGAGGTTGATTTTCGCCAAAAAATGGTCGATAAAGTTTTGAGCGAGTTTTAGACGTAGTTCGATGCCAAACAAGCCAACGATAAAAACACATCCCTATGGCCATGACACGGGGGTGATTGTTGTGAAAAAATGACGTTTAGGTCGGAAAATACATTTTTTTAGTTTTTCGAGACAATACGGGCATGTCGGCTTCCGAGTTCCCGAAATGGTCGGTGTGAACGAGCTTGAAACAATCTATAGAGATACCGTAATTGTTGGTTTAAGGTTTTTGAGACCTACATCATAGCCAAAGTGACAACCACGGATACTCATCGGCTTCGACCGTGAGTCGAGGTTGATTTTTGCCCAAACATTGTCGACAAAGTTCGAGTAGTTTTAGGCCTAGTTCGATGACAAACGACACAATGATAAAAACTCATCGCATATGGCCATGACTCGGGGTTGTTTTTTGTAAAAAAAAATGACGTTTAAGTCGAGAAAATATGTTTTTTTTGTTTTTCGAGACAATACAGGAATGTGAGCTTTAGAGTTCCTGGAAGGGCCGGTGTGAACGAGCTTGAAACAATCTATAGAGAAACCGTAATTGCTAGTTTGAGGTTTTTTAGACCTACATCATAGCCAAAGTGACAAACATAGAGACTCATCGACCTCGACCGTGAGCTGAGGTTGATTTTCGCCAAAAAATGGCCGACAAAGTTTTGAGCAATTTCGGACCCGGTTCGATGGCAAAGGACCCAATGATAAAAAAACATCTCTATGGCCATGACACGGGGGTGATTGTTGCAAAAAAATGACGTTTAGGTCGAGAAAATACATTTTTTTTGTTTTTCGAGACAATACGGGCATGTGAGCTTTAGAGTTCCTAGAAGGGCCGGTGTGAACGAGCTTGAAACAATCTATAGAGAAACTATAATTGCTAGTTTGAGGTTTTTTAGACCTATATCATAGCCAAAGTGACAAACATAGAGACTCATCGGCCTCGACCGTGAGTCGAGGTTGATTTTCGCCAAAAAATGGCCGACAAAGTTTTGAGCGAGTTTTAGACCTAGTTCGATGGCAAACAAGCCAACGATAAAAACACATCCCTATGGCCATTACCTTGGGGTGATTGTTGTAAAAAAATGACGTTTAGGTTAGAAAATACATTTTTTTAGTTTTTCGAGACAATACGGGCATGTCGGCTTCCAAGTTCTCGAAAGTGGTCGGTGTGAACGAGCTTGAAACAATCTATAGAGAAACCGTAATTGCTGGTTTGAGGATTTTGAGACCTACATCATAGCCAAAGTGACAACCACGAGAGACTCATCGGCTTCGATCGTGAGTCGAGGTTGATGTTTGCCCAAAAATTATCGACAAAGTTCGAGTAGTTTTACACCCCGTTCGATGGCAAACGACCCAATGATAAAAAATCATCGCATATGGCCAAGACATGGGGTTGATTTTTGCAAAAAAAATGACGTTTAGGTTGAGAAAATATGTTTTTTTTGTTTTTTGAGACAATACGAGCATGTGAGCTTTAGAGTTCTCGAAAGGGCCGGTGTGAACGAGCATGAAACAATCTATAGAGAAACCGTAATTGCTAGTTTGAGGTTTTTTAGACCGACATCATAGCCAAAGTGACAAACATAGAGACTCATCGGCCTCGACCGTGAGCCGAGGTTGATTTTCGCCAAAAAATGGTCGATAAAGTTTTGAGCGAGTTTTAGACCTAGTTCGATGGCAAACAAGCCAACGATAAAAACACATCCCTATGGCCATGACTCGGTGGTGATTTTTGTAAAAAAATGTCGTTTAGGTCGGAAAATACATTTTTTTAGTTTTTCGGGACAATACGGGCATGTCGGCTTCCGAGTTCCCGAAAGGGTCGGTGTGAACGAGCTTGAAACAATCTATAGAGAAACCGTAATTGCTGGTTTGAGGTTTTTGAGACGTACATCATAGCCAAAGTGACAACCACGAGAGACTCATCGGCCTCAATCGTGAGCCGAGGTTGATTTTTGCCCAAAAATTATCGACAAAGTTCCGAGTAGTTTTAGACCCGGTTCGATGGCAAACGACCCAATGATAAAAACTCTTCGCATATGGCCAAGACCTAGGGGTGATTTTTGCAAAAAAAATGACATTTAGGTCGAGAAAATACGTTTTTTTAGTTTTTCGAGACAATACGGGCATGTGAGCTTTAGAGTTCCCGAAAGGGCCGGTGTGAACGAGCTTGAAAAAATCTATAGAGAAACTATAATTGCTGGTTTGAGGTTTTTGAGACCTACATTATAGCCAAAGTGACAACCACGGAGACTCATCGGCTTCGATCGTGAGTCGAGGTTGATTTTTTCCCAAAAATTATCGACAAAGTTCGAGTAGTTTTAGACCCCGTTCGATGCCAAACGACCCAATGATAAAAACTCATCGCATATGGCCATGACACAGGGGTGGTTTTTGCAAAAAAAATGACGTTTAGGTCGAGAAAATACGTTTTTTTTGTTTTTTGAGACAATACGAGCATGTGAGCTTCCGAGTTCCTGGAAGGGCCGGTGTGAACTAGCTTTAAACAATCTATAGAGAAACCGTAATTGCTGGTTTGAGGTTTTTGAGACCTACATCATAGCCAAAGTGACAACCACAGAGACTCATCGGCCTCGACCGTGAGCTGAGGTTGATTTTTGCCCAAAAATTGTCGACAAAGTTACGAGTAGTTTTAGACCCGGTTCGATGACAAACGACACAATGATAAAAACTCATCGCATATGGCCATGACCTAGGGTTGTTTTTGTAAAAAAAAATGACGTTTAGGTCGAGAAAATATGTTTTTTTTGTTTTTCGAGACAATACGGGAATGTGAGCTTTAGAGTTCCCGGAAGGGCCGGTGTGAACGAGCTTGAAACAATCTATAGAGAAACCGTAATTGCTAGTTTGAGGTTTTTTAGACCTACATCATAGCCAAAGTGACAAACATAGAGACTCATCGACCTCGACTCGTGAGCCGAGGTTGATTTTCGCCAAAAAATGGCCGACAAAGTTTTGAGCAATTTCGGACCCGGTTCGATGGCAAAGGACCCAATGATAAAAAAACATCTCTATGGCCATGACACGGGGGTGATTGTTGCAAAAAAATGACGTTTAGGTCGAGAAAATACATTTTTTTTGTTTTTCGAGACAATACGGGCATGTGAGCTTTAGAGTTCCTAGAAGGGCCGGTGTGAACGAGCTTGAAACAATCTATAGAGAAACTATAATTGCTAGTTTGAGGTTTTTTAGACCTATATCATAGCCAAAGTGACAAACATAGAGACTCATCGGCCTCGACCGTGAGCCGAGGTTGATTTTCGCCAAAAAATGGCCGACAAAGTTTTGAGCGAGTTTTAGACCTAGTTCGATGGAAAACAAGCCAACGATAAAAACACATCCCTATGGCCATTACCTTGGGGTGATTGTTGTAAAAAAATGACGTTTAGGTTAGAAAATACATTTTTTTAGTTTTTCGAGACAATACGGGCATGTCGGCTTCCAAGTTCCCGAAAGGGATGGTGTGAACGAGCTTGAAACAATCTATAGAGAAACCGTAATTGCTCGGTTTGACGATTTTGAGACCTACATCATAGCCAAAGTGACAACCACAGAGACTCATCGGCTTCGATCGTGAGCCGAGGTTGATTTTTGCCCAAAAATTATCGACAAAGTTACGAGTAGTTTTAGACCCGAGTTCGATGGCAAACGACCCAATGATAAAAACTCTTCGCATATGGCCATGACCTAGGGGTGATTTTTGCAAAAAAAATGACATTTAGGTCGAGAAAATACGTTTTTTTAGTTTTTCGAGACAATACGGGCATGTGAGCTTTAGAGTTCCTGGAAGGGCCGGTGTGAACGAGCTTGAAAAAATCTATAGAGAAACTATAATTGCTGGTTTGAGGTTTTTGAGACCTACATTATAGCCAAAGTGACAACCACGAGACTCATCGGCTTCGACTCGTGAGTCGAGGTTGATTTTTTCCCAAAAATTATCGACAAAGTTACGAGTAGTTTTAGACCCCGTTCGATGGCAAACGACCCAATGATAAAAACTCATCGCATATGGCCATGACACAGGGGTGGTTTTTGCAAAAAAAATGACGTTTAGGTCGAGAAAATACGTTTTTTTTGTTTTTTGAGACAATACGAGCATGTGAGCTTCCGAGTTCTCGGAAGGGCCGGTGTGAACGAGCTTTAAACAATCTATAGAGAAACTGTAATTGCTGGTTTGAGGTTTTTGAGACCTACATCATAGCCAAAGTGACAACCACGGAGACTCATCGGCCTCGACTCGTGAGTCGAGGTTGATTTTTGCCCAAAAATTGTCGACAAAGTTCGAGTAGTTTTAGACCCGGTTCGATGACAAACGACACAATGATAAAAACTCATCGCATATGGCCATGACCTAGGGTTGTTTTTGTAAAAAAAAATGACGTTTAGGTCGAGAAAATATGTTTTTTTTGTTTTTCGAGACAATACGGGAATGTGAGCTTTAGAGTTCCTGGAAGGGCGGTGTGAACGAGCTTGAAACAATCTATAGAGAAACCGTAATTGCTAGTTTGAGGTTTTTTAGACCTACATCATAGCCAAAGTGAAAAAAATAGAGACTCATCGGCCTCGATCGTGAGTCGAGGTTGATTTTCGCCAAAAAATGGCCGATAAAGTTTTGAGCAATTTTAGACCTAGTTCGATGGCAAAGGAGCCAATGATAAAAAAACATCTCTATGGCCATGACACGGGGGTGATTGTTGTAAAAAAATGACGTTTAGGTCGAGAAAATACATTTTTTTTGTTTTTCGAGACAATACGGGCATGTCGGCTTCCGAGTTCCCTAAGGGTCGGTGTGAACGAGCTTGAAACAATCTATAGAGAAACCGTAATTGCTGGTTTGAGGTTTTTGAGACCTACATCATAGCCAAAGTGACAACCACGGAGACTCATCGGCCTCGACCGTGAGCCGAGGTTAATTTTCACCCAAAAATTGTCGACAAAGTTGTGAGTAGTTTTAGACCTCGTTCGATGGAAAACGACCCAATGATAAAAACTCATCGCATATGGCGAGGACATGGGGTTGATTTTTGCAAAAAAAATGACGTTTAGTTCGAGAAAATATTTTTTTTTGTTTTTCGAGATAATACGGGCATGTGAGCTTTAGAGTTCTTGGAAGGGTCGGTGTGAACAAGCTTGAAACAATGCGAAGAGAAACTGTAATTGCTAGTTTGAGGTTTTTTAGACCTACATCATAGCCAAAGTGACAAACATAGCGACTCATCGGCCTCGACCGTGAGCCGAGGTTGATTTTTGCCAAAAAATGGCCGACAAAGTTTTGAGCGAGTTTTAGACTCGGTTCGATGGCAAACAAGCCAACGAGCAAAACACATCCCTATGGCCTTGACACGGGGGTGATTGTTGTAAAAAAATGACGTTTAGGTCGAGAAAATACATTTTTTTATTTTTTCGAGACAATACGGGCATGTGAGCTTTAGAGTTCCCGGAAGGGTCGGTGTGAACAAGCTTGAAACAATCTATAGAGAAACTATAATTGCTAGTTTGAGGTTTTTTAGACCTACATCATAGCGAAAGTGACAAACATAGAGACTCATCGGCCTCGACCGTGAGCCGAGGTTGATTTTCGCCCAAAAATGGCCGACAAATTTTTGAGCGAGTTTTAGACTCGGTTCGATGGCAAACAAGCCAACGAGCAAAACACATCCCTATGGCCTTGACCCGGGGGTGATTGTTGTAAAAAAATTACGTTTAGGTCGAGAAAATACATTTTTTTATTTTTTCGAGACAATACGGGCATGTGAGCTTTAGAGTTCCTGGAAGGGTCGGTGTGAACAAGCTTGAAACAATCTATAGAGAAACCGTAATTGCTAGTTTGACGTTTTTTAGACCTACATCATAGCCAAAGTGACAAACATAGAGACTCATCGGCCTCGACCGTGAGCCGAGGATGATTTTTGCCAAAAAATGGCCGACAAGGTTTTGAACTCGTTTTAGACCTAGTTCGATGGCAAATGAGCCAACGATAAAAACACATCCCTACGGCCATGACACGGGGGTGATTGTTGTAAAAAAATGACGTTTAGGTCGAGAAAATACATTTTTTTATTTTTTCGAGACAATACGGGCATGTCGGCTTCCGAGTTCCCGAAAGGGTCGATGTGAACGAGCTTGAAACAATCTATAGAGAAACTATAATTTCGTTTGAGGTTTTTGA
Source organism: Dovyalis caffra (assembly GCA_963924115.1). Taxonomy (NCBI): domain Eukaryota; kingdom Viridiplantae; phylum Streptophyta; class Magnoliopsida; order Malpighiales; family Salicaceae; genus Dovyalis; species Dovyalis caffra. The sequence goes on along the minus strand of CAWUPB010000164.1, from coordinate 225,323 downwards.
GACCTACATCATAGCCAAAGTGACAACCACAGAGACTCATCGGCTTTGACTTTGAGCCGAGGTTGATTTTTGCCCAAACATTGTCGACAAAGTTCGAGTAGTTTTAGACCCGGTTCGATGGCAAACGACCCAATGATAAAAACTCTTCGCATATGGCCATGACCTAGGGGTGATTTACGCAAAAAAAAATGACATTTAGGTCGAGAAAATACGTTTTTTTAGTTTTTCGAGACAATACGGGCATGTGAGCTTTAGAGTTCTCGGAAGGGCCGGTGTGAACGACCTTGAAACAATCTATAGAGAAACCGTAATTGCTGATTTGAGGTTTTTGAGACCTACATCATAGCCAAAGTGACAACCACGGAGACTCATCGGCTTCGATCGTGAGTCGAGGTTGATTTTTGCCCAAAAATTATCGACAAAGTTACGAGTAGTTTTAGACCCGAGTTCGATGGCAAACGACCCAATGATAAAAACTCATCGCATATGGCCATGACTCGGGGGTGGTTTTTGCAAAAAAAATGATGTTTAGGTCGAGAAAATACGTTTTTCTTGTTTTTTGAGACAATACGAGCATGTGAGCTTCCGAGTTCCCGGAAGGGCCGATGTGAACGAGCTTGAAACAATCTATAGAGAAACCGTAATTGCTGGTTTGAGGTTTTTGAGACCTACATCATAGCCAAAGTGACAACCACAGAGACTCATCGGCCTCAACTGTGAGCCGAGGTTGATTTTCGTCCAAAAATTGTCGATAAAGTTTTGAGTAGTTTTAGACCCGGTTCGATGGCAAACGACCCAATGATAAAAACTTATCGCATATGGCCATGACACAGGGTTGATTTTTGCAAAAACAAATGACGTTTAGGTCGAGAAAATATGTTTTTTTTGTTTTTCGAGACAATATGGGAATGTGAACTTTAGAGTTCCTAGAAGGGCCGGTGTGAACGAGCTTGAAACAATTTATAGAGAAACTATAATTGCTAGTTTGAGGTTTTTTAGACCTACATCATAGCCAAAGTGACAAACATAGCGACTCATCGGCCTCGACTCGTGAGCCGAGGTTGATTTTTGCCAAAAAATGGCCGACAAAGTTTTGAGCGATTTTAGACTCGGTTCGATGGCAAACAAGCCAACGAGCAAAACACATCCCTATGGCCTTGACTCGGGGGTGATTGTTGTAAAAAAATGACGTTTAGGTCGAGAAAATACATTTTTTTATTTTTTCGAGACAATACGGGCATGTGAACTTTCGAGTTCTCGGAAGGGCCGGTGTGAACGAGCTTGAAACAATCTATAGAGAAACCGTAATTGCTTGGTTTGAGGTTTTTGAGACCTACATCATAGCCAAAGTGACAACCACAGAGACTCATCGGCCTCAATCGTGAGCCGAGGTTGATTTTTGCCCAAAAATTATCGACAAAGTTCGAGTAGTTTTAGACCCGGTTCGATGGCAAACGACCCAATGATAAAAACTCATCGCATATGGCCATGACACGGGGGTGATTTTTGCAAAAAAAATGACGTTTAGGTCGAGAAAATATGTTTTTTTTGTTTTTTGAGACAATACGAGCATGTGAGCTTTAGAGTTCTCGAAAGGGCCGATGTGAACGAGCATGAAACAATATATAGAGAAACTGTAATTGCTAGTTTGAGGTTTTTTAGACCGACATCATAGCCAAAGTGACAAACATAGAGACTCATCGGCCTCGACCGTGAGTCGAGGTTGATTTTTGCCAAAAAATGGCCGATAAAGTTTTGAGCAGTTTTAGACCTAGTTCGATGGCAAACAAGCCAACGATAAAAACACATCCCTATGGCCATGACACGGTGGTGATTTTTGTAAAAAAATGACGTTTAGGTCGAGAAAATACATTTTTTTAGTTTTTCGAGACAATACGGGCATGTCGGCTTTCGAGTTCCTGAAAGGGCTGATGTGAACGAGCTTGAAACAATCTATAGAGAAACTATAATTTCGTTTGAGGTTTTTGAGACCTACATCATAGCCAAAGTGACAACCACGGAGACTCATCGGCTTTGACTTTGAGCCGAGGTTGATTTTTGCCCAAACATTGTCGACAAAGTTCGAGTAGTTTTAGACCCGGTTCGATGGCAAACGACCCAATGATAAAAACTCTTCGCATATGGCCATGACCTAGGGGTGATTTCCGCAAAAAAAATGACATTTAGGTCGAGAAAATACGTTTTTTTAGTTTTTCGAGACAATACGGGCATGTGAGCTTTAGAGTTCCTGGAAGGGCGGTGTGAACGACCTTGAAACAATCTATAGAGAAACCGTAATTGCTGATTTGAGGTTTTTGAGACCTACATCATAGCCAAAGTGACAACCACGAGAGACTCATCGGCTTCGATCGTGAGCCGAGGTTGATTTTTGCCCAAAAATTATCGACAAAGTTCCGAGTAGTTTTAGACCCGAGTTCGATGGCAAACGACCCAATGATAAAAACTCATCGCATATGGCCATGACACGGGGGTGGTTTTTGCAAAAAAAATGATGTTTAGGTCGAGAAAATACGTTTTTCTTGTTTTTTGAGACAATACGAGCATGTGAGCTTCCGAGTTCCTGGAAGGGCCGATGTGAACGAGCTTGAAACAATCTATAGAGAAACCGTAATTGCTGGTTTGAGGTTTTTGAGACCTACATCATAGCCAAAGTGACAACCACAGAGACTCATCGGCCTCAACCGTGAGCCGAGGTTGATTTTCGTCCAAAAATTGTCGATAAAGTTTTGAGTAGTTTTAGACCCGAGTTCGATGGCAAACGACCCAATGATAAAAACTTATCGCATATGGCCATGACACGGGGTTGATTTTTGCAAAAACAAATGACGTTTAGGTCGAGAAAATATGTTTTTTTTGTTTTTCGAGACAATATGGGAATGTGAACTTTAGAGTTCCTAGAAGGGCCGGTGTGAACGAGCTTGAAACAATTTATAGAGAAACTATAATTGCTAGTTTGAGGTTTTTTAGACCTACATCATAGCCAAAGTGACAAACATAGCGACTCATCGGCCTCGACCGTGAGCCGAGGTTGATTTTTGCCAAAAAATGGCCGACAAAGTTTTGAGCAGTTTTAGACTCGGTTCGATGGCAAACAAGCCAACGAGCAAAACACATCCCTATGGCCTTGACTCGGGGGTGATTGTTGTAAAAAAATGACGTTTAGGTCGAGAAAATACATTTTTTTATTTTTTCGAGACAATACGGGCATGTGAACTTTCGAGTTCCTGGAAGGGCCGGTGTGAACGAGCTTGAAACAATCTATAGAGAAACCGTAATTGCTTGGTTTGAGGTTTTTGAGACCTACATCATAGCCAAAGTGACAACCACGGAGACTCATCGGCCTCAACTGTGAGTCGAGGTTGATTTTTGCCCAAAAATTATCGACAAAGTTCGAGTAGTTTTAGACCCGAGTTCGATGGCAAACGACCCAATGATAAAAACTCATCGCATATGGCCATGACACGGGGGTGATTTTTGCAAAAAAAATGACGTTTAGGTCGAGAAAATATGTTTTTTTTGTTTTTTGAGACAATACGAGCATGTGAGCTTTAGAGTTCCTGAAAGGGCCGATGTGAACGAGCATGAAACAATATATAGAGAAACTGTAATTGCTAGTTTGAGGTTTTTTAGACCGACATCATAGCCAAAGTGACAAACATAGAGACTCATCGGCCTCGACTCGTGAGTCGAGGTTGATTTTTGCCAAAAAATGGCCGATAAAGTTTTGAGCGATTTTAGACCTAGTTCGATGGCAAACAAGCCAACGATAAAAACACATCCCTATGGCCATGACTCGTGGGTGATTTTTGTAAAAAAATGACGTTTAGGTCGAGAAAATACATTTTTTTTGTTTTTCGAGACAATACGGGCATGTCGGCTTCCGAGTTCCCAAAGGGTCGGTGTGAACGAGCTTGAAACAATCTATAGAGAAACCGTAATTGCTTGGTTTGAGGTTTTTGAGACCTACATCATAGCCAAAGTGACAACCACAGAGACTCATCGGCCTCGACCGTGAGCCGAGGTTAATTTTCGCCCAAAAATTGTCGACAAAGTTGTGTGTAGTTTTAGACCCCGTTCGATGGCAAACGACCCAATGATAAAAACTCATCGCATATGGCGAGGACATGGGGTTGATTTTTACAAAAAAAATGACGTTTAGGTAGAGAAAATATGTTTTTTTTTATTTTCGAGACAATACGGGCATGTGAGCTTTAGAGTTCCCGGAAGGGTCGGTGTAAACAAGCTTGAAACAATCTAAAGAGAAACTATAATTGCTAGTTTGAGGTTTTTTAGACCTACATCATAGCCAAAGTGACAAACATAGCGACTCATCGGCCTCGACTGTGAGCCGAGGTTGATTTTTCCAAAAAATGGCCGACAAAGTTTTGAGAAGTTTTAGACTCGGTTCGATGGCAAACAAGCCAACGAGCAAAACACATCCCTATGGCCTTGACACGGGGGTGATTGTTGTAAAAAAATGACGTTTAGGTCGAGAAAATACATTTTTTTATTTTTTCGAGACAATACGGGCATGTGAGCTTTAGAGTTCCTGGAAGGGTCGGTGTGAACAAGCTTGAAACAATCTATAGATAAACTATAATTGCTAGTTTGAGGTTTTTTAGACCTACATCATAGCCAAAGTGACAAACATAGAGACTCATCGGCCTCGACCGTAAGCCGAGGTTGATTTTCGCCCAAAAATGGCCGACAAAGTTTTGAGCGAGTTTTAGACTCGGTTCGATGGCAAACAAGCCAACGAGCAAAACACATCCCTATGGCCTTGACACGGGGGTGATTGTTGTAAAAAAATGACGTTTAGGTCGAGAAAATACATTTTTTTATTTTTTCGAGACAATACGGGCATGTGAGCTTTAGAGTTCCTGGAAGGGTCGGTGTGAACAAGCTTGAAACAATCTATAGAGAAACCGTAATTGCTAGTTTGAGGTTTTTTAGACCTACATCATAGCCAAAGTGACAAACATAGAGACTCATCGGCCTCGACCGTGAGCCGAGGTTGATTTTTGCCAAAAAATGGCCGACAAGGTTTTGAACTCGTTTTAGACCTAGTTCGATGGCAAATGAGCCAACGATAAAAACACATCCCTATGGCCATGACTCGGGGGTGATTGTTGTAAAAAAATGACGTTTAGGTCGAGAAAATACATTTTTTTAGTTTTTCGAGACAATACGGGCATGTCGGCTTCCGAGTTCCCGAAAGGGTCGATGTGAACGAGCTTGAAACAATCTATAGAGAAACTATAATTTCGTTTGAGGTTTTTGAGACCTACATCATAGCCAAAGTGACAACCACAGAGACTCATCGGCTTTGACTTTGAGTCGAGGTTGATTTTTACCCAAACATTGTCGACAAAGTTACGAGTAGTTTTAGACCCGGTTCGATGGCAAACGACCCAATGATAAAAACTCTTCGCATATGGCCATGACCTAGGGGTGATTTCTGCAAAAACAAATGACATTTAGGTCGAGAAAATACGTTTTTTTAGTTTTTCGAGACAATACGGGCATGTGAGCTTTAGAGTTCCCGGAAGGACCGGTGTGAACGAGCTTGAAACAATCTATAGAGAAACCGTAATTGCTGATTTGAGGTTTTTGAGACCTACATCATAGCCAAAGTGACAACCACGGTGACTCATCGGCTTCGACTGTGAGTCGAGGTTGATTTTTGCCCAAAAATTATCGACAAATTTCGAGTAGTTTTAGACCCGGTTCGATGGCAAACGACCCAATGATAAAAACTCATCGCATATGGCCATGACTCAGGGGTGGTTTTTGCAAAAACAATGATGTTTAGGTCGAGAAAATACGTTTTTTTTGTTTTTTGAGACAATACGAGCATGTGAGCTTCCGAGTTCGGAAGGGCCGGTGTGAACGAGCTTGAAACAATCTATAGAGAAACCGTAATTGCTGGTTTGTGGTTTTTGAGACCTACATCATAGCCAAAGTGACAACCACAGAGACTCATCGGCCTCGACCGTGAGCCGAGGTTGATTTTCGTCCAAAAATTGTCGACAAAGTTTTGAGTAGTTTTAGACCTAGTTCGATGGCAAATGAGCCAACGATAAAAACACATCCCTACGGCCATGACACGGGGGTGATTGTTGTAAAAAAATGACGTTTAGGTCGAGAAAATACATTTTTTTATTTTTTCGAGACAATACGGGCATGTCGACTTCCGAGTTCTCGAAAGTGGTCGATGTGAACGAGCTTGAAACAATCTATAGAGAAACTATAATTTCGTTTGAGGTTTTTGAGACCTACATCATAGCCAAAGTGACAACCACAGAGACTCATCGGCTTTGACTTTGAGCCGAGGTTGATTTTTGCCCAAACATTGTCGACAAAGTTACGAGTAGTTTTAGACCCGGTTCGATGGCAAACGACCCAATGATAAAAACTCTTCGCATATGGCCATGACCTAGGGGTGATTTCGCAAAAAAAATGACATTTAGGTCGAGAAAATACGTTTTTTTAGTTTTTCGAGACAATACGGGCATGTGAGCTTTAGAGTTCTCGGAAGGACCGGTGTGAACGAGCTTGAAACAATCTATAGAGAAACCGTAATTGCTGATTTGAGGTTTTTGAGACCTACATCATAGCCAAAGTGACAACCACAGAGACTCATCGGCCTCGACTCGTGAGCCGAGGTTAATTTTCGCCCAAAAATTGTCGACAAAGTTGTGTGTAGTTTTAGACCCCGTTCGATGGCAAACGACCCAATGATAAAAACTCATCGCATATGGCGAGGACATGGGGTTGATTTTTGCAAAAAAAAATGACATTTAGGTAGAGAAAATATGTTTTTTTTTATTTTCGAGACAATACGGGCATGTGAGCTTTAGAGTTCCTGGAAGGGTCGGTGTAAACAAGCTTGAAACAATCTAAAGAGAAACCGTAATTGCTAGTTTGAGGTTTTTTAGACCTACATCATAGCCAAAGTGACAAACATAGCGACTCATCGGCCTCGACTGTGAGCCGAGGTTGATTTTTGCCAAAAAATGGCCGACAAAGTTTTGAGAAGTTTTAGACTCGGTTCGATGGCAAACAAGCCAACGAGCAAAACACATCGCTATGGCCTTGACTCGGGGGTGATTGTTGTAAAAAAATGACGTTTAGGTCGAGAAAATACATTTTTTTATTTTTTCGAGACAATACGGGCATGTGAGCTTTAGAGTTCCTGGAATGGTCGGTGTGAACAAGCTTGAAACAATCTATAGATAAACTATAATTGCTAGTTTGAGGTTTTTTAGACCTACATCATAGCCAAAGTGACAAACATAGAGACTCATCGACCTCGACCGTAAGTCGAGGTTGATTTTCGCCCAAAAATGGCCGACAAAGTTTTGAGCAATTTTAGACTCGGTTCGATGGCAAACAAGCCAACGAGCAAAACACATCCCTATGGCCTTGACACGGGGGTGATTGTTGTAAAAAAATGACGTTTAGGTCGAGAAAATACATTTTTTTATTTTTTCGAGACAATACGGGCATGTGAGCTTTAGAGTTCCTGGAAGGGTCGGTGTGAACAAGCTTGAAACAATCTATAGAGAAACTGTAATTGCTAGTTTGAGGTTTTTTAGACCTACATCATAGCCAAAGTGACAAACATAGAGACTCATCGGCCTCGACCGTGAGCCGAGGTTGATTTTTGCCAAAAAATGGCCGACAAGGTTTTGAACTGTTTTAGACCTAGTTCGATGGCAAATGAGCCAACGATAAAAACACATCCCTATGGCCATGACACGGGGGTGATTGTTGTAAAAAAATGACGTTTAGGTCGAGAAAATACATTTTTTTAGTTTTTCGAGACAATACGGGCATGTCGACTTCCGAGTTCTCGAAAGGGTCGATGTGAACGAGCTTGAAACAATCTATAGAGAAACTATAATTTCGTTTGAGGTTTTTGAGACCTACATCATAGCCAAAGTGACAACCACAGAGACTCATCGGCTTTGACTTTGAGTCGAGGTTGATTTTTGCCCAAACATTGTCGACAAAGTTACGAGTAGTTTTAGACCCGGTTCGATGGCAAACGACCCAATGATAAAAACTCTTCGCATATGGCCATGACCTAGGGGTGATTTCTGCAAAAAAAATGACATTTAGGTCGAGAAAATACGTTTTTTTAGTTTTTCGAGACAATACGGGCATGTGAGCTTTAGAGTTCCTGGAAGGACCGGTGTGAACGAGCTTGAAACAATCTATAGAGAAACCGTAATTGCTGATTTGAGGTTTTTGAGACCTACATCATAGCCAAAGTGACAACCACAGAGACTCATCGGCCTCGACTGTGAGCCGAGGTTAATTTTCGCCCAAAAATTGTCGACAAAGTTGTGTGTAGTTTTAGACCCCGTTCGATGGCAAACGACCCAATGATAAAAACTCATCGCATATGGCGAGGACATGGGGTTGATTTTTGCAAAAAAAAATGACATTTAGGTAGAGAAAATATGTTTTTTTTTATTTTCGAGACAATACGGGCATGTGAGCTTTAGAGTTCCTGGAAGGGTCGGTGTAAACAAGCTTGAAACAATCTAAAGAGAAACTGTAATTGCTAGTTTGAGGTTTTTTAGACCTACATCATAGCCAAAGTGACAAACATAGCGACTCATCGGCCTCGACTGTGAGTCGAGGTTGATTTTTGCCAAAAAATGGCCGACAAAGTTTTGAGAAGTTTTAGACTCGGTTCGATGGCAAACAAGCCAACGAGCAAAACACATCCCTATGGCCTTGACTCGGGGGTGATTGTTGTAAAAAAATGACGTTTAGGTCGAGAAAATACATTTTTTTATTTTTTCGAGACAATACGGGCATATGAGCTTTAGAGTTCCTGGAAGGGTCGGTGTGAACAAGCTTGAAACAATCTATAGAGAAACTGTAATTGCTAGTTTGAGGTTTTTTAGACTTACATCATAGCCAAAGTGACAAACATAGAGACTCATCGGCCTCGACCGTGAGCCGAGGTTGATTTTCGCCAAAAAATGGCCGACAAAGTTTTGAGCGAGTTTTAGACTCGGTTCGATGGCAAACAAGCCAACGAGCAAAACACATCCCTATGGCCTTGACCCGGGGGTGATTGTTGTAAAAAAATGACGTTTAGGTCGAGAAAATACATTTTTTTATTTTTTCGAGACAATACGGGCATGTGAGCTTTAGAGTTCCTGGAATGGTCGGTGTGAACAAGCTTGAAACAATCTATAGATAAACTATAATTGCTAGTTTGAGGTTTTTTAGACCTACATCATAGCCAAAGTGACAAACATAGAGACTCATCGACCTCGACCGTAAGTCGAGGTTGATTTTCGCCCAAAAATGGCCGACAAAGTTTTGAGCAATTTTAGACTCGGTTCGATGGCAAACAAGCCAACGAGCAAAACACATCCCTATGGCCTTGACTCGGGGGTGATTGTTGTAAAAAAATGACGTTTAGGTCGAGAAAATACATTTTTTTATTTTTCGAGACAATACGGGCATGTGAGCTTTAGAGTTCCCGGAAGGGTCGGTGTGAACAAGCTTGAAACAATCTATAGAGAAACCGTAATTGCTAGTTTGAGGTTTTTTAGACCTACATCATAGCCAAAGTGACAAACATAGAGACTCATCGGCCTCGACCGTGAGCCGAGGTTGATTTTTGCCAAAAAATGGCCGACAAGGTTTTGAACTCGTTTTAGACCTAGTTCGATGGCAAATGAGCCAACGATAAAAACACATCCCTATGGCCATGACACGGGGGTGATTGTTGTAAAAAAATGACGTTTAGGTCGAGAAAATACATTTTTTTAGTTTTTCGAGACAATACGGGCATGTCGACTTCCGAGTTCTCGAAAGGGTCGATGTGAACGAGCTTGAAACAATCTATAGAGAAACTATAATTTCGTTTGAGGTTTTTGAGACCTACATCATAGCCAAAGTGACAACCACAGAGACTCATCGGCTTTGACTTTGAGTCGAGGTTGATTTTTACCCAAACATTGTCGACAAAGTTACGAGTAGTTTTAGACCCGGTTCGATGGCAAACGACCCAATGATAAAAACTCTTCGCATATGGCCATGACCTAGGGGTGATTTCCGCAAAAACAAATGACATTTAGGTCGAGAAAATACGTTTTTTTAGTTTTTCGAGACAATACGGGCATGTGAGCTTTAGAGTTCTCGGAAGGACCGGTGTGAACGAGCTTGAAACAATCTATAGAGAAACCGTAATTGCTGATTTGAGGTTTTTGAGACCTACATCATAGCCAAAGTGACAACCACGGTGACTCATCGGCTTCGATCGTGAGTCGAGGTTGATTTTTGCCCAAAAATTATCGACAAATTTCCGAGTAGTTTTAGACCCGGTTCGATGGCAAACGACCCAATGATAAAAACTCATCGCATATGGCCATGACACGGGGGTGGTTTTTGCAAAAAAAATGATGTTTAGGTCGAGAAAATACGTTTTTTTTGTTTTTTGAGACAATACGAGCATGTGAGCTTCCGAGTTCGGAAGGGCCGGTGTGAACGAGCTTGAAACAATCTATAGAGAAACCGTAATTGCTGGTTTGTGGTTTTTGAGACCTACATCATAGCCAAAGTGACAACCACAGAGACTCATCGGCCTCGACCGTGAGCCGAGGTTGATTTTCGTCCAAAAATTGTCGACAAAGTTTTGAGTAGTTTTAGACCTAGTTCGATGGCAAATGAGCCAACGATAAAAACACATCCCTACGGCCATGACACGGGGGTGATTGTTGTAAAACAATGACGTTTAGGTCGAGAAAATACATTTTTTTATTTTTTCGAGACAATACGGGCATGTCGGCTTCCGAGTTCTCGAAAGGGTCGATGTGAACGAGCTTGAAACAATCTATAGAGAAACTATAATTTCGTTTGAGGTTTTTGAGACCTACATCATAGCCAAAGTGACAACCACGAGAGACTCATCGGCTTTGACTTTGAGCCGAGGTTGATTTTTGCCCAAACATTGTCGACAAAGTTACGAGTAGTTTTAGACCCGAGTTCGATGGCAAACGACCCAATGATAAAAACTCTTCGCATATGGCCATGACCTAGGGGTGATTTACGCAAAAAAAATGACATTTAGGTCGTGAAAATACGTTTTTTAGTTTTTCGAGACAATACGGGCATGTGAGCTTTAAAGTTCTCGGAAGGACCGGTGTGAACGAGCTTGAAACAATCTATAGAGAAACCGTAATTGCTGATTTGAGGTTTTTGAGACCTACATCATAGCCAAAGTGACAACCACAGAGACTCATCGGCCTCGACCGTGAGTCGAGGTTAATTTTCGCCCAAAAATTGTCGACAAAGTTGTGTGTAGTTTTAGACCCCGTTCGATGGCAAACGACCCAATGATAAAAACTCATCGCATATGGCGAGGACATGGGGTTGATTTTTGCAAAAAAAATGACGTTTAGGTAGAGAAAATATGTTTTTTTTTATTTTCGAGACAATACGGGCATGTGAGCTTTAGAGTTCCTGGAAGGGTCGGTGTAAACAAGCTTGAAACAATCTAAAGAGAAACTGTAATTGCTAGTTTGAGGTTTTTTAGACCTACATCATAGCCAAAGTGACAAACATAGCGACTCATCGGCCTCGACTGTGAGCCGAGGTTGATTTTTGCCAAAAAATGGCCGACAAAGTTTTGAGAAGTTTTAGACTCGGTTCGATGGCAAACAAGCCAACGAGCAAAACACATCCCTATGGCCTTGACTCGGGGGTGATTGTTGTAAAAAAATGACGTTTAGGTCGAGAAAATACATTTTTTTATTTTTTCGAGACAATACGGGCATATGAGCTTTAGAGTTCCTGGAAGGGTCGGTGTGAACAAGCTTGAAACAATCTATAGAGAAACTGTAATTGCTAGTTTGAGGTTTTTTAGACTTACATCATAGCCAAAGTGACAAACATAGAGACTCATCGGCCTCGACTGTGAGCCGAGGTTGATTTTCGCCAAAAAATGGCCGACAAAGTTTTGAGCAGTTTTAGACTCGGTTCGATGGCAAACAAGCCAACGAGCAAAACACATCCCTATGGCCTTGACTCGGGGGTGATTGTTGTAAAAAAATGACGTTAAGGTCGAGAAAATACATTTTTTTATTTTTTCGAGACAATACGGGCATGTGAGCTTTAGAGTTCCTGGAATGGTCGGTGTGAACAAGCTTGAAACAATCTATAGATAAACTATAATTGCTAGTTTGAGGTTTTTTAGACCTACATCATAGCCAAAGTGACAAACATAGAGACTCATCGGCCTCGACCGTAAGCCGAGGTTGATTTTCGCCCAAAAATGGCCGACAAAGTTTTGAGCAATTTTAGACTCGGTTCGATGGCAAACAAGCCAACGAGCAAAACACATCCCTATGGCCTTGACACGGGGGTGATTGTTGTAAAAAAATGACGTTTAGGTCGAGAAAATACATTTTTTTATTTTTTCGAGACAATACGGGCATGTGAGCTTTAGAGTTCCCGGAAGGGTCGGTGTGAACAAGCTTGAAACAATCTATAGAGAAACTGTAATTGCTAGTTTGAGGTTTTTTAGACCTACATCATAGCCAAAGTGACAAACATAGAGACTCATCGGCCTCGACCGTGAGTCGAGGTTGATTTTTGCCAAAAAATGGCCAACAAGGTTTTGAACTGTTTTAGACCTAGTTCGATGGCAAATGAGCCAATGATAAAAACACATCCCTATGGCCATGACACGGGGGTGATTGTTGTAAAAAAATGACGTTTAGGTCGAGAAAATACATTTTTTTATTTTTTCGAGACAATACGGGCATGTGAGCTTTAGAGTTCCTGGAATGGTCGGTGTGAACAAGCTTGAAACAATCTATAGATAAACTATAATTGCTAGTTTGAGGTTTTTTAGACCTACATCATAGCCAAAGTGACAAACATAGAGACTCATCGGCCTCGACCGTAAGTCGAGGTTGATTTTCGCCCAAAAATGGCCGACAAAGTTTTGAGCGAGTTTTAGACTCGGTTCGATGGCAAACAAGCCAACGAGCAAAACACATCCCTATGGCCTTGACACGGGGGTGATTGTTGTAAAAAAATGACGTTTAGGTCGAGAAAATACATTTTTTTATTTTTCGAGACAATACGGGCATGTGAGCTTTAGAGTTCCTGGAAGGGTCGGTGTGAACAAGCTTGAAACAATCTATAGAGAAACTGTAATTGCTAGTTTGAGGTTTTTTAGACCTACATCATAGCCAAAGTGACCAATATAGAGACTCATCGGCCTCGACTGTGAGTCGAGGTTGATTTTTGCCAAAAAATGGCCGACAAGGTTTTGAACTCGTTTTAGACCTAGTTCGATGGCAAATGAGCCAACGATAAAAACACATCCCTATGGCCATGACACAGGGGTGATTGTTGTAAAAAAATGACGTTTAGGTCGAGAAAATACATTTTTTTAGTTTTTCGAGACAATACGGGCATGTCGGCTTCCGAGTTCCTGAAAGGGTCGATGTGAACGAGCTTGAAACAATCTATAGAGAAACTATAATTTCGTTTGAGGTTTTTGAGACCTACATCATAGCCAAAGTGACAACCACGAGAGACTCATCGGCTTTGACTTTGAGCTGAGGTTGATTTTTACCCAAACATTGTCGACAAAGTTCCGAGTAGTTTTAGACCCGAGTTCGATGGCAAACGACCCAATGATAAAAACTCTTCGCCTATGGCCATGACCTAGGGGTGATTTCGCAAAAAAAATGACATTTAGGTCGAGAAAATACGTTTTTTTAGTTTTTCGAGACAATACGGGCATGTGAGCTTTAGAGTTCCTGGAAGGACCGGTGTGAACGAGCTTGAAACAATCTATAGAGAAACTGTAATTGCTGATTTGAGGTTTTTGAGACCTACATCATAGCCAAAGTGACAACCACGGTGACTCATCGGCTTCGACCGTGAGTCGAGGTTGATTTTTGCCCAAAAATTATCGACAAATTTACGAGTAGTTTTAGACCCGGTTCGATGGCAAACGACCCAATGATAAAAACTCATCGCATATGGCCATGACACGGGGGTGGTTTTTGCAAAAAAAATGATGTTTAGGTCGAGAAAATACGTTTTTTTGTTTTTTGAGACAATACGAGCATGTGAGCTTCCGAGTTCTGGAAGGGCCGGTGTGAACGAGCTTGAAACAATCTATAGAGAAACTGTAATTGCTGGTTTGTGGTTTTTGAGACCTACATCATAGCCAAAGTGACAACCACGGAGACTCATCGGCCTCGACTGTGAGTCGAGGTTGATTTTCGTCCAAAAATTGTCGACAAAGTTTTGAGTAGTTTTAGACCTAGTTCGATGGCAAATGAGCCAACGATAAAAACACATCCCTACGGCCATGACACGGGGGTGATTGTTGTAAAAAAATGACGTTTAGGTCGAGAAAATACATTTTTTTATTTTTTCGAGACAATACGGGCATGTCGGCTTCCGAGTTCCTGAAAGGGCTGATGTGAACGAGCTTGAAACAATCTATAGAGAAACTATAATTTACGTTTGAGGTTTTTGAGACCTACATCATAGCCAAAGTGACAACCACGAGAGACTCATCGGCTTTGACTTTGAGCCGAGGTTGATTTTTGCCCAAACATTGTCGACAAAGTTCGAGTAGTTTTAGACCCGGTTCGATGGCAAACGACCCAATGATAAAAACTCTTCGCATATGGCCATGACCTAGGGGTGATTTCGCAAAAAAAATGACATTTAGGTCGAGAAAATACGTTTTTTTAGTTTTTCGAGACAATACGGGCATGTGAGCTTTAGAGTTCTCGGAAGGACCGGTGTGAACGAGCTTGAAACAATCTATAGAGAAGCTGTAATTGCTGATTTGAGGTTTTTGAGACCTACATCATAGCCAAAGTGACAACCACGAGAGACTCATCGGCCTCGACCGTGAGCCGAGGTTAATTTTCGCCCAAAAATTGTCGACAAAGTTGTGTGTAGTTTTAGACCCCGTTCGATGGCAAACGACCCAATGATAAAAACTCATCGCATATGGCGAGGACATGGGGTTGATTTTTGCAAAAAAAATGACGTTTAGGTAGAGAAAATATGTTTTTTTTTATTTTCGAGACAATACGGGCATGTGAGCTTTAGAGTTCCTGGAAGGGTCGGTGTAAACAAGCTTGAAACAATCTAAAGAGAAACTGTAATTGCTAGTTTGAGGTTTTTTAGACCTACATCATAGCCAAAGTGACAAACATAGCGACTCATCGGCCTCGACTCGTGAGCCGAGGTTGATTTTTGCCAAAAAATGGCCGACAAAGTTTTGAGAAGTTTTAGACTCGGTTCGATGGCAAACAAGCCAACGAGCAAAACACATCGCTATGGCCTTGACACGGGGGTGATTGTTGTAAAAAAATGACGTTTAGGTCGAGAAAATACATTTTTTTATTTTTCGAGACAATACGGGCATATGAGCTTTAGAGTTCCTGGAAGGGTCGGTGTGAACAAGCTTGAAACAATCTATAGAGAAACTGTAATTGCTAGTTTGAGGTTTTTTAGACTTACATCATAGCCAAAGTGACAAACATAGAGACTCATCGGCCTCGACTGTGAGTCGAGGTTGATTTTCGCCAAAAAATGGCCGACAAAGTTTTGAGAAGTTTTAGACTCGGTTCGATGGCAAACAAGCCAACGAGCAAAACACATCCCTATGGCCTTGACTCGGGGGTGATTGTTGTAAAAAAATGACGTTTAGGTCGAGAAAATACATTTTTTTATTTTTTCGAGACAATACGGGCATATGAGCTTTAGAGTTCCTGGAAGGGTCGGTGTGAACAAGCTTGAAACAATCTATAGAGAAACCGTAATTGCTAGTTTGAGGTTTTTTAGACTTACATCATAGCCAAAGTGACAAACATAGAGACTCATCGGCCTCGACTCGTGAGTCGAGGTTGATTTTCGCCAAAAAATGGCCGACAAAGTTTTGAGCGAGTTTTAGACTCGGTTCGATGGCAAACAAGCCAACGAGCAAAACACATCCCTATGGCCTTGACTCGGGGGTGATTGTTGTAAAAAAATGACGTTTAGGTCGAGAAAATACATTTTTTTATTTTTTCGAGACAATACGGGCATGTGAGCTTTAGAGTTCCTGGAATGGTCGGTGTGAACAAGCTTGAAACAATCTATAGATAAACTATAATTGCTAGTTTGAGGTTTTTTAGACCTACATCATAGCCAAAGTGACAAACATAGAGACTCATCGGCCTCGACCGTAAGTCGAGGTTGATTTTCGCCCAAAAATGGCCGACAAAGTTTTGAGCAATTTTAGACTCGGTTCGATGGCAAACAAGCCAACGAGCAAAACACATCCCTATGGCCTTGACACGGGGGTGATTGTTGTAAAAAAATGACGTTTAGGTCGAGAAAATACATTTTTTTATTTTTTCGAGACAATACGGGCATGTGAGCTTTAGAGTTCCTGGAAGGGTCGGTGTGAACAAGCTTGAAACAATCTATAGAGAAACTGTAATTGCTAGTTTGAGGTTTTTTAGACCTACATCATAGCCAAAGTGACAAACATAGAGACTCATCGGCCTCGACTCGTGAGCCGAGGTTGATTTTTGCCAAAAAATGGCCGACAAGGTTTTGAACTCGTTTTAGACCTAGTTCGATGGCAAATGAGCCAACGATAAAAACACATCCCTATGGCCATGACACGGGGGTGATTGTTGTAAAAAAATGACGTTTAGGTCGAGAAAATACATTTTTTTAGTTTTTCGAGACAATACGGGCATGTCGGCTTCCGAGTTCCTGAAAGGGTCGATGTGAACGAGCTTGAAACAATCTATAGAGAAACTATAATTTCTGTTTGAGGTTTTTGAGACCTACATCATAGCCAAAGTGACAACCACGAGAGACTCATCGGCTTTGACTTTGAGTCGAGGTTGATTTTTACCCAAACATTGTCGATAAAGTTCGAGTAGTTTTAGACCCGAGTTCGATGGCAAACGACCCAATGATAAAAACTCTTCGCATATGGCCATGACCTAGGGGTGATTTCTGCAAAAAAAATGACATTTAGGTCGAGAAAATACGTTTTTTTAGTTTTTCGAGACAATACGGGCATGTGAGCTTTAGAGTTCCTGGAAGGACCGGTGTGAACGAGCTTGAAACAATCTATAGAGAAACCGTAATTGCTGATTTGAGGTTTTTGAGACCTACATCATAGCCAAAGTGACAACCACGAGTGACTCATCGGCTTCGACTCGTGAGTCGAGGTTGATTTTTGCCCAAAAATTATCGACAAATTTACGAGTAGTTTTAGACCCGGTTCGATGGCAAACGACCCAATGATAAAAACTCATCGCATATGGCCATGACACAGGGGTGGTTTTTGCAAAAAAAATGATGTTTAGGTCGAGAAAATACGTTTTTTTTGTTTTTTGAGACAATACGAGCATGTGAGCTTCCGAGTTCTGGAAGGGCCGGTGTGAACGAGCTTGAAACAATCTATAGAGAAACCGTAATTGCTGGTTTGTGGTTTTTGAGACCTACATCATAGCCAAAGTGACAACCACGGAGACTCATCGGCCTCGGCTGTGAGCCGAGGTTGATTTTCGTCCAAAAATTGTGGACAAAGTTTTGAGTAGTTTTAGACCTAGTTCGATGGCAAATGAGCCAACGATAAAAACACATCCCTACGGCCATGACACGGGGGTGATTGTTGTAAAAAAATGACGTTTAGGTCGAGAAAATACATTTTTTTATTTTTTCGAGACAATACGGGCATGTCGAGCTTCCGAGTTCTCGAAAGGGCTGATGTGAACGAGCTTGAAACAATCTATAGAGAAACTATAATTTCTGTTTGAGGTTTTTGAGACCTACATCATAGCCAAAGTGACAACCACGGAGACTCATCGGCTTTGACTTTGAGCAGAGGTTGATTTTTGCCCAAACATTGTCGACAAAGTTCGAGTAGTTTTAGACCCGGTTCGATGGCAAACGACCCAATGATAAAAACTCTTCGCATATGGCCATGACCTAGGGGTGATTTCTGCAAAAAAAATGACATTTAGGTCGAGAAAATACGTTTTTTTAGTTTTTCGAGACAATACGGGCATGTGAGCTTTAGAGTTCCTGGAAGGACCGGTGTGAACGAGCTTGTAACAATCTATAGAGAAACTGTAATTGCTGATTTGAGGTTTTTGAGACCTACATCATAGCCAAAGTGACAACCACGGAGACTCATCGGCCTCGACCGTGAGCCGAGGTTAATTTTCGCCCAAAAATTGTCGACAAAGTTGTGTGTAGTTTTAGACCCCGTTCGATGGCAAACGACCCAATGATAAAAACTCATCGCATATGGCGAGGACATGGGGTTGATTTTTGCAAAAAAAATGACGTTTAGGTAGAGAAAATATGTTTTTTTTTATTTTCGAGACAATACGGGCATGTGAGCTTTAGAGTTCTCGGAAGGGTCGGTGTAAACAAGCTTGAAACAATCTAAAGAGAAACTGTAATTGCTAGTTTGAGGTTTTTTAGACCTACATCATAGCCAAAGTGACAAACATAGCGACTCATCGGCCTCGACTGTGAGTCGAGGTTGATTTTTGCCAAAAAATGGCCGACAAAGTTTTGAGAAGTTTTAGACTCGGTTCGATGGCAAACAAGCCAACGAGCAAAACACATCCCTATGGCCTTGACTCGGGGGTGATTGTTGTAAAAAAATGACGTTTAGGTCGAGAAAATACATTTTTTTATTTTTTCGAGACAATACGGGCATATGAGCTTTAGAGTTCCCGGAAGGGTCGGTGTGAACAAGCTTGAAACAATCTATAGAGAAACTGTAATTGCTAGTTTGAGGTTTTTTAGACTTACATCATAGCCAAAGTGACAAACATAGAGACTCATCGGCCTCGACTGTGAGCCGAGGTTGATTTTCGCCAAAAAATGGCCGACAAAGTTTTGAGCAAGTTTTAGACTCGGTTCGATGGCAAACAAGCCAACGAGCAAAACACATCCCTATGGCCTTGACACAGGGGTGATTGTTGTAAAAAAATGACGTTTAGGTCGAGAAAATACATTTTTTTATTTTTTCGAGACAATACGGGCATGTGAGCTTTAGAGTTCCTGGAATGGTCGGTGTGAACAAGCTTGAAACAATCTATAGATAAACTTTAATTGCTAGTTTGAGGTTTTTTAGACCTACATCATAGCCAAAGTGACAAACATAAAGACTCATCGGCCTCGACTGTGAGTCGAGGTTGATTTTCGCCCAAAAATGGCCGACAAAGTTTTGAGCGAGTTTTAGACTCGGTTCGATGGCAAACAAGCCAACGAGCAAAACACATCCCTATGGCCTTGACACGGGGGTGATTGTTGTAAAAAAATGACGTTTAGGTCGAGAAAATACATTTTTTTATTTTTCGAGACAATACGGGCATGTGAGCTTTAGAGTTCCTGGAAGGGTCGGTGTGAACAAGCTTGAAACAATCTATAGAGAAACTGTAATTGCTAGTTTGAGGTTTTTTAGACCTACATCATAGCCAAAGTGACAAACATAGAGACTCATCGGCCTCGACTGTGAGTCGAGGTTGATTTTTGCCAAAAAATGGCCGACAAGGTTTTGAGCTAGTTTTAGACCTAGTTCGATGGCAAATGAGCCAACGATAAAAACACATCCCTATGGCCATGACACAGGGGTGATTGTTGTAAAAAAATGACGTTTAGGTCGAGAAAATACATTTTTTTAGTTTTTCGAGACAATACGGGCATGTCGAGCTTCCGAGTTCCTGAAAGGGTCGATGTGAACGAGCTTGAAACAATCTATAGAGAAACTATAATTTCTGTTTGAGGTTTTTGAGACCTACATCATAGCCAAAGTGACAACCACAGAGACTCATCGGCTTTGACTTTGAGTCGAGGTTGATTTTTACCCAAACATTGTCGACAAAGTTACGAGTAGTTTTAGACCCGGTTCGATGGCAAACGACCCAATGATAAAAACTCTTCACATATGGCCATGACCTAGGGGTGATTTCGCAAAAAAAATGACATTTAGGTCGAGAAAATACGTTTTTTTAGTTTTTCGAGACAATACGGGCATGTGAGCTTTAGAGTTCCTGGAAGGACCGGTGTGAACGAGCTTGAAACAATCTATAGAGAAACTGTAATTGCTGATTTGAGGTTTTTGAGACCTACATCATAGCCAAAGTGACAACCACGGAGACTCATCGGCTTCGACTGTGAGTCGAGGTTGATTTTTGCCCAAAAATTATCGACAAAGTTTCGAGTAGTTTTAGACCCGAGTTCGATGGCAAACGACCCAATGATAAAAACTCATCGCATATGGCCATGACACAGGGGTGGTTTTTGCAAAAAAAATGATGTTTAGGTCGAGAAAATACGTTTTTTTTGTTTTTTGAGACAATACGAGCATGTGAGCTTCCGAGTTCTGGAAGGGCCGGTGTGAACGAGCTTGAAACAATCTATAGAGAAACCGTAATTGCTGGTTTGTGGTTTTTGAGACCTACATCATAGCCAAAGTGACAACCACGGAGACTCATCGGCCTCGACCGTGAGTCGAGGTTGATTTTCGTCCAAAAATTGTCGACAAAGTTTTGAGTAGTTTTAGACCCGGTTCGATGGCAAACGACCCAATGATAAAAACTTATCGCATATGGCCATGACACGGGGTTGATTTTTGCAAAAAAAATGACGTTTAGGTCGAGAAAATATGTTTTTTTTGTTTTTCGAGACAATATGGGAATGTGAGCTTTAGAGTTCCTAGAAGGGCCGGTGTGAACGAGCTTGAAACAATTTATAGAGAAACTATAATTGCTAGTTTGAGGTTTTTTAGACCTACATCATAGCCAAAGTGACAAACATAGCGACTCATCGGCCTCGACTCGTGAGTCGAGGTTGATTTTTGCCAAAAAATGGCCGACAAAGTTTTGAGCAGTTTTAGACTCGGTTCGATGGCAAACAAGCCAACGAGCAAAACACATCCCTTTGGCCTTGACACGGGGGTGATTGTTGTAAAAAAATGACGTTTAGGTCGAGAAAATACATTTTTTTATTTTTTCGAGACAATACGGGCATGTGAGCTTTCGAGTTCCTGGAAGGGCCGGTGTGAACGAGCTTGAAACAATCTATAGAGAAACTGTAATTGCTGGTTTGAGGTTTTTGAGACCTACATCATAGCCAAAGTGACAACCACGGAGACTCATCGGCCTCGACTGTGAGCCGAGGTTGATTTTCGCCCAAAAATTGTCGACAAAGTTGTGAGTAGTTTTAGACCCGGTTCGATGGTAAACCACCCAATGATAAAAACTCATCATATATGGCCATGACCTAGGGTTAATGTTTGCAAAAAAAATGACGTTTAGGTCGAGAAAATATGTTTTTTTTCTTTCTCGAGACAATACGGGCATGTGAGCTTTCGAGTTCCTGGAAGGGCCGGTGTGAACGAGCTTGAAACAATCTATAGAGAAACTGTAATTGCTGATTTGAGGTTTTTGAGACCTACATCATAGCCAAAGTGACAACCACGAGAGACTCATCGGCTTCAACTGTGAGTCGAGGTTGATTTTTGCCCAAAAATTATCGACAAAGTTCGAGTAGTTTTAGACCCGGTTCGATGACAAACGACACAATGATAAAAACTCATCGCATATGGCCATGACACGGGGTTGATTTTTGTAAAAAAAAATGACGTTTAGGTCGAGAAAATATGTTTTTTTTGTTTTTCGAGACAATACGGGAATGTGAGCTTTAGAGTTCCTGGAAGGGCCGGTGTGAACGAGCTTGAAACAATCTATAGAGAAACTGTAATTGCTAGTTTGAGGTTTTTTAGACCTACATCATAGCCAAAGTGACAAACATAGAGACTCATCGGCCTCGACTGTGAGTCGAGGTTGATTTTCGCCAAAAAATGGCCGATAAAGTTTTGAGCAATTTTAGACCCGGTTCGATGGCAAAGGAGCCAATGATAAAAACACATCTCTATGGCCATGACACGGGGGTGATTGTTGTAAAAAAATGACGTTTAGGTCGAGAAAATACATTTTTTTGTTTTTCGAGACAATACGGGCATGTCGAGCTTCCGAGTTCCTGAAAGTGTCGGTGTGAACGAGCTTGAAACAATATATAGAGAAGCTGTAATTGCTGGTTTGAGGTTTTTGAGACCTACATCATAGCCAAAGTGACAACCACGGAGACTCATCGGCCTCGACTCGTGAGTCGAGGTTAATTTTCGCCCAAAAATTGTCGACAAAGTTGTGAGTAGTTTTAGACCCGGTTCGATGGCAAACGACCCAATGATAAAAACTCATCGCATATGGCGAGGACATGGGGTTGATTTTTGCAAAAAAAATGACGTTTAGGTCGAGAAAATATGTTTTTTTTGTTTTTCGAGACAATACGGGAATGTGAGCTTTAGAGTTCCTGGAAGGGCCGGTGTGAACGAGCTTGAAACAATCTATAGAGAAACTGTAATTGCTAGTTTGAGGTTTTTTAGACCTACATCATAGCCAAAGTGACAAAAATAGAGACTCATCGGCCTCGACCGTGAGTCGAGGTTGATTTTCGCCAAAAAATGGCCGTTAAAGTTTTGAGCAATTTTAGACCCGGTTCGATGGCAAAGGAGCCAATGATAAAAACACATCTCTATGGCCATGACACTGGGGTGATGGTTGTAAAAAAATGACGTTTAGGTCGAGAAAATACATTTTTTTAGTTTTTCGAGACAATACGGGCATGTCGAGCTTCCGAGTTCCTGAAAGGGTCGATGTGAACGAGCTTGAAACAATCTATAAAGAAACTATAATTGCTAGTTTGAGGTTTTTGAGACCTACATCATAGCCAAAGTGACAACCACGGAGACTCATCGGCTTCGACTTGTGAGTCGAGGTTGATTTTTGCCAAAACATTGTCGACAAAGTTACGAGTAGTTTTAGACCCGGTTCGATGGCAAACGACCCAATGATAAAAACTCATCGCATATGGCCATGACACAGGGGTGATTTTTGCAAAAAAAATGACATTTAGGTCGAGAAAATACATTTTTTTAGTTTTTCGAGACAATACGGGCATGTGAGCTTTAGAGTTCTCGGAAGGGCCGGTGTGAACGAGCTTGAAACAATCTATAGAGAAACTGTAATTGCTGGTTTGAGGTTTTTGAGACCTACATCATAGCCAAAGTGACAACCACGGAGACTCATCGGCTTCGACTTGTGAGCTGAGGTTGATTTTTGCCCAAAAATTATCGACAAAGTTCGAGTAGTTTTAGACCCGGTTCGATGGCAAACGACCCAATGATAAAAACTCATCGCATATGGCCATGACACAGGGGTGGTTTTTGCAAAAAAAATGATGTTTAGGTCGAGAAAATACGTTTTTTTTGTTTTTTGAGACAATACGAGCATGTGAGCTTCCGAGTTCCTGGAAGGGCCGGTGTGACCGAGCTTGAAACAATCTATAGAGAAACTGTAATTGCTGGTTTGAGGTTTTTGAGACCTACATCATAGCCAAAGTGACAACCACGGAGACTCATCGGCCTCGACTGTGAGTCGAGGTTGATTTTCGCCCAAAAATTATCGACAAAGTTTTGAGTAGTTTTAGAGCCGAGTTCGATGGAAAACAACCCAATGATAAAAAATCTTCGCATATGGCCATGACCTAGGGGTGATTTTTGCAAAAAAAATGACATTTAGGTCGAGAAAATACGTTTTTTTAGTTTTTCGAGACAATACGAGCATGTGAGCTTCCGAGTTCCTGGAAGGGCCGGTGTGACCGAGCTTGAAACAATCTATAGAGAAACTGTAATTGCTGGTTTGAGGTTTTTGAGACCTACATCATAGCCAAAGTGACAACCACAGAGACTCATCGGCCTCGGCTGTGAGTCGAGGTTGATTTTCATCCAAAAATTGTCGACAAAGTTGTGAGTAGTTTTAGACCCGGTTCGATGGCAAACGACCCAATGATAAAAACTCATCGCATATGGCGAGGACATGGGGTTGATTTTTGCAAAAAAAATGACGTTTAGGTCGAGAAAATATGTTTTTTTTGTTTTTCGAGACAATACGGGAATGTGAGCTTTAGAGTTCCTGGAAGGGCCGGTGTGAACGAGCTTGAAACAATCTATAGAGAAACTGTAATTGCTAGTTTGAGGTTTTTTAGACCTACATCATAGCCAAAGTGACAAAAATAGAGACTCATCGGCCTCGACTGTGAGTCGAGGTTGATTTTCGCCAAAAAATGGCCGATAAAGTTTTGAGCAATTTTAGACCCGGTTCGATGGCAAACGAGCCAATGATAAAAACACATCTCTATGGCCATGACACGGGGGTGATGGTTGTAAAAAAATGACGTTTAGGTCGAGAAAATACATTTTTTTAGTTTTTCGAGACAATACGGGCATGTCGAGCTTCCGAGTTCTCGAAAGTGGCGATGTGAACGAGCTTGAAACAATCTATAAAGAAACTATAATTTCTGTTTGAGGTTTTTGAGACCTACATCATAGCCAAAGTGACAACCACGGAGACTCATCGGCTTTGACTTTGAGCTGAGGTTGATTTTTGCCAAAACATTGTCGACAAAGTTCCGAGTAGTTTTAGACCCGATTCGATGGCAAACGACCCAATGATAAAAACTCTTCGCATATGGCCATGACCTAGGGGTGATTTCTGCAAAAAAAATGACATTTAGGTCGAGAAAATACGTTTTTTTAGTTTTTCGAGACAATACGGGCATGTGAGCTTTAGAGTTCCTGGAAGGGCCGGTGTGAACGAGCTTGAAACAATCTATAGAGAAACCGTAATTGCTGATTTGAGGTCTTTGAGACCTACATCATAGCCAAAGTGACAACCACGGAGACTCATCGGCTTCGACTCGTGAGTCGAGGTTGATTTTTGCCCAAAAATTATCGACAAAGTTACGAGTAGTTTTAGACCCGGTTCGATGGCAAACGACCCAATGATAAAAACTCATCGCATATGGCCATGACACGGGGGTGGTTTTTGCAAAAAAAATGATGTTTAGGTCGAGAAAATACGTTTTTTTTGTTTTTTGAGACAATACGAGCATGTGAGCTTCCGAGTTCCTGGAAGGGCCGGTGTGACCGAGCTTGAAACAATCTATAGAGAAACTGTAATTGCTGGTTTGAGGTTTTTGAGACCTACATCATAGCCAAAGTGACAACCACGGAGACTCATCGGCCTCGACCGTGAGTCGAGGTTGATTTTCATCCAAAAATTGTCGACAAAGTTTTGAGTAGTTTTAGACCCGGTTCGATGGCAAACGACCCAATGATAAAAACTTATCGCATATGGCCATGACACGGGGTTGATTTTTGCAAAACAAATGACGTTTATGTCGAGAAAATATGTTTTTTTTGTTTTTCGAGACAATATGGGAATGTGAGCTTTAGAGTTCCTAGAAGGGCGGTGTGAACGAGCTTGAAACAATTTATAGAGAAACTATAATTGCTAGTTTGAGGTTTTTTAGACCTACATCATAGCCAAAGTGACAAACATAGCGACTCATCGGCCTCGACTCGTGAGCCGAGGTTGATTTTTGCCAAAAAATGGCCGACAAAGTTTTGAGCAGTTTTAGACTCGGTTCGATGTCAAACAAGCCAACGAGCAAAACACATCCCTATGGCCTTGACTCAGGGGTGATTGTTGTAAAAAAATGACGTTTAGGTCGAGAAAATACATTTTTTTATTTTTTCGAGACAATACGGGCTTGTGAGCTTTCGAGTTCCTGGAAGGGCTGGTGTGAACGAGCTAGAAACAATCTATAGAGAAACTGTAATTGCTGGTTTGAGGTTTTTGAGACCTACATCATAGCCAAAGTGACAACCACGGAGACTCATCGGCCTCGACCGTGAGCCGAGGTTGATTTTCGCCCAAAAATTGTCGACAAAGTTGTGAGTAGTTTTAGACCCGGTTCGATGGTAAACCACCCAATGATAAAAACTCATCATATATGGCCATGACCTAGGGTTAATTTTTGCAAAAAAAATGACGTTTAGGTCGAGAAAATATGTTTTTTTTCTTTTCTCGAGACAATACGGGCATGTGAGCTTTCGAGTTCCTGGAAGGGCCGGTGTGAACGAGCTTGAAACAATCTATAGAGAAACCGTAATTGCTGATTTGAGGTTTTTGAGACCTACATCATAGCCAAAGTGACAACCACAGAGACTCATCGGCTTCGACTCGTGAGCTGAGGTTGATTTTTGCCCAAAAATTATCGACAAAGTTTCGAGTAGTTTTAGACCCGGTTCGATGACAAACGACACAATGATAAAAACTCATCGCATATGGCCATGACACGGGGTTGTTTTTGTAAAAAAAATGACGTTTAGGTCGAGAAAATATGTTTTTTTTGTTTTTCGAGACAATACGGGAATGTGAGCTTTAGAGTTCCTGGAATGGCCGGTGTGAACGAGCTTGAAACAATCTATAGAGAAACTGTAATTGCTAGTTTGAGGTTTTTAGACCTACATCATAGCCAAAGTGACAAAAATAGAGACTCATCGGCCTCGACTGTGAGTCGAGGTTGATTTTCGCCAAAAAATGGCCGATAAAGTTTTGAGCAATTTTAGACCCGAGTTCGATGGCAAAGGAGCCAATGATAAAAACACATCTCTATGGCCATGACACGGGGGTGATTGTTGTAAAAAAATGACGTTTAGGTCGAGAAAATACATTTTTTTAGTTTTTCGAGACAATACGGGCATGTCGAGCTTCCGAGTTCCCGAAAGTGTCGGTGTGAACGAGCTTGAAACAATATATAGAGAAACTGTAATTGCTGGTTTGAGGTTTTTGAGACCTACATCATAGCCAAAGTGACAACCACGGAGACTCATCGGCCTCGACTCGTGAGCCGAGGTTAATTTTCGCCCAAAAATTATCGACAAAGTTGTGAGTAGTTTTAGACCCGGTTCGATGGCAAACGACCCAATGATAAAAACTCATCGCATATGGCGAGGACATGGGGTTGATTTTTGCAAAAAAAATGACGTTTAGGTCGAGAAAATATGTTTTTTTTGTTTTTCGAGACAATACGGGCATGTGAGCTTTAGAGTTCCTGGAAGGGTCGGTGTGAACAAGCTTGAAACAATCGAAGAGAAACTGTAATTGCTAGTTTGAGGTTTTTTAGATCTACATCATAGCCAAAGTGACAAACATAGCGACTCATCGGCCTCGACCGTGAGCCGAGGTTGATTTTTGCCAAAAAATGGCCGACAAAGTTTTGAGCAGTTTTAGACTCGGTTCGATGGCAAACAAGCCAACGAGCAAAACACATCCCTATGGCCTTGACTCGGGGGTGATTGTTGTAAAAAAATGACGTTTAGGTCGAGAAAATACATTTTTTTATTTTTTCGAGACAATACGGGCATGTGAGCTTTAGAGTTCCTGGAAGGGTCGGTGTGAACAAGCTTGAAACAATCTATAGAGAAACCGTAATTGCTAGTTTGAGGTTTTTAGACCTACACCATAGCCAAAGTGACAAAGATAGAGACTCATCGGCCTCGACCGTGAGTCGAGGTTGATTTTTGCCAAAAAATGGCCGATAAGGTTTTGAACTAGTTTTAGACCTAGTTCGATGGCAAATGAGCCAACGATAAAAACAAATCCCTATGGCCATGACACAGGGGTGATTGTTGTAAAAAAATGACGTTTAGGTCGAGAAAATACATTTTTTTACTTTTTCGAGACAATACGGGCATGTCGAGCTTCCGAGTTCCTGAAAGGGTCGATGTGAACGAGCTTGAAACAATCTATAGAGAAACTATAATTTCTGTTTGAGGTTTTTGAGACCTACATCATAGCCAAAGTGACAACCACAGAGACTCATCGGCTTTGACTTTGAGTCGAGGTTGATTTTTGCCCAAACATTGTCGACAAAGTTCCGAGTAGTTTTAGACCCGAGTTCGATGGCAAACGACCCAATGATAAAAACTCTTCGCATATGGCCATGACCTAGGGGTGATTTTGCAAAAAAAATGACATTTAGGTCGAGAAAATACGTTTTTTTAGTTTTTCGAGACAATACGGGCATGTGAGCTTTAGAGTTCCTGGAAGGGCCGGTGTGAACGAGCTTGAAACAATCTATAGAGAAACTGTAATTGCTGATTTGAGATTTTTGAGACCTACATCATAGCCAAAGTGACAACCACGGAGACTCATCGGCCTCGACTGTGAGTCGAGGTTGATTTTCGCCCAAAAATTATCGACAAAGTTTTGAGTAGTTTTAGAGCCGGTTCGATGGAAAACAACCCAATGATAAAAAATCTTCGCATATGGCCATGACCTAGGGGTGATTTTTGCAAAAAAAATGACATTTAGGTCGAGAAAATACGTTTTTTTAGTTTTTCGAGACAATACGAGCATGTGAGCTTCCGAGTTCTCGGAAGGGCCGGTGTGACCGAGCTTGAAACAATCTATAGAGAAACTGTAATTGCTGGTTTGAGGTTTTTGAGACCTACATCATAGCCAAAGTGACAACCACAGAGACTCATCGGCCTCGACCGTGAGCTGAGGTTGATTTTCGCCCAAAAATTATCGACAAAGTTTTGAGTAGTTTTAGAGCCGGTTCGATGGAAAACAACCCAATGATAAAAAATCTTCGCATATGGCCATGACCTAGGGGTGATTTTTGCAAAAAAAATGACATTTAGGTCGAGAAAATACGTTTTTTTAGTTTTTCGAGACAATACGGGCATGTGAGCTTCCAAGTTCTCGGAAGGGCCGGTGTGAACGAGCTTGAAACAATCTATAGAGAAACTATAATTGCTGATTTGAGGTTTTTGAGACCTACATCATAGCCAAACCGACAACCACAGAGACTCATCGGCCTTGATTGTGAGTCGAGGTTGATTTTCGCCCAAAAATTGTCGACAAAGTTCCGAGTAGTTTTAGACCCGGTTCGATGGCAAACGACACAATGACAAAAACTCATCGCATATGGCCATGACACGGGGTTGATTTTTGCAAAAAAAATGACGTTTAGGTCCCGAAAATATGTTTTTTTTGTTTTTCGAGACAATATAGGAATGCGAGCTTTAGAGTTCCTCGAAGGGCCGGTGTTGACGAGCTTGAAACAATCTATAGAGAAACTATAATTGCTAGTTTGATGTTTTTGAGACCTACATCATAGCCAAAGTGACAACCACAGAGACTCATCGGCTTCGACTTTAAGCCGAGGTTGATTTTTGCTCAAAAATTATCAACAAAGTTCCGAGTAGTTTTAGACCCGGTTCGATGGCACACGACCCAATGATAAAAACTCTTCGCATATGGCCATGACCTAGGGGTGATTTTTGCAAAAAAAATGACATTTAGGTCGAGAAAATACGTTTTTTTAGTTTTTCGAGACAATACGGGCATGCGAGCTTCCGAGTTCCCGGAAGGGCCGGTGTGAACGAGCTTGAAACAATCTATAGAGAAACCGTAATTGCTGATTTGAGGTTTTTGAGACCTACATCATAGCGAAAGTGACAACCACGAGAGACTCATCGGCCTCGACCGTCGAGTCGAGGTTGATTTTCGCCCAAAAATTATCGACAAAGTTTTGAGTAGTTTTAGACCCAGCTCGATGGCAAACGACCTAATGATAAAAACTCATCGCATATGGCCATGACTCGGGGTTGATTTTTGCAAAACAAATGACGTTTAGGTCGAGAAAATATGTTTTTTTTGTTTTTCGAGACAATACGGGAATGTGAGCTTTAGAGTTCCCGGAAGGGCCGGTGTGAACGAGCTTGAAACAATCTATAGAGAAACTATAATTGCTAGTTTGAGGTTTTTTAGACCTACATCATAGCCAAAGTGACAAACATAGCGACTCATCGACCTCGACCGTGAGTCGAGGTTGATTTTTGCCCAAAAATTATCGACAAAGTTCCGAGTAGTTTTAGACCCAGTTCGATGGTAAACGACCTAATGGTAAAAACTCATCGCATATGGCCATGACTCGGGGGTAATTTTTGCAAAACAAATGACGTTTAGGTCGAGAAAATACATTTTTTTTGTTTTTCAAGACAATACGGGCATGTGAGCTTCCGAGTTCCCGAAAGGGTCGGTGCTGAACGAGCTTGAAACAATATATAGAGAAACCGTAATTGCTGGTTTGAGGTTTTTGAGACCTACATCATAGCCAAAGTGACAACCACAGAGACTCATCGGCTTTGATCGTGAGCTAAGGTTGATTTTCACCCAAAAATTGTCAACAAAGTTTCGAGCAGTTTTAGATCCAGCTTCGATAGCAAACGACCCAATGATAAAAACTCATCGCATATGGCCATGACTCGGGGGTATTTTTGAAAAAAAATGACTTGTAGGTCGAGAAAATACGTTTTTATAGTTTTTCGAGACAATACGGGCACGTGAGCTTCCGAGTTCCCGGAAGAGCCGGTGTGAACGAGCTTGAAACAATCTATAGAGAAACTGTAATTGCTGGTTTGAGGTTTTTTGAGACCTACATCATAGCCAAAGTGGCAACCACGGAGACTCATCGGCCTCGACCGTGAGCCGAGGTTGATTTTCGCCCAAAAATTATCGATAAAGTTTTGAGTAGTTTTAGACCCGGTTCGATGGCAAACGACCCAATGATAAAAACTCATCGCATATGGCCATGACTCGGGGTTGATTTTTGCAAAAAAAATGACGTTTAGGTCGAGAAAATACGTATTTTTGTTTTTCGAGACAATACGGGAATGTCGACTTCCGAGTTCCTGGAAGGGCCGGTGTGAACGAGCTTGAAACAATCTATAGAGAAACTATTATTGTTGGTTTGAGGTTTTTGAGACCTACATCATAGCCAAAGTGACAACCACGGAGACTCATCGGCCTCGACCGTGAGCCGAGGTTGATTTTCGCCAAAAAATTGTCGACAAAGTTCCGAGTAGTTTTAGACCCGGTTCGATGGCAAACGACCCAATGATAAAAACTCATCGCATATGGCCATGACCTTGGGGTGGTTTTTGCAAAAAAAAATGATGTTTAGGTCAAGAAAATACGTTTTTTGTTTTTCGAGACAATACGGGCATGTGAGATTTCGAGTTCGTGGAAGTGCCGGTGTGAACGAGCTTGAAACAATCTATAAAGAAACTCGTAATTGCTAGTTTGAGATTTTTTAGACCTACATCATAGCCAAAGTGACAAAAATAGAGACTCATCGACCTCGACCGTGAGCCGAGGTTGATTTTTGCCAAAAAATGGCCAACAAAGTTTAGGTCGAGAAAATACGTTTTTTGTTTTTCAAGACAATACGGGCATGTGAGCTTTCGAGTTCCGGAAAGGGTCGGTGTGAACGACCGTGAAACAATCCACAAAGAAACCGTAATTGCTAGTTTGAGATTTTTGAGACCTACATCATAGCCAAAGTGACAACCATAGAGACTCATCGGCCTCGACCGTGAGCCGAGGTTGATTTTCGCCCAAAAATTGTCCACAAAGTTCGAGTAGTTTGAGACCCGGTTCGATGGCAAACGACCCAATGATAAAAACTCATCGCATATGGCCATGACTCGGGGGTGATTTTTGCAAAAACAAATGACGTTTAGGTCGAGAAAATACGTTTTTTTAGTTTTTCGAGACAATATGGGCATGTGAGCTTCCGAGTTCCCGAAAGGGCCGGTGTGAACGAGCTTGAAACAATCTATAGAGAAACCGTAATTGCTGGTTTGAGGTTTTTGGACCTACATCATAGCCGAAGTGACAACCACGGAGACTCATCGGCCTCGACCGTGAGCCGAGGTTGATTTTCACCCAAAAATTATCGACAAAGTTGTGAGTAGTTTTAGACCCGGTTCGATGGCAAACGACCCAATGATAAAAACTCATCGCATATGGCCATGACTCCGGGGTTGATTTCTGCAAAAAAAATGACGTTTAGGTCGAGAAAATACGTTTTTTTGTTTTTCGAGAAAATACGGGCATGTGAGCTTCCGAGTTCCGGGAAGGGCTAGTGTGAACGAGCTTGAAACAATCTATAGAGAAACCGTAATTGCTGGTTTGAGGTTTTTGAGACTTACATCATAGCCAAATTGACAACCACGAGACTCATCGGCCTCGATTGTGAGCCGAGGTTGATTTTCGCCCAAAAATTGTCGACAAAGTTCCGAGTAGTTTTAGACCCAGTTCGATGGCAAACGACCCAATGATAAAAACTCATCACATATGGCCATGACTCGGGGTTGATTTTTGCAAAAAAAATGACGTTTAGGTCGAGAAAATATGTTTTTTTTGTTTTTCGAGACAATATGGGCATGTGAGCTTTAGAGTTCCCGGAAGGGCCGGTGTGAACGAGCTTGAAACAATCTATAGAGAAACTGTAATTTCTAGTTTGAGGTTTTTTAGACTTACATCATAGCCAAAGTGACAAAAATAGAGACTCATCGGCCTCGATCGTGAGTCGAAGTTGATTTTCGCCCAAAAATGGCCGACAATGTTTTGAGCATTTTTAGACCCGGTTCGATGGCAAACGAGCCAACGATAAAAACTCATCCCTATGGCCTTGACACGGCGGTGATTTTTGTAAAAAAATGACGTTTAGGTCGAGAAAATACGTTTTTTTTTGTTTTTCAAGACAATAAGAGCACGTGAGCTTCCGAGTTCCGGGAAGTGCCGGTGTGAACGAGCTTGAAACAATCTATAGAGAAACCGTAATTCCCGGTTTGAGGTTTTTGAGCCCTACATCATAGCCAAAGTGACAACCACGAGAGACTAATCGGCTTCGACTCGTCGAAGAGGTTGATTTTCGCCCAAAAATTGTCGATAAAGTTTTGAGTAGTTTTAGACCCATTTCGATGGCAAACGACCCGATGATAAAAACTCATTGCATATGGCCATGCCACAGGGTTGATTTTCGCAAAAAAATGACGTTTAGGTCTAGAAAATACATTTTTTTTGTTTTTCGAGACAATACGGGCATATAAGCTTTTGAGTTCCTAGAATGACTGGTGTGAATGAGCTTGAAACAATCATTAGAGAAACTATAATTGCTAGTTTGAGGTTTTTTAGACCTACATCATAGCCAAAGTGACAAACATAGAGACTCATCGGCCTCGACCGTGAGCCGAGGTTGATTTTCGTCAAAAAAATGGCCGACAAAGTTTTGAGCAGTTTTAGACCCGGTTCGATGGCAAACGACCCAATGATAAAAACTCATCGCATATAGCCATGACTCGGGGTTGATTTTTGCAAAAAAAATGACGTTTAGGTCGAGAAAATATGTTTTTTTTGTTTTTCGAGACAATATGGGCATGTGAGCTTTAGAGTTCCTGGAAGGTCCGGTGTGAACGAGCTTGAAACAATCTATAGAGAAACCGTAATTTCTAGTTTGAGGTTTTTTAGACTTACATCATAGCCAAAGTGACAAAAATAGAGACTCATCGGCCTCGACTGTGAGTCGAAGTTGATTTTCGCCCAAAAATGGCCGACAATGTTTTGAGCAGTTTTAGACCCGGTTCGATGGCAAACGAGCCAACGATAAAAACTCATCCCTATGGCCATGACACGGGGGTGATTTTTGTAAAAAAATGACGTTTAGGTCGAGAAAATACGTTTTTTTTTGTTTTTCAAGACAATACGAGCACGTGAGCTTCCGAGTTCCGGAAGTGCCGGTGTGAACGAGCTTGAAACAATCTATAGAGAAACCGTAATTCCTGGTTTGAGGTTTTTGAGCCCTACATCATAGCCAAAGTGACAACCACGGAGACTCATCGGCTTCGACTCGTCGAGCAGAGGTTGATTTTCGCCCAAAAATTGTCGATAAAGTTTTGAGTAGTTTTAGACCCATTTCGATGGCAAACGACCCGATGATAAAAACTCATCGCATATGGCCATGCCACGGGGTTGATTTCTGCAAAAAAAATGACGTTTAGGTCGAGAAAATACATTTTTTTTGTTTTTCGAGACAATACGGGCATATAAGCTTTTGAGTTCCTAGAATGACCGGTGTGAACGAGCTTGAAACAATCATTAGAGAAACTATAATTGCTAGTTTGAGGTTTTTTAGACCTACATCATAGCCAAAGTGACAAACATAGAGACTCATCGGCCTCGACCGTGAGCCGAGGTTGATTTTCGTCAAAAAAATGGCCGACAAAGTTTTGAGCAGTTTTAGACCCGGTTCGATGGCAAACGACCCAATGATAAAAACTCATCGCATATAGCCATGACTCGGGGTTGATTTTTGCAAAAAAAATGACGTTTAGGTCGAGAAAATATGTTTTTTTTGTTTTTCGAGACAATATGGGCATGTGAGCTTTAGAGTTCCTGGAAGGTCCGGTGTGAACGAGCTTGAAACAATCTATAGAGAAACTGTAATTTCTAGTTTGAGGTTTTTTAGACTTACATCATAGCCAAAGTGACAAAAATAGAGACTCATCGGCCTCGACTGTGAGTCGAAGTTGATTTTCGCCCAAAAATGGCCGACAATGTTTTGAGCAGTTTTAGACCCGGTTCGATGGCAAACGAGCCAACGATAAAAACTCATCCCTATGGCCATGACTCGGGGGTGATTTTTGTAAAAAAATGACGTTTAGGTCGAGAAAATACGTTTTTTTTGTTTTTCAAGACAATACGAGCACGTGAGCTTCCGAGTTCCGGGAAGTGCCGGTGTGAACGAGCTTGAAACAATCTATAGAGAAACCGTAATTCCTGGTTTGAGGTTTTTGAGCCCTACATCATAGCCAAAGTGACAACCACGAGAGACTCATCGGCTTCGACTCGTCGAGCAGAGGTTGATTTTCGCCCAAAAATTGTCGATAAAGTTTTGAGTAGTTTTAGACCCATTTCGATGGCAAACGACCCGATGATAAAAACTCATTGCATATGGCCATGACTCGGGGTTGATTTCTGCAAAAAAATGACGTTTAGCTCGAGAAAATACATTTTTTTTGTTTTTCGAGACAATACGGGCGTATAAGCTTTTGAGTTCCTAGAATGACCGGTGTGAACGAGCTTGAAACAATCATTAGAGAAACTATAATTGCTAGTTTGAGGGTTTTTAGACCTACATCATAGCCAAAGTGACAAACATAGAGACTCATCGGCCTCGACCGTGAGTCGAAGTTGATTTTCGTCAAAAAAT
This sequence comes from Dovyalis caffra, assembly GCA_963924115.1. Lineage (NCBI taxonomy): Eukaryota > Viridiplantae > Streptophyta > Magnoliopsida > Malpighiales > Salicaceae > Dovyalis > Dovyalis caffra. Next base: position 190,226 of record CAWUPB010000164.1, on the reverse strand, counting down.
GGCCGACAAAGTTTTGAGCAGTTTTAGACCCGGTTCAATGGCAAACGACCCAATGATAAAAACTCATCGTATATGGCCATGACTCGGAGTTGATTTTTGCAAAAAAATGACGTTTAGGTCGAGAAAATATGTTTTTTTTGTTTTTCGAGACAATATGGGCATGTGAGCTTTAGAGTTCTCGGAAGGGCCGGTGTGAACGAGCTTGAAACAATCTATAGAGAAACTGTAATTTCTAGTTTGAGGTTTCTTAGACTTACATCATAGCCAAAGTGACAAAAATAGAGACTCATCGGCCTCGACTGTGAGTCGAAGTTGATTTTCGTCAAAAAATGGCCGATAAAGTTTTGAGCAGTTTTAGACCCGGTTCGATGGCAAACGAGCCAACGATAAAAACACATCCCTATGGCCATGACCTAGGGGTGATTGTTGTAAAAAAATGACGGTTAGGTCGAGAAAATACATTTTTTTAGTTTTTCGAGACAATACGGGCATGTGAGCTTTCGAGTTCCGGAAAGGGCTGGTGTGAACGAGCGTGAAACAATATATAAAGAAACTATAATTGCTGGTTTGAGATTTTTGAGACCTACATCATAGCCAAAGTGACAACCACAGAGACTCATCGGCCTCGACCGTGAGCCGAGGTTGATCTTTGCCCAAAAATTATCGATAAAGTTCGAGTAGTTCGAGACCCGGTTCGATGGCAAACGACCCAATGATAAAAAATCATCGCATATGGCCATGACACAGGAGTGTTTTTTGCAAAAAAAAATGACGTTTAGGTCGAGAAAATACGTTTTTTTAGTTTTTTGAGACAATATGGGCATGTGAGCTTCCGAGTTCCTGAAAGGGTCGGTGTGAACGAGCATGAAACAATCTATAGAGAAACCGTAATTGCTGGTTTGAGGTTGTTGAGACCTACATCGAGCCGAAGTGACAACCAGAGAGACTCAACGGCCTCGACCGTGAGCCGAGGTTGATTTTCACCCAAAAATTGTCGACAACGTTGTGAGTAGTTTTAGACCCGGTTCGATGGCAAACGACCCAATGATTAAAACTCATTGCATATGGCCATGACTCGGGGTTGATTTTAGCAAAAAAAATGACGTTTAGGTCGAGAAAATACTTTTTTCTTTTTGAGACAATACGGGCATGTGAGCTTTCGAGTTCTTGAAAGGGTCGGTGTGAACGAGCTTGAAACAATCTATAGAGAAATTGTAATTGCTGGTTTGAGGTTTTTGAGACCTACATCATAGCCAAAGTGACGACCACGGAGACTCATCGGCTTCGATCGTGAGTCGAGGTTGATTTTTGCCCAAAAATTGTCGACAAAGTTCTTAGTAGTTTTAGACCCGGTTCGATGGCAAACGACCTAATGGTAAAAACTCATCGCATATGGCCATGACACGGGGGTAATTTTTGCAAAACAAATGACGTTTAGGTCGAGAAAATATGTTTTTTTTGTTTTTCGAGACAATATGGGCATGTGAGCTTTAGAGTTCCTGGAAGGGCCGGTGTGAACGAGCTTGAAACAATCTATAGAGAAACCGTAATTTCTAGTTTGAGGTTTCTTAGACTTACATCATAGCCAAAGTGACAAAAATAGAGACTCATCGGCCTCGACTGTGAGTCGAAGTTGATTTTCGTCAAAAAATGGCCGATAAAGTTTTGAGCAGTTTTAGACCCAGTTCGATGGCAAACGAGCCAACGATAAAAACACATCCCTATGGCCATGACCTAGGGGTGATTGTTGTAAAAAAATGACGGTTAGGTCGAGAAAATACATTTTTTAGTTTTTCGAGACAATACGAGCATGTGAGCTTTCGAGTTCCGAAAGGGCTGGTGTGAACGAGCGTGAAACAATATATAAAGAAACTATAATTGCTGGTTTGAGATTTTTGAGACCTACATCATAGCCAAAGTGACAACCACAGAGACTCATCGGCCTCGACCGTGAGCCGAGGTTGATCTTTGCCCAAAAATTATCGATAAAGTTCGAGTAGTCTGAGACCCGGTTCGATGGCAAACGACCCAATGATAAAAAATCATCGCATATGGCCATGACACGGGAGTGTTTTTTGCAAAAAAAATGACGTTTAGGTCGAGAAAATATGTTTTTTTAGTTTTTTGAGACAATATGGGCATGTGAGCTTCCGAGTTCCTGAAAGGGCCGGTGTGAACGAGCATGAAACAATCTATAGAGAAACCGTAATTGCTGGTTTGAGGTTGTTGAGACCTACATCGTAGCCGAAGTGACAACCGGAGAGACTCAACGGCCTCGACCGTGAGCCGAGGTTGATTTTCACCCAAAAATTGTCGACAACGTTGTGAGTAGTTTTAGACCCGGTTCGATGGCAAACGACCCAATGATTAAAACTCATTGCATATGGCCATGACACCGGGGTTGATTTTAGCAAAAAAAATGACGTTTAGGTCGAGAAAATACTTTTTTCTTTTTCGAGACAATACGGGCATGTGAGCTTTCGAGTTCTTGAAAGGGTCGGTGTGAACGAGCTTGAAACAATCTATAGAGAAATTGTAATTGCTGGTTTGAGGTTTTTGAGCCCTACATCATAGCCAAAGTGACAACCACAGAGACTCATCGGCTTCGACTCGTCGGCAGAGGTTGATTTTCGCCCAAAAATTGTCGATAAAGTTTTGAGTAGTTTTAGACCCATTTCGATGGCAAACGACCCGATGATAAAAACTCATCGCATATGGCCATGACACGGGGTTGATTTTCGCAAAAAAAATGACGTTTAGCTCGAGAAAATACTTTTTTCTTTTTCGAGACAATACGGGCATGTGAGCTTTCGAGTTCTTGAAAGGGCTGGTGTGAACGAGCTTGAAACAATCTATAGAGAAATTGTAATTGCTGGTTTGAGGTTTTTGAGACCTACATCATAGCCAAAGTGACGACCACGAGAGACTCATCGGCTTCGATCGTGAGTCGAGGTTGATTTTTGCCCAAAAATTGTCGACAAAGTTACGAGTAGTTTTAGACCCGAGTTCGATGGCAAACGACCTAATGGTAAAAACTCATCGCATATGGCCATGACACGGGGGTAATTTTTGCAAAACAAATGACGTTTAGGTCGAGAAAATATGTTTTTTTTGTTTTTCGAGACAATATGGGCATGTGAGCTTTAGAGTTCCTGGAAGGGCCGGTGTGAACGAGCTTGAAACAATCTATAGAGAAACCGTAATTTCTAGTTTGAGGTTTCTTAGACTTACATCATAGCCAAAGTGACAAAAATAGAGACTCATCGGCCTCGACCGTGAGTCGAAGTTGATTTTCGTCAAAAAATGGCCGATAAAGTTTTGAGCAGTTTTAGACCCGGTTCGATGGCAAACGAGCCAACGATAAAAACACATCCCTATGGCCATGACCTAGGGGTGATTGTTGTAAAAAAATGACGGTTAGGTCGAGAAAATACATTTTTTTAGTTTTTCGAGACAATACGAGCATGTGAGCTTTCGAGTTCCGGAAAGGGCTGGTGTGAACGAGCGTGAAACAATATATAAAGAAACTATAATTGCTGGTTTGAGATTTTTGAGACCTACATCATAGCCAAAGTGACAACCACAGAGACTCATCGGCCTCGACCGTGAGCCGAGGTTGATCTTTGCCCAAAAATTATCGATAAAGTTCGAGTAGTTCGAGACCCGGTTCGATGGCAAACGACCCAATGATAAAAAATCATCGCATATGGCCATGACTCGGGAGTGTTTTTTGCAAAAAAAAATGACGTTTAGGTCGAGAAAATACGTTTTTTTAGTTTTTCGAGACAATATGGGCATGTGAGCTTCCGAGTTCCTGAAAGGGCCGGTGTGAACGAGCATGAAACAATCTATAGAGAAACCGTAATTGCTGGTTTGAGGTTGTTGAGACCTACATCGTAGCCGAAGTGACAACCAGAGAGACTCAACGGCCTCGACCGTGAGCCGAGGTTGATTTTCACCCAAAAATTGTCGACAACGTTGTGAGTAGTTTTAGACCCGGTTCGATGGCAAACGACCCAATGATTAAAACTCATTGCATATGGCCATGACACGGGGTTGATTTTAGCAAAAAAAATGACGTTTAGGTCGAGAAAATACTTTTTTCTTTTTGAGACAATACGGGCATGTGAGCTTTCGAGTTCTTGAAAGAGTCGGTGTGAACGAGCTTGAAACAATCTATAGAGAAATTGTAATTGCTGGTTTGAGGTTTTTGAGACCTACATCATAGCCAAAGTGACGACCACGGAGACTCATCGGCTTCGACTCGTGAGCCGAGGTTGATTTTTGCCCAAAAATTGTCGACAAAGTTCTTAGTAGTTTTAGACCCGAGTTCGATGGCAAACGACCTAATGGTAAAAACTCATCGCATATGGCCATGACACGGGGGTAATTTTTGCAAAACAAATGACGTTTAGGTCGAGAAAATATGTTTTTTTTGTTTTTCGAGACAATACGGGCATGTGAGCTTTAGAGTTCTCGGAAGGGCCGGTGTGAACGAGCTTGAAACAATCTATAGAGAAACTGTAATTTCTAGTTTGAGGTTTCTTAGACTTACATCATAGCCAAAGTGACAAAAATAGAGACTCATCGGCCTCGACCGTGAGTCGAAGTTGATTTTCGTCAAAAAATGGCCGATAAAGTTTTGAGCAGTTTTAGACCCGGTTCGATGGCAAACGAGCCAACGATAAAAACACATCCCTATGGCCATGACCTAGGGGTGATTGTTGTAAAAAAATGACGGTTAGGTCGAGAAAATACATTTTTTTAGTTTTTCGAGACAATACGAGCATGTGAGCTTTCGAGTTCCGAAAGGGCTGGTGTGAACGAGCGTGAAACAATATATAAAGAAACTATAATTGCTGGTTTGAGATTTTTGAGACCTACATCATAGCCAAAGTGACAACCACAGAGACTCATCGGCCTCGACTCGTGAGCCGAGGTTGATCTTTGCCCAAAAATTATCGATAAAGTTCGAGTAGTTCGAGACCCGGTTCGATGGCAAACGACCCAATGATAAAAAATCATCGCATATGGCCATGACACGGGAGTGTTTTTTGCAAAAAAAAATGACGTTTAGGTCGAGAAAATACGTTTTTTTAGTTTTTCGAGACAATATGGGCATGTGAGCTTCCGAGTTCCTGAAAGGGCCGGTGTGAACGAGCATGAAACAATCTATAGAGAAACCGTAATTGCTGGTTTGAGGTTGTTGAGACCTACATCGTAGCCGAAGTGACAACCGGAGAGACTCAACGGCCTCGACTCGTGAGCCGAGGTTGATTTTCACCCAAAAATTGTCGACAACGTTGTGAGTAGTTTTAGACCCGGTTCGATGGCAAACGACCCAATGATTAAAACTCATTGCATATGGCCATGACACGGGGTTGATTTTAGCAAAAAAAATGACGTTTAGGTCGAGAAAATACTTTTTTCTTTTCGAGACAATACGGGCATGTGAGCTTTCGAGTTCTTGAAAGGGCTGGTGTGAACGAGCTTGAAACAATCTATAGAGAAATTGTAATTGCTGGTTTGAGGTTTTTGAGACCTACATCATAGCCAAAGTGACAACCACAGAGACTCATCGGCTTCGACTTGTGAGTCGAGGTTGATTTTTGCCCAAAAATTGTCGACAAAGTTCGAGTAGTTTTAGACCCGAGTTCGATGGCAAACGACCTAATGGTAAAAACTCATCGCATATGGCCATGACACAGGGGTAATTTTTGCAAAACAAATGACGTTTAGGTCGAGAAAATATGTTTTTTTATTTTTCGAGACAATATGGGCATGTGAGCTTTCGAGTTCCTGGAAGGGTCGGTGTGAACGAGCTTGAAACAATTTATAGAGAAACTGTAATTGCTAGTTTGAGATTTTTTAGACCTACATCATTGCTAAAGTGACAAAAATATAGACTCATCGGCCTCGACTGTGAGGTGAGGTTGATTTTCGCCAAAAAATGGCCAACAAAGTTTTGAGTAATTTTAGACCCAATTCGATGGCAAACGAGCCAATGATAAAAACACATCCCTATGGCCATGACCTAGGGGTGATTGTTGTAAAAAAATAACGTTTAGGTCGAGAAAATACATTTTTTTGTTTTTCGAGACAATACGGGCATGTGAGCTTTCGAGTTCCGGAAAGGGCTGGTGTGAACGAGCGTGAAACAATATATAAAGAAACTGTAATTGCTGGTTTGAGATTTTTGAGACCTACATCATATCCAAAGTGACAACCACGGAGACTCATCGGCCTTGATCGTGAGTCGAGGTTGATCTTTGCCCAAAAATTATTGATAAAGTTCCGAGTAGTTTGAGACCCGGTTCGATGGCAAACGACCCAATGATAAAAAATCATCGCATATGGCCATGACACGGGAGTGTTTTTTGCAAAAAAAAATGACGTTTAGGTCGAGAAAATACGTTTTTTTAGTTTTTCGAGACAATATGGGCATGTGAGCTTCCGAGTTCCTGAAAGGGCCGGTGTGAACGAGCATGAAACAATCTATAGAGAAACTGTAATTGTTGGTTTGAGGTTGTTGAGACCTACATCGAGCCGAAGTGACAACCAGAGAGACTCATCGGCCTCGACCGTGAGTCGAGGTTGATTTTCACCCAAAAATTGTCGACAAAGTTGTGAGTAGTTTTAGACCCGGTTCGATGGCAAACGACCCAATGATTAAAACTCATTGCATATGGCCATGACCTCGGGTTGATTTTTGCAAAAAAAATGACGTTTAGGTCGAGAAAATACATTTTTTTTGTTTTTTGAGACAATACGGGCATGTGAGCTTCCGAGTTCCTAGAAGGACCGGTGTGAATGAGCTTGAAACAATCATTAGAGAAACTATAATTGCTAGTTTGAGGTTTTTTAGACCTACATCATAGCCAAAGTAACAAACATAGAGACTCATCGGCCTCGATCGTGAGCCGAGGTTGATTTTCGCCAAAAAATGGCCGACAAAGTTTTGAGCAGTTTTAGATCCTATTCGATGGCAAACTAGCCAACGATAAAAATAAATCCCTATGGCCATGACCCGGGGGTGATTGTTGTAAAAAAATGACGTTTAGGTCAAGAAAATACAATTTTTTAGTTTTTCAAGACAATACGGGAATGTGAGCTTCGAGTTCCCGAAAGGGTCGGTGTGAACGAGCTTGAAACAATCTATAGAGAAGCCGTAATTGCTGGTTTGAGGTTTTTGAGAACTACATCATAGCCAAAGTGACAACCACGGAGAGTCATCGGCCTCGACTGTGAGCCGAGGTTGATTTTCACCCAAAAATTGTCCACAAAGTTCCGAGTAGTTTTAGACCCGAGTTCGATGGAAAACGACCCAACGATAAAAACTCATCGCATATGGCCATGACACGGGGGTGATTTTTTCAAAAAAAATGACGTTTAGGTCAAGAAAATACGTTTTTTTTGCTTTTCGAGGCAATACGGCCATGTGAGCTTTCGAGTTCCTGGAACGGCCGGTGTGAACGAGCTTGAAGCAATATATAGAGAAACCGTAATTGCTAGTTTGAGGTTTTTTAGACCTACATCATAGCCAAAGTGACAAACATACGGACTCATCGGCCTCGACCGTGAGCCGAGGTTGATTTTCGTCAAAAAATGGCCGACAAAGTTTTGAGCAATTTTAGACCTAGTTCGATGGCAAACGAGCCAACGATAAAAACACATCCCTATGGCCATGACTCGGGGGTGATTGTTGTAAGAAAATGACGGTTAGGTTGAGAAAATACATTTTTTTAGTTTTTCGAGATAATACGGGCATGTGAGCTTTCGAGTTCCCGAAAGGGTCGGTGTGAACGAGCTTGAAACAATCTATAGAGAAACCGTAATTGCTGGTTTGAGGTTTTTGAGACCTACATCATAGACAAAGTGACAACCACGAGAGACTCATCGGCTTCGACCGTGAGCCGAGGTTGATTTTTGCCCAAAAATTATCGACAAAGTTCCGAGTAGTTTTAGACCCGGTTCGATGGTAAACGACCTAATGGTAAAAACTCATCGCATATGGCCATGACACTGGGGTAATTTTTGCAAAACAAATGACGTTTAGGTCGAGAAAATACGTTTTTTTGTTTTTCGAGACAATACGGGCATGTGAGCTTTCGAGTTCCTGGAAGGGTCGGTGTGAACGAGCTTGAAACAATCTATAGAGAAACCGTAATTGCTAGTTTGAGATTTTTTAGACCTACATCATTGCCAAAGTGACAAAAATATAGACTCATCGGCCTCGACCGTGAGCCGAGGTTGATTTTCGCCAAAAAATGGCCAACAAAGTTTTGAGTAATTTTAGGCCCAATTCGATGGCAAACGAGCCAATGATAAAAACACATCCCTATGGCCATGACCTGGGGGTGATTGTTGTAAAAAAATAACGTTTAGGTCGAGAAAATACATTTTTTTAGTTTTTTGAGACAATACGGGCATGTGAGGTTTCGAGTTCCGGAAAGGGTCGGTGTGAACGAGCGTGAAACAATATATAAAGAAACTGTAATTGCTGGTTTGAGATTTTTGAGACCTACATCATAGCCAAAGTGACAACCACAGAGACTCATCGGCTTCGACCGTGAGCCGTGGTTGATCTTTGCCCAAAAATTATCGACAAAGTTCGAGTAGTTTGAGACCCGGTTCAATGGCAAACGACCCAATGATAAAAAATCATCGCATATGGCCTTGACTCGGGGTGATTTTTGCAAAGAAAATGACGTTTAGGTCGAGAAAATACGTTTTTTTAGTTTTTTGAGACAATATGGGCATGTGAGCTTCCGAGCTCCCGAAAGGGCCGGTGTGAACGAGCATGAAACAATCTATAGAGAAACCGTAATTGCTGGTTTGAGGTTGTTGAGACCTACATCGAGCCAAAGTGACAACCGCGAGAGACTCATCGGCCTCGACTATGAGCCGAGGTTGATTTTGAGCCAAAAATTATCGACAAAGTTGTGAGTAGTTTTAGACCCGGTTCGATGGCAAACGACCCAATGATAAAAACTCATTGCATATGGCCATGACTCGGGGTTGATTTTTGCAAAAAAAATGACGTCTAGGTCGAGAAAATACATTTTTTTTGTTTTTCGAGACAATACGGGCATGTGAGCTTCCGAGTTCCCGGAAGGACCGGTGTGAACGAGCTTGAAACAATCATTAGAGAAACTATAATTGCTAGTTTGAGGTTTTTTAGACCTACATCATAGCCAAAGTAACAACGGCCTCGACTCGTGTGCCGAGGTTGATTTTCGCCAAAAAATGGCCGACAAAGTTTTGAGCAGCTTTAGACCTCGTTCGATGGCAAACTAGCCAACGATAAAAACTCATCCCTATGGCCATGACTCGGGGGTGATTGTTGTAAAAAAATGACGTTTAGGTAGAGAAAATACAATTTTTTAGTTTTTCAAGACAATACGGGAATGTGAGCTTCCGAGTTCCCGAAAGGGTCGGTGCGAACGAGCTTGAAACAATCTATAGAGAAACCGTAATTGCTGGTTTGAGGTTTTTGAGACCTACATCATAGCCAAAGTGACAACCACGAGAGACTCATCGGCTTCGACTCGTGAGCCGAGGTTGATTTTGCCCAAAAATTGTCGACAAAGTTCCGAGTAGTTTTAGACCCAGTTCGATGGCAAACGACCTAATGGTAAAAACTCATCGCATATGGCCATGACTCGGGGGTAATTTTTGTAAAAAAAATGACGTTTAGGTCGAGAAAATATGTTTTTTTATTTTTCGAGACAATATGGGCATGTGAGCTTTCGAGTTCCCGGAAGGGTCGGTGTGAACGAGCTTGAAACAATTTATAGAGAAACTATAATTGCTAGTTTGAGATTTTTTAGACCTACATCATTGCTAAAGTGACAAAAATATAGACTCATCGGCCTCGACTGTGAGGTGAGGTTGATTTTCGCCAAAAAATAGCCAACAAAGTTTTGAGTAATTTTAGACCCAGTTCGATGGCAAACGAGCCAATGATAAAAACACATCCCTATGGCCATGACCTAGGGGTGATTGTTGTAAAACAATAACGTTTAGGTCGAGAAAATACATTTTTTTAGTTTTTCGAGACAATACGGGCATGTGAGCTTTCGAGTTCCGGAAAGGGCTGGTGTGAACGAGCGTGAAACAATATATAAAGAAACCGTAATTGCTGGTTTGAGATTTTTGAGACCTACATCATAGCCAAAGTGACAACCACGGAGACTCATCGACCTCGACCGTGAGCCGAGGTTGATTTTCACCCAAAAATTATCGATAAAGTTCGAGTAGTTTTAGACCCGGTTCGATGGCAAACGACCCAATGATTAAAACTCATTGCATATGGCCATGACTCGGGGTTGATTTTTGCAAAAAAAAAATGACGTTTAGGTCGAGAAAATACATTTTTTTTGTTTTTTGAGACAATACGGGCATGTGAGCTTCCGAGTTCCTAGAAGGACCGGTGTGAATGAACTTGAAACAATCATTAGAGAAACTATAATTGCTAGTTTGAGGTTTTTTAGACCTACATCATAGCCAAAGTAACAAACATAGAGACTCATCGGCCTCGACTATGAGCCGAGGTTGATTTTCGCCAAAAAATGGCCGACAAAGTTTTGACCGAGTTTTAGACTTTGTTCGACGGCAAACTAGCCAACGATAAAAACACATCCCTATGGCCATGACCCGGGGGTGATTGTTGTAAAAAAATGACGTTTAGGTCGAGAAAATACAATTTTTTAGTTTTTCAAGACAATATGGGCATGTGAGCTTCCGAGTTCCCGGAAGGGTCGGTGTGAACGAGCTTGAAACAATCTATAGAGAAACCGTAATTGCTGGTTTGAGGTTTTTGAGACCTACATCATAGCCAAAGTGACAACCACAGAGACTCATCGGCTTCGACTCGTGAGCCGAGGTTGATTTTCGCCCAAAAATTATCCACAAAGTTTCGAGTAATTTTAGACCCGGTTCGATGGCAAACGACCCAATGATAAAAACTCATCGCATATGGCCATGACTCGGGGGTGATTTTTGCAAAAAAAATGACGTTTAGGTCGAGAAAATACGTTTTTTTATTTTTTCGAGGCAATACGGGCATGTGAGCTTTCGAGTTCCCGGAACGGCCGAGTGTGAACGAGACCGAAACAATCTATAGAGAAACCGTAATTGCTAGTTTGAGGTTTTTTACTCCTACATCATAGCCAAGGTGACAAACATAGAGACCGGCCTCGACCGTGAGCCGAGGTTGATTTTCGCCAAAAAATGGCCGATAAAATTTTGACCAGCTTTTAGACCCAGTTCGATGGAAAACGAGCCAACGATAAAAACACATCCCTATGGCCTTGACCCGGGGGTGATTGTTGTAAGAAAATGACGGTTAGTTCGAGAAAATACGTTTTTTTAGTTTTTCGAGACAATACGGGCACGTGAGCTTCCGAGTTCCCGAAAGGGCTGGTGTGAACGAGCTTGAAACAATCTATAAAGAAACTATAATTGCTGGTTTGAGGTTTTTGAGACCTACATCATAGCCAAAGTGACAACCACAGAGACTCATCGGCCTCGACCGTGAGCCGAGGTTGATTTTCGCCCAAAAATTGTCCACAATGTTCGAGTAGTTTTAGACCCGAGCTCGATGGCAAACGACTCAATGATAAAAACTCATCGCATATGGCCATGACCTAAGGTTGATTTTTACAAAAAAAAATGACGTTTAGGTCGAGAAAATACATTTTTTTTGTTTTTCGAGACAATACGGGCATGTGAGCTTTCGAGTTCCCGGAAGGACCGATGTGAACGAGCTTGAAACAATCATTAGGGAAACTATAATTGCTAGTTTGAGGTTTTTCGGACCTACATCATTGCCAAAGTGACAAACATAGAGACTTATCGGCCTCGACCGTGAGCCGAGGTTTATTTTCGCCAAAAAATGGCCGACAAAGTTTTGAGCGAGTTTTAGACCCAATTCGATGGCAAACGAGCCAACGATAAAAACACATCCCTATGGCCATGACCTAGGGGTGATTGTTGTAAAAAAATGATGGTTAGGTCGAGAAAATACATTTTTTTAGTTTTTCGAGACAATACGGGCATGTGAGCTTCCTAGTTTCGAAAGGGTCGGTGTGAACGAGCTTGAAACAATCTATAGAGAAACCGTAATTGCTGGTTTGAGGTTTTTGAGACCTACATCATAGCCAAAGTGACAACCACGTAGACTCATCGGCTTCGACCGTGAGCCGAGGTTGATTTTTGCCCAAAAATTGTCGACAAAGTTATGAGTAGTTTTAGACCCGGTTCGATGGCAAACGACCTAATGGTAAAAACTCATCGCATATGGCCATGACTCGGGGGTAATTTTTGCAAAAAAAATGACGTTTAGGTCGAGAAAATACATTATTTTTGTTTTTCGAGACAATACGGGCATGTGAGCTTTCGAGTTCCTATAAGGGCCGGTGTGAACGAGCTTGAAACAATCTATAGAGAAACCGTAATTCCCGGTTTGAGGTTTTTGAGACCTATATCATAGCAAAAGTGACAACCACAGAGACTCATCGGCCTCAACCGTGAGCCGAGGTTGATTTTTGCCCGTAAATCGTCGATAACGTTTTGAGTAGTTTTAGACCCGGTTCGATGGCAAACGACCCAATGATAAAAACACATCACATATGGCTAGGACTCGGGGTTGATTTTTACAAAAAAAATGACGTTTAGGTCGAAAAAATATGTTTTTTTTCTTTCTCGAGACAATACGGGCATTTGAGCTTTAGAGTTCCCGGAAGGGCCGGTGTGAACGAGCTTGAAACAATATATAGAGAAACTATAATTGCTAGTTTGAGGTTTTTTAGACCTACATCATAGCCAAAGTGACAAGCATAGAGACTCATCGTCCTCGACCGTGAGCCGAGGTTGATTTTCGCCAAAAAATGGCCGACAAAGTTTTGAGCAGTTTTAGACATTGTTCGACGGCAAACTAGCCAACGATAAAAACACATCCCTATGGCCATGACTCGGGGGTGATTGTTGTAAAAAAATGACGTTTAGGTCGAGAAAATACAATTTTTTAGTTTTTCAAGACAATATGGGCATGTGAGCTTCCGAGTTCCCGAAAGGGTTGGTGTGAACGAGCTTAAAACAATCTATAGAGAAACCGTAATTACCGGTTTGAGGTTTTTGAGACCTACATCATAGCCAAAGTGATAACCACAGAGACTCATCGGCTTCGACCGTGAGCCGAGGTTGATTTTCGCCCAAAAATTATCTACAAAGTTCCGAGTAATTTTAGACCCAGCTCGATGGCAAAGGACCCAATGATAAAAACTCATCGCATATGGCCATGACTCGGGGTGATTTTTGCAAAAAAAATGACGTTTAGTTCGAGAAAATACGTTTTTTTTTTTTTTCGAGGCAATACGGCATGTGAGCTTTCGAGTTCCCGGAACGGCCGGTGTGAACGAGCCCGAAACAATCTATAGAGAAACCGTAATTGCTAGTTTGAGGTTTTTTAGACCTACATGATAGCCAAAGTGACAAACATAGAGACTCATTGGCCTCGACCGTGAGCCGAGGTTGATTTTCGCCAAAAAATGGCCGACAAAGTTTTGAGCAATTTTACACCTAGTTCGATGGCAAACGAGCCAACGATAAAAACACATCCCTATGGCCATGACCCGGGGGTGATTGTTGTAAGAAAATGACGGTTAGTTCAAGAAAATACATTTTTTTAGTTTTCCGAGACAATACGGGCATGTGAGCTTCCGAGTTCCCGAAAGGGCCGGTGTGAACGAGCTTGAAACAATCTATACGAAACCGTAATTGCTGGTTTGAGGTTTTTGAGACCTACATGATAGGCAAAGTGACAACCACGAGACTCACTCGGCTTCGACTATGAGCCGAGGTTGATTTTTGCTCAAAAATTGTCGACAAAGTTCCGAGTAGTTTTAAACCCAGCTCGATGGCAAACGACCTAATGATAAAACGTCATCGCATATGGCCATGACTCGGGGTAATTTTTGCAAAAAAAATGACGTTTAGGTCGAGAAAATACATTTTTTTTGTTTTTCGAGACAATACGGCATGTGAGCTTCCGAGTTCCTATAAGGGCCGATGTGAACGAGCTTGAAACAATTTATATAGAAACCGTAATTGTTGGTTTGACGTTTTTGAGACCTACATCATAGCCAAAGTGACAACCACGGAGACTCATCGGCCTCAACCGTGAACCGAGGTTGATTTTAGCCCAAAAATTGTCGACAAAGTTCCGAGTAGTTTTAGATCCAGCTTGATGGCAAACAACCTAATGATAAAAACTCATCGCATATGGCCATGACTCGGGGTAATGTTTGCAAAAAAAATGATGTTTAGGTCGAGAAAATACATTTTTTTTGTTTTTCGAGACAATACGGCATGTGAGCTTCCGAGTTCCTATAAGGGCCGGTGTGAACGAGCTTGAAACAATTTATATAGAAACTCGTAATCGCTGGTTTTAGGTTTTTGAGACCTACATCATAGCCAAAGTGACAACCACGAGACTCGTCGGCCTCAATCGTGAGCCGAGGTTGATTTTTGCCTAAAAATTGTCGACAAAGTTCCGAGTAGTTTTAGACCCAGCTCGATGGCAAACGACCTAATGATAAAAACTCATCGCATATGGCCATGACTCGAGGGTAATTTTTGCAAAAAAAATGACGTTTAGGTCGAGAAAATACATTTTTTTTGTTTTTTGAGACAATACGGGCATGTGAGCTTCCGAGTTCCTATAAGGGCCGATGTGAACGAGCTTGAAACGATTTATAGAGAAACCGTAATTGCTGGTTTGAGGTTTTTGAGACCTACATCATAGCCAAAGTGACAACCACAGAGACTCATCGGCCTCAACCGTGAGCCGAGGTTGATTTTTGCCCAAAAATTGTCGACAAAGTTTTGAGTAGTTTTAGACCCGGTTCGATGGCAAACGACCCAATGATAAAAACTTAACACATATGGCCATGACTCGGGGTTGATTTTTGCAAAACAAAATGACGTTTAGGTCGAGAAAGTATGTTTTTTTCTCTTTCTCGAGACAATACGGGCATGTGAGCTTTAGAGTTCTTGGAAGGGCCGTTGTGAACGAGCTTGAAACAATCTATAAAGAAACCGTAATTGCTAGTTTGAGGTTTTTTAAACCTACATCATAGCCAAAGTGACAAACATAGAGACTCATCGGCCTCGACCGTGAGCCGAGGTGGATTCTCGCCAAAAAATGGCCGACAAAGTTTTGAGCAGTTTTAGACCTCGTTCGATGGCAAACTAGCCAACGATAAAAACACATCCCTATGGCCATGACTCGGGGGTGATTGTTGTAAAAAAATGACGTTTAGGTCGAGAAAATACAATTTTTTAGTTTTTCAAGACAATACGTGCATGTGAGCTTTTGAGTTCCCGAAAGGGTCGGTGTGAACGAGCTTGAAACAATCTATAGAGAAACCGCAATTACTCGGTTTGAGGTTTTTGAGACCTACATCATAGCCAAAGTGAAAACCACAGAGACTCATCGGCCTCGATTGTGAGCCGAGGTTGATTTTCAACCAAAAATTGTCCACAAAGTTCGAGTAGTTTTAGACCCGGCTCGATGGCAAACGACCCAATGATAAAAACTCATTGCATATGGCCATGACTCGGGGGTGATTTTTGTACAAAAAATGACATTTAGGTTGAGAAAATACGTTTTTTTTTGTTTTTCGAGGCAATACGGGCATGTGAGCTTTCAAGTTCCCGGAACGGCCGGTGTGAACGAGCTTGAAACAATCTATAGAGAAACCGTAATTGCTAGTTTGAGGTTTTTTACTCCTACATCATAGCCAAAGTGACAAACATAGTAGACCGGCCTCGACCGTGAGCCGAGGTTGATTTTCGCCAAAAAATGACCGATAAAGTTTTGACCAGCTTTAGACCCGGCTCGATGGAAAACGAGCCAACAATAAAAACACATCCCAATGGCCATGACCCGGGGGTGATTGTTGTAAGAAAATAATCGGTTAGTTCGAGAAAATACATTTTTTTAGTTTTTCAAGACAATATGGGCACATGAGCTTCCGAGTTCCCGGAAGGGTCGGTGTGAACGAGCTTGAAACAATCTATAAAGAAACTATAATTACCGGTTTTAGGTTTTTGAGACCTACATCATAGCCAAAGTGACAACCACAGAGACTCATCGACCTCGACCGTGAGCCGAGGTTGATTTTCGCCCAAAAATTGTCCACAATGTTCCGAGTAGTTTTAGACCCAGCTCGATGGCAAACGACTCAATGATAAAAACTCATCGCATATGGCCATGACCCGGGGTTGATTTTTACAAAAACAAATGACGTTTAGGTCGAGAAAATACATTTTTTTTGTTTTTCGAGACAATACGGCATGTGAGCTTTCGAGTTCCCGGAAGGACCGATGTGAACGAGCTTGAAACAATCATTAGAGAAACTATAATTGCTAGTTTGAGGTTTTTTAGACCTACATCATAGCCAAAGTGACAAACATAGAGACTCATCGGCCTCGACCGTGAGCCGAGGTTGATTTTCGCCAAAAAATGGCCGACAAAGTTTTGAGCGCTTTTAAACTTTGTTCGACTGGAAAACTAGCCAACGATAAAAACACATCCCTATGGCCATGACTCGGGGGTGATTCTTGTAAAAAAATGACGTTTAGGTCGAGAAAATACAATTTTTTAGTTTTTCAAGACAATACGGCATGTGAGCTTCCGAGTTCCCGAAAGGGTCGGTGTGAACGAGCTTGAAACAATCTATAGAGAAACCGTAATTACCGGTTTGAGGTTTTTGAGACCTACATCATAGCCAATGTGACAACCACGAGACTCATCGGCCTCGACCGTGAGCCGAGGTTGATGTTTGCCCAAAAATTATCGACAAAGTTCGAGTATTTTGAGACCCGGCTCGATGGCAAACGACCCAATGATAAAAACTCATCGCATATGGCCAGGACTCGGGGGTGATTTTTCCAAAAAAAATGACGTTTAGGACGAGAAAATACGTTTTTTTTGTTTTTCGAGACAATATGGGTATTTGAGCTTTCGAGTTCCCGAAAGGGCCGTGTGAACGAGCTTGAAACTATAATTATAGGTTTGAGATTTTTGAGACCTACATCATAGCCAAAGTGACAACCACAGAGACTCATCGGCTTCGACCGTGAGCCGAGGTTGATTTTCGCCCAAAAATTGTCCACAAAGTTTTGAGTAATTTTAGACCCGGCTCGATGGCAAACGACCCTATGATAAAAACTCATCGCATATGGCCATGACTCGGGGGTATTTTTGCAAAAAAAAATGACGTTTAGGTCGAGAAAATACATTTTTTTTGTTTTTCGAGATAATACGGCATGTGAGCTTTCGAGTTCCCGGAAGGACCGGTGTGAACGAGCTTGAAACAATCATTAGAGAAACTATAATTGCTAGTTTGGGGTTTTTTGGACCTACATCATAGCCAAAGTGACAAACATAGAGACTCATCGGCCTCGACCGTGAGCCGAGGTTGATTTTCGCCAAAAAATGGCCGACAAAGTTTTGAGCAGCTTTAGACCCAATTCGATGGCAAACGAGCCAACGATAAAAACACATCCCTATGGCCATGACCTAGGGGTGATTGTTGTAAAAAAATGATGGTTAGGTCAAGAAAATACATTTTTTTAGTTTTTCGAGACAATACGAGCATGTGAGCTTCCGAGTTTCCGAAAGTGGTCGGTGTGAACGAGTTTGAAACAATCTATAGAGAAACCGTAATTGCTGGTTTGAGGTTTTTGAGACCTACATCATAGCCAATGTGACAACCACAGAGATTCATCGGCTTCGACCGTGAGCTGAGGTGGATTTTTGCTCAAAAATTATCGACAAACTTCGAGTAGTTTTAGACCCAGCTCGATGGCAAAGGACCTAATGGTAAAAACTAATCGCATATGGCCATGACTCGGGGTAATTTTTGCAAAAAAAATGACGTTTAGGTCGAGAAAATACATTTTTTTTGTATTTCGAGACAATACGGGCATGTGAGCTTCCGAGTTCCTATAAGGGCCGGTGTGAACGAGCTTGAAACAATCTATAGAGAAACCGTAATCGCTGGTTTGAGGTTTTTGAGACCTATATCATAGCCAAAGTCACAACCACAGAGACTCATCGGCCTCAACCGTGAGCCGAGGTTGATTTTTGCCCGTAAATTGTCGATAATGTTTTGAGTAGTTTTAGACCCAGTTCGATGGCAAACGACCCAATGATAAAAACACATCACATATGGCTAGGACTCGGGGTTGATTTTTTCAAAAAAATGACGTTTAGGTCGAGAAAATATGTTTTTTTTCCTTTCTCGAGACAATACGGGCATGTGAGCTTTAGAGTTCCCGGAAGGGCCGGTGTGAACCAGCTTGAAACAATCTATAGAGGAACTATAATTGCTAGTTTGAGGTTTTTTAGACCTACATCATAGCCAAAGTGACAAACATAGAGACTCATCGTCCTCGACCGTGAGCCGAGGTTGATTTTCGCCAAAAAATGGCCGACAAAGTTTTGAGCGAGTTTTAGACTTTGTTCGACGCGCAAACTAGCCAATGATAAAAACACATCCCTATGGCCATGACCCGGGGGTGATTGTTGTAAAAAAATGACGTTTAGGTCGAGAAAATACAATTTTTTAGTTTTTCAAGACAATACGGCATGTGAGCTTTCGAGTTCCCGAAAGGGTCGGTGTGAACGAGCTTGAAACAATCTATAGAGAAACCGTAATTACCGGTTTGAGGTTTTTGAGACCTACATCATAGCCAATGTGACAACCACGAGACTCATCGGCCTCGACCGTGAGCCGAGGTTGATGTTTGCCCAAAAATTATCGACAAAGTTCCGAGTAGTTTGAGACCCGGCTCGATGGCAAATGACCCAATGATAAAAACTCATCGCATATGGCCAGGACTCGGGGGTGATTTTTCCAAAAAAAATGACGTTTAGGACGAGAAAATACGTTTTTTTAGTTTTTCGAGACAATATGGGCATTTGAGCTTCCGAGTTCCCGAAAGGGCCGTGTGAACGAGCTTGAAACTCGTAATTACGGGTTTGAGATTTTTGAGACCTACATCATAGCCAAAGTGACAACCACGGACACTCATCGGCCTCGACCGTGAGCCGAGGTTGATTTTCGCCCAAAAATTGTCGACAAAGTTGTGAGTAGTTTTAGACCCGGCTCGATGGCAAACGACTCAATGATAAAAACACATCGCATATGGCCATGACTCGGGGTTGATTTTTACAAAAAAAAATGACGTTTAGGTCGAGAAAATACATTTTTTTTGTTTTTCGAGACAATACGGGCATGTGAGATTTCGAGTTCCCGGAAGGACCGGTGTGAACGAGCTTGAAACAATCATTAGAGAAACTATAATTGCTAGTTTGAGGTTTTTTAGACCTACATCATAGCCAAATTGACAAACATAGAGACTCATCGGCCTCGACCGTGAGCCGAGGTTGATTTTCGCCATAAAATGGCCGACAAAGTTTTGAGCAGCTTTAGACCCAATTCGATGGCAAACGACCTAATGGTAAAAACGCATCGCATATGGCCATGACCCGAGGGTAATTTTTGCAAAAAAAATCACGTTTAGGTCGAGAAAATACATTTTTTTTGTCTTTCAAGAAAATACGGCATGTGAGCTTCCGAGTTCCTATAAGTGGCCGGTGCGAACGAGCTTGAAACAATCTATAGAGAAACCGTAATTGCTGTTTTGAGGTTTTTGAGACCTATATCATAGCCAAAGTGACAACCACGGAGACTCATCGGCCTCAACCGTGAGCCGAGGTTGATTTTTGCCCAAAAATTGTCGACAAAGTTTTTAGTAGTTTTAGACCCGGCTCGATGGCAAACGACCCAATGATAAAAACACATCACATATGGCTAGGACTCGGGGTTGATTTTTGCAAAAAAAAATGACGTTTAGGTCGAGAAAATATGTTTTTCTTTCTTTCTCGAGACAATACGGGCATGTGAGCTTTAGAGTTCCCGGAAGGGCCGGTGTGAACGAGCTTGAAACAATCTATAGAGAAACTATAATTGCTAGTTTGAGGTTTTTTAGACCTACATCATAGCCAAAGTGACAAACATAGAGACTCATCGTCCTCGACCGTGAGCCGAGGTTGATTTTCGCCAAAAAATGGCCGACAAAGTTTTGAGCAGCTTTAGACTTTGTTCCACAACAAACTAGCCAACGATAAAAACACATCCCTATGGCCATGACCCGGGGGTGATTGTTGTAAAAAAATGACGTTTAGGTCGAGAAAATACAATTTTTTAGTTTTTCAAGACAATATGGGCATGTGAGCTTCCGAGTTCCCGAAAGTGGTCGGTGTGAACGAGCTTGAAACAATCTATAGAGAAACCGTAATTATTGGTTTGACATTTTTGAGACCTACATCATAGCCAAAGTGACAACCACGGAGACTCATCGGCTTCGACCGTGAGCCGAGGTTGATTTTCGCCCAAAAATTGTCCACAAAGTTCCGAGTAATTTTAGACCCGGTTCGATGGCAAACAACCCAATGATAAAAACTCATCGCATATGGCCAAGACTCGGGGGTGATTTTTGCAAAAACAAATGACGTTTAGGTCGAGAAAATACATTTTTTTTGTTTTTCGAGACAATACGGGCATGTGAGCTTCCGAGTTCCTATAAGGGCCGATGTGAACGAGCTTGAAACAATTTATAGAGAAACCGTAATTGCTGGTTTGAGGTTTTTGAGACCTACATCATAGCCAAAGTGACAACAACAGAGACTCATCGGCCTCACTCGTGAGCCGAGGTTGATTTTTGCCCAAAAATTGTCGACAAAGTTTTGAGTAGTTTTAGACCCGGTTCGATGGCAAACGACCCAATGATAAAAACTTAACACATATGGCCATGACTCGGGGTTGGTTTTTGCAAAAAAAATGATGTTTAGGTCGAGTAAATATGTTTTTTTTTCTTTCTCGAGACAATACGGGCATGTGAGCTTCCGAATTCCCGAAAGTGGTCGGTGTGAACGAGCTTGAAACAATCTATAGAGAAACCGTAATTACCGGTTTGACATTTTTGAGACCTACATCATAGCCAAACCGACAACCACGGAGACTCATCGGCTTCGACCGTGAGGTGAGGTTGATTTTCGCCCAAAAATTGTCCACAAAGTTTTGAGTAGTTTTAGACCCGGTTCGATGGCAAACGACCCAATGATAAAAACTCATCGCATATGGCCATGACTCGGGGTTGTTTTTTGCAAAAAAAAATGACGTTTAGGTCGAGAAAATATGTTTTTTTTTCTTCCTCGAGACAATACGGGCATGTGAGCTTTAGAGTTCCCGGAAGGGCCGGTGTGAACGAGCTTGAAACAATCTATAAAGAAACCGTAATTGCTAGTTTGAAGTTTTTTAGACCTACATCATAGCCAAAGTGACAAACATAGAGTCATCGGCCTCGACCGTGAGCCGAGGTTGATTCTCGCCAAAAAATGGCCGACAAAGTTTTGAGTAGTTTTAGACCCCGTTCGATGGCAAACTAGCCAACGATAAAAACATATCCCTATGGCCATGACTCGGGGGTGATTGTTGTAAAAAAATGACGTTTAGGTCGAGAAAATACAATTTTTTAGTTTTTCAAGACAATACGAGCATGTGAGCTTTCGAGTTCCCGAAAGGGTCGGTGTGAACGAGCTTGAAACAATCTATAGAGAAACCGTAATTACTGGTTTGAGGTTTTTGAGACTTACATCATAGCCAAAGTGACAACCACAGAGACTCATCGGCCTCGATCGTGAGCCGAGGTTGATTTTCAACCAAAAATTGTCCACAAAGTTCGAGTAGTTTTAGACCCAGTTCGATGGCAAATGACCCAATGATAAAAACTCATTGCATATGGCCATGACTCGGGGGTGATTTTTGTAAAAAAAATGACGTTTAGGTGGAGAAAATACGTTTTTTTTGTTTTTCGAGGCAATACGGGCATGTGAGCTTTCGAGTTCCCGGAACGGCCGGCGTGAACGAGCTTGAAACAATCTATAGAGAAATTGTAATTGCTAGTTTGAGGTTTTTTACTCCTACATCATAGCAAAAGTGACAAACATAGAGACTCATCGGCCTCGACCGTTAGTCGAGGTTGATTTTCGCCAAAAAATGGCCGACAAAGTTTTGAGCAATTTTAAACCCGGTTCGATGGCAAACGAGCCAACGATAAAAACACATCCCTATGGCCATGACACGGGGGTGATTGTTGTAAGAAAATGACGAGTTAGTTCGAGAAAATACATTTTTTTAGTTTTTCGAGACAATACGAGCATGTGAGCTTCCGAGTTCCCGAAAGGGTCGGTGTGAACGAGCTTGAAACAATCTATAGAGAAACCGTAATTGCTGGTTTGAGGTTTTTGAGTCCTACATCATAGCGAAAGTGACAACCACAGAGACTCATCGGCTTCGACAGTGAGTCGAGGTTGATTTTTGCCCAAAAATTGTCGACAAAGTTCCGAGTAGTTTTAGACCCAGTTCGATGGCAAACGACCTAATGCTAAAAAATCATCGCATATCGCCATGACTCGGGGGTAATTTTTGCAAAAAAAATGACGTTTAGGTCGAGAAAATACTTTTTTTTTGTTTTTCGAGACAATACGGGCATGTGAGCTTTCGAGTTCTCGTAAGGGCCGATGTGAACGAGCTTGAAACAATTTGTAGAGAAACCGTAATTGCTAGTTTGAGGTTTTTGAGACCTACATCATAGCCAAAGTGACAACCACAGAGACTCATCGGCCTCCACCGTGAGCCGAGGTTGATTTTTGCCCAAAAATTGTCGACAAAGTTTTGAGTAGTTTTAGACCCGGTTCGATGGCAAACGACCCAATGATAAAAACTCATCACATCCGGCCATGTCCCGGGGTTGATTTTTGCAAAAAAAAGATGTTTAGGTCGAGTAAATATGTTTTTTTTTTCTTTCTCGAGACAATACGGGCATGTGAGCTTTAGAGTTTCGGAAGGGCCGGTGTGAACGAGCTTGAAACAATCTATAAAGAAACCGTAATTGCTAGTTTGAGGTTTTTTAGACCTACATCATAGCCAAAGTGACAAACATAGAGACCCATCGACCTCGACCGTGAGCCGAGGTTGATTTTCGCCAAAAAATGGCCGACAAAGTTTTCGAGCAACTTTAAACCCAATTCGATGGCAAACGAGCCAACGATAAAAACACATCCCTATGGCCATGACACGGGGGTGATTGTTGTAAGAAAATGACGGTTAGTTCGAGAAAATACATTTTTTTAGTTTTTCGAGACAATACGGGCATGTGAGCTTCCGAGTTCTCGAAAGGGTCGGTGTGAACGAGCTTGAAACAATCTATAGAGAAACCGTAATTGCTGGTTTGAGGTTTTTGAGTCCTACATCATAGCGAAAGTGACAACCACAGAGACTCATCGGCTTCGACGATGAGTCGAGGTTGATTTTTGCCCAAAAATTGTCGACAAAGTTCCGAGTAGTTTTAGACCCGGTTCGATGGCAAACGACCTAATGCTAAAAAATCATCGCATATCGCCATGACTCGGGGGTAATATTTGCAAAAAAATGACGTTTAGGTGGAGAAAATACGTTTTTTTTGTTTTTCGAGGCAATACGGGCATGTGAGCTTTCGAGTTCCCGGAACGGCCGGCGTGAACGAGCTTGAAACAATCTATAGAGAAATTGTAATTGCTAGTTTGAGGTTTTTTACTCCTACATCATAGCAAAAGTGACAAACATAGAGACTCATCGGCCTCGACCGTTAGCCGAGGTTGATTTTCGCCAAAAAATGGCCGACAAAGTTTTGAGCAATTTTAAACCCGGTTCGATGGCAAACGAGCCAACGATAAAAACACATCCCTATGGCCATGACACGGGGGTGATTGTTGTAAGAAAATGACGGTTAGTTCGAGAAAATACATTTTTTTAGTTTTTCGAGACAATACGAGCATGTGAGCTTCCGAGTTCCCGAAAGTGCTCGGTGTGAACGAGCTTGAAACAATCTATAGAGAAACCGTAATTGCTGGTTTGAGGTTTTTGAGTCCTACATCATAGCGAAAGTGACAACCACGGAGACTCATCGGCTTCGACGATGAGCCGAGGTTGATTTTTGCCCAAAAATTGTCGACAAAGTTCGAGTAGTTTTAGACCCGGTTCGATGGCAAACGACCTAATGCTAAAAAATCATCGCATATCGCCATGACTCGGCGGTAATTTTTGCAAAAAAAATGACGTTTAGGTCGAGAAAATACTTTTTTTTGTTTTTCGAGACAATACGGGCATGTGAGCTTTCGAGTTCCCGTAAGGGCCGATGTGAACGAGCTTGAAACAATTTGTAGAGAAACCGTAATTGCTAGTTTGAGGTTTTTGAGACCTACATCATAGCCAAAGTGACAACCACAGAGACTCATCGGCCTCCACTCGTGAGCCGAGGTTGATTTTCAACCAAAAATTGTCCACAAAGTTCGAGTAGTTTTAGACCCGGCTCGATGGCAAATGACCCAATGATAAAAACTCATTGCATATGGCCATGACCCGGGGTGATTTTTGTAAAAAAAAGACGTTTAGGTGGAGAAAATACGCTTTTTTTTGTTTTTCGAGGCAATACGGGCATGTGAGCTTTCGAGTTCCCGGAACGGCCGGCGTGAACGAGCTTGAAACAATCTATAGAGAAATTGTAATTGCTAGTTTGAGGTTTTTTACTCCTACATCATAGCAAAAGTGACAAACATAGAGACTCATCGGCCTCGACCGTGAGCCGAGGTTGATTTTCGCCAAAAAATGGCCGACAAAGTTTTGAGCAATTTTAAACCCGGTTCGATGGCAAACGAGCCAACGATAAAAACACATCCCTATGGCCATGACCCGGGGGTGATTTTTGTAAGAAAATGATGGTTAGTTCGAGAAAATACATTTTTTTAGTTTTTCGAGACAATACGAGCATGTGAGCTTCCGAGTTCCCGAAAGGGTCGGTGTGAACGAGCTTGAAATAATCTATAGAGAAACCGTAATTGCTGGTTTGAGGTTTTTGAGTCCTACATCATAGCGAAAGTGACAACCACGGAGACTCATCGGCTTCGACAGTGAGTCGAGGTTGATTTTTGCCCAAAAATTGTCGACAAAGTTCCGAGTAGTTTTAGACCCGGTTCGATGGCAAACGACCTAATGCTAAAAAATCATCGCATATCGCCATGACTCGGGGGTAATTTTTGTAAAAAAAATGACGTTTAGGTCGAGAAAATACTTTTTTTTGTTTTTCGAGACAATACGGGCATGTGAGCTTTCGAGTTCCCGTAAGGGCCGATGTGAACGAGTTTGAAACAATTTGTAGAGAAACCGTAATTGCTAGTTTGAGGTTTTTAAGACCTACATCATAGCCAAAGTGACAACCACGAGACTCATCGGCCTCCACCGTGAGCCGAGGTTGATTTTTGCCCAAAAATTGTCGACAAAGTTTTAAGCGAGTTTTAGACCCGAGTTCGATGGAAAACGACCCAATGATAAAAACTCATCACATATGCCCATGACTCGGGGTTGATTTTTGCAAAAACAATGATGTTTAGGTCGAGTAAATATGTTTTTTTTTCTTTCTCGAGACAATACGGGCATGTGAGCTTTAGAGTTTCGGAAGGGCCGGTGTGAACGAGCTTGAAACAATCTATAAAGAAACCGTAATTGCTAGTTTGAGGTTTTTTAGACCTACATCATAGCCAAAGTGACAAACATAGAGACTCATCGGCCTCGACCGTGAGTCGAGGTTGATTTTCGCCAAAAAATGGCCGACAAAGTTTTGAGCGAGTTTTAGACCCTATTCGATGGCAAACTAGCCAATGATAAAAACACATCCCTATGTCCATGACCCGGGGGTGATTGTTGTAAAAAAATGACGTTTAGGTCGAGAAAATACAATTTTTTTGTTTTTCAAGAAAATACGGGCATGTGAGCTTTCGAGTTTCGAAAGGGTCGGTGTGAACGAGCTTGAAACAATCTATAGAGAAACCGTAATTGCTAGTTTGTGGTTTTTGAGACCTATATCATAGCCAAAGTGACAACCACAGAGACTCATCGGCCTCGACCGTGAGCCGAGGTTGATTTTCACCCAAAAATTGTCGACAAAGTTCCGAGTCGTTTTAGACCCGGCTCGATGGCGAATGACCCAATGATCAAAACTCATCGCATATGGCCATGACTCGGGGGTGATTTTTGCAAAAAAAATGATGTTTAGGTCGAGAAAATACGTTTTTTTGTTTTTCGAGGCAATACCGGCATGTGAGCTTTCGAGTTCCCGGAACGGCGGTGTGAACGAGCTTGAAACAATCTATAGAGAAACTATAATTCCTAATTTGACGTTTTTTAGACCTACATCATAGCAAAAGTGACAAACATAGAGACTCATCGGCCTCGACCGTGAGCCGAGGTCGATTTTCGCCAAAAAATGGCCGACAAAGTTTTGAGCAGCTTTAGACGCCGTTAGATGGCAAACTAGCCAACGATAAAAACACATCCCTATGGCCATGACACGGGGGTGATTCTTGTAAAAAAATGACGTTTAGGTCGAGAAAATACATTTTTTTAGTTTTTCAAGACAATACGGGCATGTGAGCTTCCGAGTTCCCGAAAGGGCTGGTGTGAACGAGCTTGAAACAATCTATAGAGAAACCGTAATTGCTGGTTGGAGGTTTTTGAGACCTACATCATAGCCAAAGTGACAACCACAGAGACTCATCGGCTTCGATCGTGTTCCGAGGTTGATTTTCGCCCAAAAATTATCGACAAAGTTACGAGCAGTTTTAGATCCGGTTCGATGGTAAACTAGCCAACGATAAAAACTCATAGCATATGGCAATGACCTAGGGGTATTTTTGAAAAAAAAATGACGTTTAGGTCGAGAAAATACGTTTTTTTTTGTTTTTCGAGACAATACGGACACGTGAGCTTCCGAGTTCCCGGAAGGGTCGGTGTGAACGAGCTTGAAACAATCTATAGAGAAACCGTAATTGCTGGTTTGAGGTTTTTGAGACCTACATCATAGCCAAAGTGGCAACCACGGACACTCATCGGCCTCGACCGTGAGCCGAGGTTGATTTTCGCCCAAAAATTGTCGACAAAGTTTTAAGTAGTTTTAGACCCGGTTCGATGGCAAACAATCCAATGATAAAAACTCATCGCATATGGCCATGACTCGGGGTTGGTTTTTTCAAAAACAAATGACGTTTAGGTCGAGAAAATATGTTTTTTTTCTTTCTCGAGACAATACGGGCATGTGAGCTTTAGAGTTCCTGGAAGGGCCGGTGTGAACGAGCTTGAAACAATCTATAAAGAAACCGTAATTGCTAGTTTGAAGTTTTTTAGACCTACATCATAGCCAAAGTGACAAACATAGAGTCATCGGCCTCGACCGTGAGTCGAGGTTGATTCTCGCCAAAAAATGGCCGATAAAGTTTTGAGTGGTTTTAGACCCCGTTCGATGGCAAACTAGCCAACGATAAAAACATATCCCTATGGCCATGACTCGGGGGTGATTGTTGTAAAAAAATGACGTTTAGGTCGAGAAAATACAATTTTTTAGTTTTTCAAGACAATACGGGCATGTGAGCTTTCGAGTTCTCGAAAGGGTCGGTGTGAACGAGCTTGAAACAATCTATAGAGAAACTGTAATTACCGGTTTGAGGTTTTTGAGACCTACATCATAGCCAAAGTGACAACCACAGAGACTCATCGGCCTCGACCGTGAGCCGAGGTTGATTTTCAACCAAAAATTGTCCACAAAGTTCGAGTAGTTTTAGACCCGGTTCGATGGCAAATGACCCAATGATAAAAACTCATTGCATATGGCCATGACACGGGGTAATTTTTGTAAAAAAAATGACGTTTCGGTGGAGAAAATACGTTTTTTTTGTTTTTCGAGGCAATACGGGCATGTGAGCTTTCGAGTTCCTGGAACGGCCGGCGTGAACGAGCTTGAAACAATCTATAGAGAAATTGTAATTGCTAGTTTGAGGTTTTTTACTCCTACATCATAGCAAAAGTGACAAACATAGAGACTCATCGGCCTTGATCGTGAGTCGAGGTTGATTTTCGCCAAAAAATGGCCGACAATGTTTTGAGCAATTTTAAACCCGAGTTCGATGGCAAACGAGCCAACGATAAAAACACATCCCTATGGCCATGACACGGGGGTGATTGTTGTAAGAAAATGACGGTTAGTTCGAGAAAATACATTTTTTTAGTTTTTCGAGACAATACGAGCATGTGAGCTTCCGAGTTCTCGAAAGGGCTGGTGTGAACGAG
Organism: Dovyalis caffra; assembly: GCA_963924115.1. Classification (NCBI taxonomy): domain Eukaryota; kingdom Viridiplantae; phylum Streptophyta; class Magnoliopsida; order Malpighiales; family Salicaceae; genus Dovyalis; species Dovyalis caffra. The sequence continues at coordinate 161,934 of CAWUPB010000164.1, read as the reverse complement.
CTTGAAACAATCTATAAAGAAACTGTAATTGCTGGTTTGAGGTTTTTGAGTCCTACATCATAGCGAAAGTGACAACCACGGAGACTCATCGGCTTCGACGGTGAGTCGAGGTTGATTTTTGCCCAAAAATTGTCGACAAAGTTCGAGTAGTTTTAGACCCGGTTCGATGGCAAACGACCTAATGCTAAAAAATCATCGCATATCGCCATGACTCGGGGGTAATTTTTGCAAAAAAAATGACGTTTAGGTCGAGAAAATAATTTTTTTTTGTTTTTCGAGACAATACGGGCATGTGAGCTTTCGAGTTCCTGTAAGGGCCGATGTGAACGAGCTTGAAACAATTTATAGAGAAACTGTAATTGCTAGTTTGAGGTTTTTGAGACCTACATCATAGCCAAAGTGACAACCACAGAGACTCATCGGCCTCCACCGTGAGTCGAGGTTGATTTTTGCCCAAAAATTGTCGACAAAGTTTTGAGTAGTTTTAGACCCGGTTCGATGGCAAACGACCCAATGATAAAAACTCATCACATATGGCCATGACTCGGGGTTGATTTTTGCAAAAAAAATGATGTTTAGGTCGAGTAAATATGTTTTTTTTTCTTTCTCGAGACAATACGGGCATGTGAGCTTTAGAGTTTCGGAAGGGCCGGTGTGAACGAGCTTGAAACAATCTATAAAGAAACCGTAATTGCTAGTTTGAGGTTTTTTAGACCTACATCATAGCCAAAGTGACAAACATAGAGACTCATCGGCCTCGACCGTGAGCCGAGGTTGATTTTCGCCAAAAAATGGCCGACAAAGTTTTGAGCGAGTTTTAGACCCTATTCGATGGCAAACTAGCCAACGATAAAAACACATCCCTATGGCCATGACTCGGGGGTGATTGTTGTAAAAAAATGATGTTTAGGTCGAGAAAATACAATTTTTTTGTTTTTCAAGAAAATACGGGCATGTGAGCTTTCGAGTTCCCGAAAGGGCTGGTGTGAACGAGCTTGAAACAATCTATAGAGAAACCGTAATTACTGGTTTGAGGTTTTTGAGACCTACATCATAGCCAAAGTGACAACCACAGAGACTCATCGGCCTCGACCGTGAGCCGAGGTTGATTTTCACCCAAATATTGTCCACAAAGTTCGAGTAGTTTTAGACCCGGTTCGATGGCAAATGACCCAATGATAAAAACTCATCGCATATGGCCATGACTCGGGGGTGATTTTTGCAAAAAAAATGATGTTTAGGTCGAGAAAATACTTTTTTTGTTTTTCGAGGCAATATAGGCATGTGAGCGAGTTTTAGACGCCGTTAGATGGCAAACTAGCCAACGATAAAAACACATCCCTATGGCCATGACTCGGGGGTGATTGTTGTAAGAAAATGACGGTTAGTTTGAGAAAATACATTTTTTTAGTTTTTCGAGACAATACGGGCATCCGAGCTTCCGAGTTCCGGAAAGGGTCGGTGTGAACGAGCTTGAAACAATCTATAGAGAAACCGCAATTGCTAGTTTGAGGTTTTTGAGACCTACATCATAGCCAAAGTGACAACCACAAAGACTCATCGGCCTCGACCGTAAGCCGAGGTTGATTTTTGCCTAAAAATTGTCGACAAAGTTCGAGTAGTTTGAAACCCGAGTTCGATGGAAAACGACCTAATGATAAAAAATCATCGCAAATGGCCATGACCCGGGGGTAATTTTTGCAAAAAAAAATGACGTTTAGGTCAAGAAAATACATTTTTTTTGTTTTTCGAGACAATACGGGCATGTGAGCTTCCGAGTTCCTATAAGGGTCGGTGTGAACGAGCTTGAAACAATTTATAGAGAAACCGTAATTGCCGGTTTGTGGTTTTTGAGACCTACATCATAGCCAAAGTGACAACCACAGAGACTCATCGGCCTCAACTATGAGCCGAGGTTGATTTTTGCCCAAAAATTATCGACAAAGTTTTGAGTAGTTTTAGACCCAGTTCGATGGCAAACGACCCAATGATAAAAACTCATCACATATGGCCATGACTCGGGGTTGATTTTTACAAAAAAAATGACGTTTAGGTCGAGAAAATATGTTTTTTTTTCTTTCTCGAGACAATACGGGCATGTGAGCTTTAGAGTTCCCGGAAGGGCCGTGTGAACGAGCTTGAAACAATCTATAAAGAAACCGTAATTGCTAGTTTGAGGTTTTTTAGACCTACATCATAGCAAAAGTGACAAACATAGAGACTCATCGGCCTCGACCGTGAGCCGAGGTCGATTTTCGCCAAAAAATGGCCGACAAAGTTTTGAGCGAGTTTTAGACGCCGTTCGATGGCAAACTAGCCAACGATAAAAACACATCCCTATGGCCATGACACTGGGGTGATTGTTGTAAAAAAATGATGTTTAAGTCGAGAAAATACATTTTTTTAGTTTTTCAAGACAATACGGGCATGTGAGCTTCCGAGTTCCCGAAAGGGTCGGTGTGAACGAGCTTGAAACAATTTATAGAGAAACCGTAATTGCTCGGTTTGAGGTTTTTGAGACCTACATCATAGCCAAAGTGACAACCACGGAGACTCATCGGCTTCGACCGTGTTCCGAGGTTGATTTTCGCCCAAAAATTGTCGACAAAGTTCGAGCGAGTTTTAGATCCGGTTCGATGGCAAACTAGCCAACGATAAAAATTCATCGCATATGGCAATGACCTAGGGGTATTTTTGAAAAAAAAATGACGTTTAGGTCGAGAAAATACGTTTTTTTTTGTTTTTCGAGACAATACGGGCACGTGAGCTTCCAAGTTCCCGGAAGGGCCGGTGTGAACGAGCTTGAAACAATCTATAGAGAAACCGTAATTGCTTGGTTTGAGGTTTTTGAGACCTACATCATAGCCAAAGTGGCAACCACGGACACTCATCGGCCTCGACCGTGAGCCGAGGTTGATTTTCGCCCAAAAATTGTCGACAAAGTTTTGAGTAGTTTTAGACCCGAGTTCGATGGCAAACGATCCAATGATAAAAACTCATCGTATATGGCCATGACTCGGGGTTGTTTTTTGCAAAAAAATGATGTTTAGGTCGAGAAAATACGTTTTTTTTTGTTTTTCTAGACAATACGGGCATGTGAGCTTTCGAGTTCCTATAAGGGCCGGTGTGAACGAGCTTGAAACAATCTATAGAGAAACCGTAATTGCTAGTTTGAGGTTTTTGAGACCTACATCATCGCCAAAGTGACAACCACGGAGACTCATCGGCCTCGACCGTGAGCCGAGGTTGATTTTCGCCAAAAAATTGTCGACAAAGTCCCGAGTAGTTTTAGACCCGGTTCGATGGCAAACGACCCAATGATAAAAACACATCGCATATGGCCATGACTCGGGGGTGGTTTTTGCAAAAAAAATGACGTTTAGGTCGAGAAAATACGTTTTTTTTGTTTTTCGAGACAATACGGGCATGTGAGCTTTCGAGTTCCCGGAAGGGTCCGTGTGAGCGAGCTTGAAACAATCTATAGAGAAACCGTAATTGCTAGTTTGAGGTTTTTTAGACCTACATGATAGCCAAAGTGACAAACATAGAGACTCATCGGCCTCGACCGTGAGCCGAGGTTGATTTTTGCCAAAAAATGTCCAACAAAGTTTTGAATAATTTTAGACCCGGTTCGATGGCAAACGAGCCAATGATAAAAACACATCCCTATGGCCATGACCCGGGGGTGATTGTTGTAAAAAAATGACGTTTAGGTCGAGAAAATACGTTTTTTTAGTTTTTTGAGACAATACGGGCATGTGAGCTTTCGAGTTCCGGAAAGGGTCGGTGTGAACGAGCTTGAAACAATCTATAAAGAAACTGTAATTGCTGGTTTGAGATTTTTGAGACCAACATCATAGCCAAAGTGACAACCACGGAGACTCATCGGCCTCGACCGTGAGCCGAGGTTGATGTTTGCCCAAAAATTATCGACAACGTTCGAGTAGTTTGAGACCCGGCTCGATGGCAAACGACCCAATGATAAAAACTCATCGCATATGGCCATGACACTGGGGTGATTTTTCAAAAAAAATGACGTTTAGGTCGAGAAAATACATTTTTTTAGTTTTTCGAGACAATATGGGCATGTGAGCTTCCTAGTTCCCGAGAGGGCCGGTGTGAACGAGCTTGAAACAATCTATAGAGAAACCGTAATTGCAGGTTTGAGGTTTTTGAGACCTAAATCAGACCTAAAGTGACAACTACGAGACTCATCGGCCTCGACCGTGAGCCGAGGTTGATTTTCGCCCAAAAATTGTCCACAAAGTTGTGAGTAATTTTAGACCCGGTTCGATGGCAAACGACCCAATGATAAAAACTCATCGCATATGGCCATGACTCGGGGTTGATTTTTACAAAAACAAATGACGATTAGGTCGAGAAAATACATTTTTTTTGTTTTTCGAGACAATACGGGCATGTGAGCTTTCGAGTTCCCGGAAGGACCGGTGTGAACGAGCTTGAAACAATCATTAGAGAAACTATAATTGCTAGTTTGAGGTTTTTTAGACCTACATCATAGCCAAAGTGACAAACATAGAGACTCATCGGCCTTGACCGTGAGCCGAGGTTGATTTTCGCCATAAAATGGCCGACAAAGTTTTGAGCGGTTTTAGACCCAATTCGATGGCAAACGAGCCAACGATAAAAACACATCCCTATGGCCATGACCTAGGGGTGATTGTTGTAAAAAAATGATGGTTAGGTCGAGAAAATACATTTTTTTAGTTTTTCGAGACAATACGGGCATGTGAGCTTCCGAGTTTCGAAAGGGTCGGTGTGAACGAGGTTGAAACAATCTATAGAGAAACCGTAATTGTTGGTTTGAGGTTTTTGAGACCTACATCATAGCCAAAGTGACAACCACAGAGACTCATCGGCTTCGATCGTGAGCCGAGGTTGATTTTTGCCCAAAAATTGTCGACAAAGTTCCGAGTAGTTTTAGACCCAGCTCGATGGCAAACGACCTAATGGTAAAAACTCATCGCATATGGCCATGACTCGGGGGTAATTTTTGCAAAAACAATGACGTTTAGGTCGAGAAAATACATTTTTTTTGTCTTTCGAGAAAATACGGGCATGTGAGATTCCGAGTTCCTATAAGGGCTGGTGCGAACGAGCTTGAAACAATCTATAGAGAAACCGTAATTGCTCGTTTTGAGGTTTTTGAGACCTATATCATAGCCAAAGTGACAACCACAGAGACTCATCGGCCTCAATTGTGAGCCGAGGTTGATTTTTGCCCAAAAATTGTCGACAAAGTTTTGAGTAGTTTTAGACCCGGCTCGATGGCAAACGACCCAATGATAAAAACACATCACATATGGCTAGGACTCGGGGTTGATTTTTGCAAAAAAAAATGACGTTTAGGTCGAGAAAATATGTTTTTCTTTCTTTCTCGAGACAATACGGGCATGTGAGCTTTAGAGTTCCCGGAAGGGCCGGTGTGAACGAGCTTGAAACAATCTATAGAGAAACTATAATTGCTAGTTTGAGGTTTTTTAGACCTACATCATAGCCAAAGTGACAAACATAGAGACTCATCGTCCTCGACCGTGAGCCGAGGTTGATTTTCGCCAAAAAATGTCCGACAAAGTTTTGAGTAGTTTTAGACTTTGTTCGACGGCAAACTAGCCAACGATAAAAACACATCCCTATGGCCATGACCCGGGGGTGATTGTTGTAAAAAAATGACGTTTAGGTCGTGAAAATACAATTTTTTAGTTTTTCAAGACAATATGGGCATGTGAGCTTCCGAGTTCCCGAAAGGGCTGGTGTGAACGAGCTTGAAACAATCTATAGAGAAACCGTAATTATTGGTTTGACGTTTTTGAGACCTACATCATAGCCAAAGTGACAACCATAGAGACTCATCGGCTTCGACCGTGAGCCGAGGTTGAATTTCGCCAAAAAATGGCCGACAAAGTTTTGAGCGAGTTTTAGACTTTGTTCGACGCGCAAACTAGCCAACGATAAAAACACATCCCTATGGCCATGACTCGGGGGTGATTGTTGTAAAAAAATGACGTTTAGGTCGAGAAAATACAATTTTTTAGTTTTTCAAGACAATATGGGCATGTGAGCTTCCGAGTTCCCGAAAGGGTCGGTGTGAACGAGCTTGAAACAATCTATAGAGAAACCGTAATTACCGGTTTGAGGTTTTTGAGACCTACATCATAGCCAAAGTGACAACCATAGAGACTCATCGGCTTCGACCGTGAGCCGAGGTTGATTTTCGCCGAAAAATTATCCACAATGTTCCGAGTAATTTTAGACCCAGCTCGATGGAAAACGACCCAATGATAAAAACTCATCGCATATGGCCATGACACTGGGGTGATTTTTGCAAAAAAAATGACGTTTAGGTCGAGAAAATACGTTTTTTTTGTTTTTCGAGGCAATATGGGCATGTGAGCTTCCGAGTTCCCGAAAGGGTCGGTGTGAACGAGCTTGAAACAATCTATAGAGAAACCGTAATTACCGGTTTGAGGTTTTTGAGACCTACATCATAGCCAAAGTGATAACCACAGAGACTCATCGGCTTCGACCGTGAGCCGAGGTTGATTTTCGCCCAAAAAGTGTCCACAAAGTTCGAGTAATTTTAGACCCGAGTTTGATGGCAAACGACCCAATGATAAAAACTCATCGCACATGGCCATGATCTCGGGGGTGATTTTTACAAAAAAAATGACGTTTATGTCGAGAAAATACGTTTTTTTTGTTTTTCGAGGCAATACGGGCATGTGAGCTTTTGAGTTCCCGGAACGGCCGGTGTGAACGAGCTTGAAACAATCTATAGAGAAACCGTAATTGCTAGTTTGAGGTTTTTTACTCCTACATCATAGCCAAAGTGACAAACATAGAGACTCATCGGCCTCGACCGTGAGCCGAGGTTGATTTTTGCCAAAAAATGGCCGGCAAAGTTTTGAGCAATTTTAGATCCAGTTCGATGGCAAACGAGCCAATGATAAAAACACATCCCTATGGCCATGACCCGAGGGTGATTGTTGTAAGAAAATGACGGTTAGGTCGAGAAAATACATTTTTTTAGTTTTTCGAGACAATACGGGCATGTGAGCTTCCGAGTTCCCGAAAGTGGTCGGTGTGAACAAGCTTGAAACAATCTATAGAGAAATTTTAATTACCGGTTTGAGGTTTTTGAGACCTACATCATAGCCAAAGTGGCAACCACAGAGACTCATCGGCTTCGACCGTGAGCCGAGGTTGATTTTCGCCCAAAAATTGTCCACAAAGTTCGAGTAATTTTAGACCCGGTTCGATGGAAAACAACCCAATGATAAAAACTCATCGCATATGGCCATGACTCGGGGGTGATTTTTGCAAAAACAAATGACCTTTAGGTCGAGAAAATACGTTTTTTTTGTTTTTCGAGGCAATATGGGCATGTGAGCTTCCGAGTTCCCGAAAGGGTCGGTGTGAACGAGCTTGAAACAATTTATAGAGAAACTATAATTACTCGTTTGAGGTTTTTGAGACCTACATCATAGCCAAAGTGATAACCACGGAGACTCATCGGCTTCGACCGTGAGCCGAGGTTGATTTTTGCCCAAAAATTGTCGACAAAGTTCGAGTAGTTTTAGACCCAGCTTGATGGCAAACGACCCAATGATAAAAACTCATCGCACATGGCCATGACTCGGGGTGATTTTTACAAAAAAAAATGACGTTTAGGTCGAGAAAATACGTTTTTTTTGTTTTTCGAGGCAATACGAGCATGTGAGCTTTTGAGTTCTTGGAACGGCCGGTGTGAACGAGCTTGAAACAATCTATAGAGAAACCGTAATTGCTAGTTTGAGGTTTTTTACTCCTACATCATAGCCAAAGTGACAAACATAGAGACTCATCGGCCTCGACCGTGAGCTAAGGTTGATTTTCGCCAAAAAATGGCCGGCAAAGTTTTGAGCAATTTTAGATCCGGTTCGATGGCAAACGAGCCAATGATAAAAACACATCCCTATGGCCATGACCTCGGGGGTGATTGTTGTAAGAAAATGACGGTTAGGTCGAGAAAATACATTTTTTTAGTTTTTCGAGACAATACGGCATGTGAGCTTCCGAGTTCCCGAAAGTGGTCGGTGTGAACGAGCTTGAAACAATCTATAGAGAAATTGTAATTACCGGTTTGAGGTTTTTGAGACCTACATCATAGCCAAAGTGGCAACCACAGAGACTCATCGGCTTCGACCGTGAGCCGAGGTTGATTTTCGCCCAAAAATTGTCCACAAAGTTCGAGTAATTTTAGACCCAGCTTGATGGAAAACGACCCAATGATAAAAACTCATCACATATGGCCATGACTCGGGGTGATTTTTGCAAAAAAAAATGACGTTTAGGTCGAGAAAATACGTTTTTTTTGTTTTTTGAGGCAATATGGGCATGTGAGCTTCCGAGTTCCCGAAAGGGCCGGTGTGAACGAGCTTGAAACAATCTATAGAGAAATTGTAATTACCGGTTTGACGTTTTTGAGACCTACATCATAGCCAAAGTGACAACCATAGAGACTCATCGGCTTCGACCGTGAGCCGAGGTTGATTTTCGCCCAAAAATTGTCCACAATGTTCCGAGTAATTTTAGACCCAGTTCGATGGAAAACGACCCAATGATAAAAACTCATCGCATATGGCCATGACTCGGGGTGATTTTTGCAAAAAAAAATGACGTTTAGGTCGAGAAAATACGTTTTTTTTTGTTTTTCGAGGCAATATGGGCATGTGAGCTTCCGAGTTCCCGAAAGGGCTGGTGTGAACGAGCTTGAAACAATCTATAGAGAAACCGTAATTACTCGTTTTGACGTTTTTGAGACCTACATCATAGCCAAAGTGACAACCATAGAGACTCATCGGCTTCGACCGTGAGCCGAGGTTGATTTTCGCCCAAAAAGTGTCCACAAAGTTCGAGTAATTTTAGACCCAGCTTGATGGCAAACGACCCAATGATAAAAATTCATCGCACATGGCCATGATCTCGGGGTGATTTTTACAAAAAAAATGACGTTTATGTCGAGAAAATACGTTTTTTTTGTTTTTCGAGGCAATACGGGCATGTGAGCTTTTGAGTTCCCGGAACGGCCGGTGTGAACGAGCTTGAAACAATCTATAGAGAAACCGTAATTGCTAGTTTGAGGTTTTTTACTCCTACATCATAGCCAAAGTGACAAACATAGAGACTCATCGGCCTCGACCGTGAGTCGAGGTTGATTTTTGCCAAAAAATGGCCGGCAAAGTTTTGAGCAATTTTAGATCCGAGTTCGATGGCAAACGAGCCAATGATAAAAACACATCCCTATGGCCATGACACTGGGGGTGATTGTTGTAAGAAAATGACGGTTAGGTAGAGAAAATACATTTTTTTAGTTTTTCGAGACAATACGGGCATGTGAGCTTCCGAGTTCCCGAAAGGGTCGGTGTGAACGAGCTTGAAACAATCTATAGAGAAACCGTAATTACTCGTTTTGACGTTTTTGAGACCTACATCATAGCCAAAGTGACAACCATAGAGACTCATCGGCTTCGACCGTGAGCCGAGGTTGATTTTTGCCCAAAAATTGTCGACAAAGTTCCGAGTAGTTTTAGACCCGAGTTCGACGGAAAACGACCTAATGATAAAAAGTCATCGCATATGGCCATGACCTAGGGGTAATTTTTGTAAAAAAAATTACGTTTAGGTCGAGAAAATACATTTTTTTTGTCTTTCGAGAAAATACGGGCATGTGAGCTTCCGAGTTCCTATAAGGGCCGGTGCGAACGAGCTTGAAACAATCTATAGAGAAACCGTAATTGCTGGTTTGAGGTTTTTGAGACCTATATCATAGCCAAAGTGACAACCACGAGATCGATCGTCCTCAATCGTGAGCCGAGGTTCATTTTTGCCCAAAAATTGTCGACAAAGTTTTGAGTAGTTTTAGACGTAGTTCGATGGCAAACGACCCAATGATAAAAACACATCACATATGGCTAGGACTCGGGGTTGATTTTTGCAAAAAAAAAATGACGTTTAGTTCGAGAAAATATGTTTTTTTTTCTTTCTCGAGACAATACGGGCATGTGAGCTTTAGAGTTCCCGGAAGGGCCGGTGTGAACGAGCTTGAAACAATCTATAGAGAAACCGTAATTGCTAGTTTGAGGTTTTTTAGACTTACATCATAGCCAAAGTGACAAACATAGAGACTCATCGGCCTCGACCGTGAGCCGAGGTTGATTTTCGCCAAAAAATGGCCGACAAAGTTTTGAGCAGCTTTAGACCCCGTTCGATGGTAAACTAGCCAACGATAAAAACACATCCCTATGGCCATGACCTAGGGGTGATTGTTGTAATAAAATGACGTTTAGGTCGAGAAAATACAATTTTTTTGTTTTTCAAGAAAATACGGGCATGTGAGCTTTCGAGTTCCCGAAAGTGGTCGGTGTGAACGAGCTTGAAACAATCTATAGAGAAAGTGTAATTGCTGGTTTGAGGTTTTTGTGATCTACATCATAGCCAAAGTCACTACCACGGAGACTCATCGGCCTCGACCGTGAGCCGAGGTTGATTTTTGCCCAAAAATTGTCGACAAAGTTCCGAGTAGTTTTAGACCCAGCTTGATGGCAAACGACCCAATGATAAAAACTCATCGCACATGGCCAAGACTCGGGGGTGATTTTTACAAAAACAAATGACGTTTAGGTCGAGAAAATACGTTTTTTTTGTTTTTCCAGTGCAATACGAGCATGTGAGCTTTCGAGTTCCCGGAATGGCCAGTGTGAACGAGCTTGAAACAATCTATAGAGAAACCGTAATTGCTAGTTTGAGGTTTTTTACTCCTACATCATAGCCAAAGTGACAAACATAGAGACTCATCGGCCTCGACCGTGAGCCGAGGTTGATTTTCGCCAAAAAATGGCCGGCAAAGTTTTGAGCAATTTTAGATCCAGTTCGATGGCAAACGAGCCAATGATAAAAACACATCCCTATGGCCATGACTCGAGGGTGATTGTTGTAAGAAAATGACGGTTAGGTAGAGAAAATACATTTTTTTAGTTTTTCGAGACAATACGGGCATGTGAGCTTCCGAGTTCCCGAAAGTGGTCGGTGTGAACAAGCTTGAAACAATCTATAGAGAAATTTTAATTACTCGGTTTGAGGTTTTTGAGAGCTACATCATAGCCAAAGTGGCAACCACAGAGACTCATCGGCTTCGACTCGTGAGCCGAGGTTGATTTTCGCCCAAAAATTGTCCACAAAGTTCGAGTAATTTTAGACCCGGTTCGATGGAAAACGACCCAATGATAAAAACTCATCGCATATGGCCATGACTCGGGGGTTATTTTTGCAAAAAAAAATGACCTTTAGGTCGAGAAAATACGTTTTTTTTGTTTTTCGAGGCAATATGGGCATGTGAGCTTCCGAGTTCTCGAAAGGGTCGGTGTGAACGAGTTTGAAACAATCTATAGAGAAACCGTAATTACCTGGTTTGAGGTTTTTGAGACCTACATCATAGCCAAAGTGATAACCACGGAGACTCATCGGCTTCGATCGTGAGCCGAGGTTGATTTTTGCCCAAAAATTGTCAACAAAGTACCGAGTAGTTTTAGACCCACTTCGATGGCAAACGACCTAATGATAAAAAGTCATCGCATATGGCCATGACACTGGGGTAATTTTTGCAAAAAAAAATGACGTTTAGGTCGAGAAAATACATTTTTTTTGTCTTTCGAGAAAATACGGGCATGTGAGCTTCCGAGTTCCTATAAGGGCCGGTGCGAACGAGCTTGAAACAATCTATAGAGAAACCGTAATTGCTGGTTTGAGGTTTTTGAGACCTACATCATAGCCAAAATGGCAACCACAGAGACTCATCGGCTTCGACTCGTGAGCCGAGGTTGATTTTCACCCAAAAATTGTCCACAAAGTTCGAGTAATTTTAGACCCGGTTCGATGGAAAACGACCCAATGATAAAAACTCATCACATATGGCTAGGACTCGGGGGTGATTTTTGCAAAAAAAAATGACGTTTAGGTCGAGAAAATACGTTTTTTTTGTTATTCGAGGCAATACGGGCATGTGAGCTTCCGAGTTCCTGGAAGGGCCGGTGTGAACGAGCTTGAAACAATCTATAGAGAAACTGTAATTGCTAGTTTGAGGTTTTTTAGACCTACATCATAGCCAAAGTGACAAACATAGAGACTCATCGTCCTCAATCGTGAGCCGAGGTTGATTTTCGCCAAAAAATGGCCGACAAAGTTTTGAGCAGTTTTAGACCTCGTTCGATGGTAAACTAGCCAACGATAAAAACACATCCCTATGGCCATGACACGGGGGTGATTTTTGCAAAAAAATGACGTTTAGGTCGAGAAAATACGTTTTTTTTGTTTTTCGAGGCAATATGGGCATGTGAGCTTCGGAGTTCCTGAAAGGGTTGGTGTGAACGAGCTTGAAAAAATCTATAGAGAAACTGTAAGTACTGGTTTGAGGTTTTTGAGACCTACATCATAGCCAAAGTGATAACCACAGAGACTCATCGGCTTCGACCGTGAGCCGAGGTTGATTTTTGCCCAAAAATTGTCGACAAAGTTACGAGTAGTTTTAGACCCACTTCGATGGCAAACGACCTAATGATAAAAATTCATCGCATATGGCCATGACACTGGGGTAATGTTTGCAAAAAAAAATGACGTTTAGGTCGAGAAAATGCATTTTTTTTGTTTTTCGAGACAATACGGGCATGTGAGCTTCCGAGTTCCTATAAGGGCCGGTGTGAACGAGCTTGAAACAATTTATAGAGAAACTGTAATTGCTGGTTTGAGGTTTTTGAGACCTACATCATAGCCAAAGTGACAACCACATAGACTCATCGGCCTCAACCGTGAGCCGAGGTTGATTTTTGCCCAAAAATTATCGACAACGTTTTGAGTAGTTTTAGACCCGGTTCAATGGCAAACGACCCAATGATAAAAACTCATCACATATGGCCATGACTCGGGGTTGATTTTTGCAAAAAAAATGATGTTTAGGTCGAGAAAATATGTTTTTCTTTCTTTATCGAGACAATACGGGCATGTGAGCTTTAGAGTTCCTGGAAGGGCCGGTGTGAACGAGCTTGAAACAATCTATAGAGAAACCGTAATTGCTAGTTTGAGGTTTTTTAGACCTACATCATAGCCAAAGTGACAAACATAGAGACTCATCGTCCTCGACCGTGAGCCGAGGTTGATTTTCGCCCAAAAATTGTCCACAATGTTCCGAGTAATTTTAGACCCGAGTTCGATGGAAAACGACCCAATGATAAAAACTCATCTCATATGGCCATGACTCGGGGGTGATTTTTGCAAAAAAAATGACGTTTAGGTCGAGAAAATACGTTTTTTTATTTTTCGAGGCAATATGGGCATGCGAGCTTTCGAGTTCCCGAAAGGGTCGGTGTGAATGAGCTTGAAACAATCTATAGAGAAACTATAATTACTGGTTTGAGGTTTTTGAGACCTACATCATAGCCAAAGTGATAACCACAGAGACTCATCGGCTTCGACTCGTGAGTCGAGGTTGATTTTCGCCCAAAAATTATCCACAAAGTTCGAGTAATTTTAGACCCAGTTCGATGGAAAACGACCCAATGATAAAAACTCATCGCATATGGCCATGACTCGGGGGTGATTTTTGCAAAAACAAATGACCTTTAGGTCGAGAAAATACGTTTTTTTTGTTTTTCGAGGCAATATGGGCATGTGAGCTTCCGAGTTCCCGAAAGGGTCGGTGTGAACGAGCTTGAAACAATCTATAGAGAAACTGTAATTACTGGTTTGAGGTTTTTGAGACCTACATCATAGCCAAAGTGATAACCACAGAGACTCATCGGCTTCGATCGTGAGCCGAGGTTGATTTTCGCCCAAAAATTATCCACAAAGTTCGAGTAATTTTAGACCCGAGTTCGATGGAAAACGACCCAATGATAAAAACTCATCGCATATGGCCATGACACAGGGGTGATTTTTGCAAAAACAAATGACCTTTAGGTCGAGAAAATACGTTTTTTTTGTTTTTCGAGGCAATATGGGCATGTGAGCTTCCGAGTTCTCGAAAGGGCCGGTGCGAACGAGCTTGAAACAATCTATAGAGAAACCGTAATTGCTGGTTTGAGGTTTTTGAGACCTATATCATAGCCAACGTGACAACCACGAGAGACTCATCGGCCTCGATCGTGAGCCGAGGTTGATTTTTACCTAAAAATTGTCGACAAAGTTTTGAGTAGTTTTAGACACGGTTCGATGGCAAACGACCCAATGATAAAAACACATCACATATGGCTAGGACACGGGGTTGATTTTTGCAAAAAAAAATAACGTTTAGGTCGAGAAAATATGTTTTTCTTTCTTTCTCGAGACAATACGGGCATGTGAGCTTTAGAGTTCCTGGAAGGGCCGGTGTGAACGAGCTTGAAACAATCTATAGAGAAACCGTAATTGCTAGTTTGAGGTTTTTTAGACCTACATCATAGCCAAAGTGACAAACATAGAGACTCATCGTCCTCGACCGTGAGCCGAGGTTGATTTTCGCCAAAAAATGGCCGACAAAGTTTTGAGCAGTTTTAGACTTTGTTCGACGGCAAACTAGCCAATGATAAAAACACATCCCTATGGCCATGACACGGGGGTGATTGTTGTAAAAAAATGACGTTTAGGTCGAGAAAATACATTTTTTTAGTTTTTCAAGACAATATGGGCATGTGAGCTTCCGAGTTCCCGAAAGGGCTGGTGTGAACGAGCTTGAAACAATCTATAGAGAAACTATAATTGCTGGTTTGAGGTTTTTGAGACCTACATCATAGCCAAAGTGATAACCACGGAGACTCATCGGCTTCGACTATGAGCCGAGGTTGATTTTCGCCCAAACATTGTCCACAATGTTCGAGTAATTTTAGACCCGGTTCGATGGAAAACGACCCAATGATAAAAACTCATCGCATATGGCCATGACACCGGGGTGATTTTTGCAAAAAAATGACGTTTAGGTCGAGAAAATATGTTTTTTTTTGTTTTTCGAGGCAATATGGGCATGCGAGCTTTCGAGTTCTCGAAAGTGGTCGGTGTGAACGAGTTTGAAACAATCTATAGAGAAACTATAATTACTGGTTTGAGGTTTTTGAGACCTACATCATAGCCAAAGTGATAACCACGAGAGACTCATCGGCTTCGACCGTGAGCCGAGGTTGATTTTTGCCCAAAAATTGTCGACAAAGTTCGAGTAGTTTTAGACCCAGTTTGATGGCAAACGACCCAATGATAAAAACGCATCGCACATGGCCATGACTCGGGGGTGATTTTTACAAAAAAAATGACGTTTAGGTCGAGAAAATACGTTTTTTTTGTTTTTCGAGGCAATACGGGCATGTGAGCTTTCGAGTTCCCGGAACGGCCGGTGTGAACAAGCTTGAAAAAATCTATAGAGAAACTGTAATTGCTAGTTTGAGGTTTTTTACTCCTACATCATAGCCAAAGTGACAAACATAGAGACTCATCGGCCTCGATTGTGAGCCGAGGTTGATTTTCGCCCAAAATATGGCCGGCAAAGTTTTGAGCAATTTTAGATCCGGTTCGATGGCAAACAAGCCAACGATAAAAACACATCCCTATGGCCATGACCCGGGGGTGATTGTCGTAAGAAAATGACCGTTAGGTCGAGAAAATACATTTTTTTAGTTTTTCGAGACAATACGGGCATGTGAGTTTCCGAGTTCCCGAAAGGGTCGGTGTGAACAAGCTTGAAACAATCTATAGAGAAATTTTAATTACTGGTTTGAGGTTTTTGAGACCTACATCATAGCCAAAGTGGCAACCACAGAGACTCATCGGCTTCGACCGTGAGCCGAGGTTGATTTTCGCCCAAAAATTGTCCACAAAGTTCCGAGTAATTTTAGACCCGGTTCGATGGAAAACAACCCAATGATAAAAACTCATCGCATATGGCCATGACTCGGGGGTGATTTTTGCAAAAAAAATGACCTTTAGGTCGAGAAAATACGTTTTTTTTGTTTTTCGAGGCAATATGGGCATGTGAGCTTCCGAGTTCCCGAAAGGGTCGGTGTGAACGAGCTTGAAACAATCTATAGAGAAACCGTAATTCCTGGTTTGAGGTTTTTGAGACCTACATCATAGCCAAAGTCATAACCACGGAGACTCATCGGCTTCGATCGTGAGCCGAGGTTGATTTTTGCCCAAAAATTGTCGACAAAGTTCGAGTAGTTTTAGACCCACTTCGATGGCAAACGACCTAATGATAAAAAGTCATTGCATATGGCCATGACTCGGGGTAATTTTTGCAAAAAAAAATGACGTTTAGGTCGAGAAAATACATTTTTTTTGTCTTTCGAGAAAATACGGGCATGTGAGCTTCCGAGTTCCTATAAGGGCCGGTGCGAACGAGCTTGAAACAATCTATAGAGAAACTGTAATTGCTGGTTTGAGGTTTTTGAGACCTATATCATAGCCAAAGTGACAACCACGGAGACTCATCGGCCTCAACCGTGAGCCGAGGTTGATTTTCGATAAAAAATGGCCGACAAAGTTTTGAGCGAGTTTTAGACCCAATTCGATGGCAAACGAGCCAACGATAAAAACACATCCCTATGGCCATGACCTAGGGATGATTGTTGTAAAAAAATGATGGTTAGGTCGAGAAAATACGTTTTTTTTATTTTTCGAGGCAATATGGGCATGCGAGCTTTCGAGTTCCCGAAAGGGTCGGTGTGAACGAGCTTGAAACAATCTATAGAGAAACTATAATTACCTGGTTTGAGGTTTTTGAGACCTACATCATAGCCAAAGTGATAACCACGAGAGACTCATCGGCTTCGATCGTGAGCCGAGGTTGATTTTCGCCCAAAAATTGTCCACAAAGTTCGAGTAATTTTAGACCCAGCTTGATGGCAAACGACCCAATGATAAAAACGCATCGCACATGGCCATGACTCGGGGGTGATTTTTACAAAAAAAATGACGTTTAGGTCGGGAAAATACGTTTTTTTTGTTTTTCGAGGCAATACGGGCATGTGAGCTTTTGAGTTCCCGGAACGGCCGGTGTAAACGAGCTTGAAACAATCTATAGAGAAACCGTAATTGCTAGTTTGAGGTTTTTTACTCCTACATCATAGCCAAAGTGATAAACATAGAGACTCATCGGCCTCGACCGTGAGCCGAGGTTGATTTTCGCCAAAAAATGGCCGACAAAGTTTTGAGCAATTTTAGATCCAGTTCGATGGCAAACAAGCAAACGATAAAAACACATCCCTATGGCCATGACCCGGGGGTGATTGTCGTAAGAAAATGACGGTTAGGTCGAGAAAATACATTTTTTTAGTTTTTCGAGACAATACGGGCATGTGAGCTTCCGAGTTTCCGAAAGTGGTCGGTGTGAACGAGCTTGAAACAATCTATAGAGAAACCGTAATTGCTGGTTTGAGGTTTTTGATACCTACATCATAGCCAAAGTGACAACCACAGAGACTCATCGGCTTCGACCGTGAGCCGAGGTTGATTTTTGCCCAAAAATTACCGACAAAGTTCCGAGTAGTTTTAGACCCGAGTTCGATGGCAAACGATCTAATGGTAAAAACTCATCGCATATGACCATGACACGGGGGTAATTTTTGCAAAAGCAAATGACGTTTAGGTCGAGAAAATACATTTTTTTGTCTTTCGAGACAATACGGGCATGTGAGCTTCCGAGTTCCTATAAGGGCCGGTGCGAACGAGCTTGAAACAATCTATAGAGAAACCGTAATTGCTTGGTTTGAGGTTTTTGAGACCTATATCATAGCCAAAGTGACAACCACAGAGACTCATCGGCCTCAACCGTGAGCCGAGGTTAATTTTCGATAAAAAATGGCCGACAAAGTTTTGAGCAGTTTTAGACCCAATTCGATGGCAAACGAGCCAACGATAAAAACACATCCCTATGGCCATGACCTAGGGATGATTGTTGTAAAAAAATGATGGTTAGGTCGAGAAAATACGTTTTTTTTATTTTTCGAGGCAATATGGGCATGCGAGCTTTCGAGTTCCCGAAAGGGCTGGTGTGAACGAGCTTGAAACAATCTATAGAGAAACTATAATTACTGGTTTGAGGTTTTTGAGACCTACATCATAGCCAAAGTGATAACCACGGAGACTCATCGGCTTCGACCGTGAGTCGAGGTTGATTTTCGCCCAAAAATTGTCCACAAAGTTCGAGTAATTTTAGACCCAGTTTGATGGCAAACGACCCAATGATAAAAACGCATCGCACATGGCCATGACTCGGGGGTGATTTTTACAAAAAAAATGACGTTTAGGTCGGGAAAATACGTTTTTTTTGTTTTTCGAGGCAATACGGGCATGTGAGCTTTTGAGTTCCCGGAACGGCCGGTGTAAACGAGCTTGAAACAATCTATAGAGAAACCGTAATTGCTAGTTTGAGGTTTTTTACTCCTACATCATAGCCAAAGTGATAAACATAGAGACTCATCGGCCTCGACCGTGAGCCGAGGTTGATTTTCGCCAAAAAATGGCCGACAAAGTTTTGAGCAATTTTAGATCCAGTTCGATGGCAAGCAAGCAAACGATAAAAACACATCCCTATGGCCATGACCCGGGGGTGATTGTCGTAAGAAAATGACGGTTAGGTCGAGAAAATACATTTTTTTAGTTTTTCGAGACAATACGGGCATGTGAGCTTCCGAGTTTCCGAAAGGGTCGGTGTGAACGAGCTTGAAACAATCTATAGAGAAACCGTAATTGCTGGTTTGAGGTTTTTGATACCTACATCATAGCCAAAGTGACAACCACAGAGACTCATCGGCTTCGATCGTGAGCCGAGGTTGATTTTTGCCCAAAAATTACCGACAAAGTTCCGAGTAGTTTTAGACCCAGTTCGATGGCAAACGATCTAATGGTAAAAACTCATCGCATATGACCATGACTCGGGGGTAATTTTTGCAAAAGCAAATGACGTTTAGGTCGAGAAAATACATTTTTTTTGTCTTTCGAGACAATACGGGCATGTGAGCTTCCGAGTTCCTATAAGGGCCGGTGCGAACGAGCTTGAAACAATCTATAGAGAAACCGTAATTGCTGGTTTGAGGTTTTTGAGACCTATATCATAGCCAAAGTGACAACCACAGAGACTCATCGGCCTCAATCGTGAGCCGAGGTTGATTTTTGCCCAAAAATTGTCGACAAAGTTTTGAGTAGTTTTAGACCCGGTTCGATGGCAAACGACCCAATGATAAAAACACATCACATATGGCTAGGACGTGGGGTTGATTTTTGCAAAAAAAAATGACGTTTAGGTCGAGAAAATATGTTTTTCTTTCTTTCTCGAGACAATACGGGCATGTGAGCTTTAGAGTTCCCGGAAGGGCCGGTGTGAACGAGCTTGAAACAATCTATAGAGAAACCGTAATTGCTAGTTTGAGGTTTTTTAGACCTACATCATAGCCAAAGTGACAAACATAGAGACTCATCGTCCTCGACCGTGAGCCGAGGTTGATTTTCGCCAAAAAATGGCCGACAAAGTTTTGAGCAGTTTTAGACTTTGTTCGACGGCAAACTAGCCAACGATAAAAACACATCCCTATGGCCATGACTCGGGGGTGATTGTTGTAAAAAAATGACGTTTAGGTCGAGAAAATACAATTTTTTAGTTTTTCAAGACAATATGGGCATGTGAGCTTCCGAGTTCCCGAAAGGGTCTGGTGTGAACGAGCTTGAAACAATCTATAGAGAAACCGTAATTACCGGTTTGATGTTTTTGAGACCTACATCATAGCCAAAGTGACAACCATAGAGACTCATCGGCTTCGACCGTGAGCCGAGGTTGATTTTCGCCCAAAAATTGTCCACAAAGTTCGAGTAATTTTAGACCCAGTTTGATGGCAAACTACCCAATGATAAAAACTCATCGCACATGGCCATGACTCGGGGGTGATTTTTACAAAAACAAATGACGTTTAGGTCGAGAAAATACGTTTTTTTTTGTTTTTCGAGGCAATCCGGCATGTGAGCTTTTGAGTTCCCGGAACGGCCGGTGTGAACGAGCTTGAAACAATCTATAGAGAAAATGTAATTGCTAGTTTGAGGTTTTTTACTCCTACATCATAGCCAAAGTGACAAACATAGAGACTCATCGGCCTCGACTCGTGAGCCGAGGTTGATTTTCGCCAAAAAATGGCCGACAAAGTTTTGAGCAATTTTAGATCCAGTTCGATGGCAAGCAAGCCAACAATAAAAACAGATCCCTATGGCCATGACCTCGGGGTGATTGTCGTAAGAAAATGACGGTTAGGTCGAGAAAATACATTTTTTTAGTTTTTCGAGACAATACGGGCATGTGAGCTTCCGAGTTCCCGAAAGGGTCGGTGTGAACGAGCTTGAAACAATCTATAGAGAAACCGCAATTACCGGTTTGACGTTTTTTAGAACTACATCATAGCCAAAGTGACAACCATAGTAGACTCATCGGCTTCGACCGTGAGCCGAGGTTGATTTTCGCCCAAAAATTATCGACAAAGTTCCGAGTAGTTTTAGACCCACTTCGATGGCAAACGACCTAATGATAAAAAGTCATCGCATATGGCCATGACTCGGGGGTAATTTTTGCAAAAAAAATGACGTTTAGGTCGAGAAAATACAGCTTTTTAGTTTTTCGAGACAATACGGGCATGTGAGCTTCCGAGTTCCCGAAAGTGCTGGTGTGAACGAGCTTGAAACAATCTATACGTAAACCGTAATTGCTGGTTTAAGGTTTTTGAGACCTACATCATAGCCAATGTGACAACCACGGAGACTCATCAGCTTCGACTATGAGCCGAGGTTGATTTTTGCCCAAAAATTATCGACAAAGTTCCGAGTAGTTTTAGACCCACTTCGATGGCAAACGACCTAATGATAAAAAGGCATCGCATATGGCCATGACTTGGGGGTAATTTTTGCAAAAAAAATGACGTTTAGGTCGAGAAAATACATTTTTTTTGTTTTTCGAGACAATACGGGCATGTGAGCTTCCGAGTTCCTATAAGGGCCGGTGTGAACGAGCTTGAAACAATTTATATAGAAACCGTAATTGCTGGTTTGAGGTTTTTGAGACCTACATCATAGCCAAAGTGACAACCACAGAGACTCATCGGCCTCAACCGTGAGCCGAGGTTGATTTTTGCCCAAAAATTGTCGACAAAGTTATGAGTAGTTTTAGACCCAATTCGATGGCAAACGACCTAAGGATAAAAACTCATCGCATATGGCCATGACACTGGGGTAATTTTTGCAAAAAAAATGACGTTTAGGTCGTGAAAATACATTTTTTTTGTTTTTCGAGACAATACGGGCATGTGAGCTTCCGAGTTCCTATAAGGGCCGATGTGAACGAGCTTGAAACAATTTATAGAGAAACCGTAATTGCTGGTTTGAGGTTTTTGAGACCTACATCATAGCCAAAGTGACAACCACAGAGACTCATCGGTCTCAACCGTGAGCCGACGTTGATTTTCGCCCAAAAATTGTCGACAAAGTTTTGAGTAGTTTTAGACCCGGTTCGATGGCAAACGACCCAATGATAAAAACTTAACACATATGGCCATGACTCGGGGTTGATTTTTGCAAAAAAAATGACGTTTAGGTCGAGATAATATGTTTTTTTCTCTTTCTCGAGACAATACGGGCATGTGAGCTTTAGAGTTCCCGGAAGGGCCGGTGTGAACGAGCTTGAAACAATCTATAAAGAAACTATAATTGCTAGTTTGAGGTTTTTTAGACCTACATCATAGCCAAAGTGACAAACATAGAGACTCATCGGCCTCGACCGTGAGCCGAGGTTGATTTTCGCCCAAAAATTGTCGACAAAGTTGTGAGTAGTTTTAGACCCGGCTCGATGGCAAACGACCCAATGATAAAAACTCATCGCATATGGCCACGACTCGGGGTTGATTTTTACAAAAACAAATGACGTTTAGGTCGAGAAAATACATTTTTTTTGTTTTTCGAGACAATACGGGCATGTGAGCTTTCGAGTTCCCGGAAGGACCGGTGTGAACGAGCTCGAAACAATCATTAGAGAAAGTATAATTGCTAGTTTGAGGTTTTTTAGACTTACATCGAGCCAAAGTGACAAACATAGAGACTCATCGGCCTCGACCGTGAGCCGAGGTTGATTTTCGCCATAAAATGGCCGACAAAGTTTTGAGCGAGTTTTAGACCCAATTCGATGGCAAACGAGCCAACGATAAAAACACATCCCTATGGCCATGACCTAGGGGCGATTGTTGTAAAAAAATGATGGTTAGGTCGAGAAAATACATTTTTTTAGTTTTTCGAGACAATACGGGCATGTGAGCTTCCGAGTTTCGAAAGTGGTCGGTGTGAACGAGCTTGAAACAATCTATAGAGAAACCGTAATTGTTGGTTTGAGGTTTTTGAGACTTACATCATAGCCAAAGTGACAACCACGGAGACTCATCGGCTTCGACCGTGAGCCGAGGTTGATTTTTGCCCAAAAATTGTCGACAAAGTTCCGAGTAGTTTTAGACCCAGCTCGATGGCAAACGACCCAATGATAAAAACACCTCCCATATGGCTAGGACTCGGGGTTGATTTTTGCAAAAACAAAATGACGTTTAGGTCGAGAAAATATGTTTTTCTTTCTTTCTCGAGACAATACGGCATGTGAGCTTTAGAGTTCCCGGAACGGTCGGTGTGAACGAGCTTGAAACAATCTATAGAGAAACCGTAATTGCTAGTTTGAGGTTTTTTAGACCTACATCATAGCCAAAGTGACAAACATAGAGACTCATCGTCCTCGACCGTGAGCCGAGGTTGATTTTCGCCAAAAAATGGCCGACAAAGTTTTGAGCAGCTTTAGACTTTGTTCGACGGAAACTAGCCAACGATAAAAACACATCCCTATGGCCATGACTCGGGGGTGATTGTTGTAAAACAATGACGTTTAGGTCGAGAAAATACAATTTTTTAGTTTTTCAAGACAATATGGGCATGTGAGCTTCCGAGTTCCCGAAAGGGTCGGTGTGAACGAGCTTGAAACAATCTATAAAGCAACCGTAATTACTAGTTTGACGTTTTTGAGACCTACATCATAGCCAAAGTGACAACCATAGAGACTCATCGGCTTCGACCGTGAGCCGAGGTTGATTTTCGCCCAAAAATTGTCCACAATGTTCCGAGTAATTTTAGACCCAGCTTGATGACAAACGACCCAATGATAAAAACTCATCGCACATGGCCATGACTCGGGGTGATTTTTACAAAAAAAAATGACGTTTAAGTCGAGAAAATATGTTTTTTTTGTTTTTCGAGGCAATACGAGCATGTGAGCTTCCGAGTTCCCGGAACGGGCGATGTGAACGAGCTTGAAACAATCTATAGAGAAATTTTAATTACTGGTTTGAGGTTTTTGAGACCTACATCCTAGCCAAAGTGGCAACCACGGAGACTCATCAGCTTCGACCGTGAGCCGAGGTTGATTTTCGCCCAAAAATTGTCCACAAAGTTCCGAGTAATTTTAGACCCAGTTCGATGGAAAACGACCCAATGATAAAAACTCATCGCATATGGCCATGACTCGGGGGTTATTTTTGCAAAAAAAATGACGTTTAGGTCGAGAAAATACGTTTTTTTTGTTTTTCGAGGCAATATGGGCATGTGAGCTTCCGAGTTCCCGAAAGGGCTAGTGTGAACGAGCTTGAAAAAATCTATAGAGAAACCGTAAGTACTGGTTTGAGGTTTTTGAGACCTACATCATAGCCAAAGTGATAACCACAGAGACTCATCGACTTCGACCGTGAGCCGAGGTTGATTTTTGCCCAAAAATTGTCGACAAAGTTCCGAGTAGTTTTAGACCCACTTCGATGGCAAACGACCTAATGATAAAAATTCATCGCATATGGCCATGACTCGGGGGTAATGTTTGCAAAACAAAATGACGTTTAGGTCGAGAAAATGCATTTTTTTTGTTTTTCGAGACAATACGGCCATGTGAGCTTCCGAGTTCCTATAAGGGCCGGTGTGAACGAGCTTGAAACAATTTATAGAGAAACCGTAATTCGCTGGTTTGAGGTTTTTGAGACCTACATCATAGCCAAAGTGACAACCACGAGACTCACTCGGCCTCAACCGTGAGCCGAGGTTGATTTTTGCCCAAAAATTATCGACAACGTTTTGAGTAGTTTTAGACCCGGCTCAATGGCAAACGACCCAATGATAAAAACTCATCACATATGGCCATGACTCGGGGTTGATTTTTGCAAAAAAAATGATGTTTAGGTCGAGAAAATATGTTTTTTTTTCTTTTCGAGACAATACGGGCATGTGAGCTTTAGAGTTCCCGGAAGGGCCGGTGTGAACGAGCTTGAAACAATCTATAAAGAAACCGTAATTGCTAGTTTGAGGTTTTTTAGACCTACATCATAGCCAAAGTGACAAACATAGAGACTCATCGGCCTCGACCGTGAGCCGAGTTCGATTTTCGCCAAAAATGGCCGACAAAGTTTTGAGCAGTTTTAGACCCCGTTCGATGGCAAACTAGCCAACGATAAAAACACATCCCTATGGCCATGACTCCGGGGGTGATTGTTGTAAAAAAATTACGTTTAGGTCGAGAAAATACATTTTTTTAGTTTTTCAAGACAATACGGCATGTGAGCTTCCGAGTTCCCGAAAGGGCCGGTGTGAACGAGCTTGAAACAATCTATAGAGAAACCGTAATTGCCGGTTTGAGGTTTTTGAGACCAACATCATAGCCAATGTGACGAACATAGAGACTCATCGGCCTCGACCGTGAGCCGAGGTTGATTTTAGTCAAAAAATGGCCGACAAAGTTTTCGAGCAATTTTAGACCCGGCTCGATGGCAAACGAGCCAACGATAAAAACACATCCCTATGGCCATGACTCGGGGGTGATTGTTGTAAGAAAATGACGGTTAGTTTGAGAAAATACATTTTTTTAGTTTTTCGAGACAATACGGCATGTGAGCTTCCGAGTTCCCGAAAGTGGTCGGTGTGAACGAGCTTGAAACAATCTATAGAGAAACCGCAATTACTCGGTTTGACATTTTTGAGACCTACATCATAGCCAAAGTGACAACCATAGAGACTCATCGGCTTCGACCGTGAGCCGAGGTTGATTTTCGCCCAAAAATTATCGACAAAGTTCGAGTAGTTTTAGAACCACTTCGATGGCAAACGACCTAATGATAAAAAGTCATCGCATATGGCCATGACTCGGGGTAATTTTTGCAAAAAAAATGACGTTTAGGTCGAGAAAATACATTTTTTTAGTTTTTCGAGACAATACGGCATGTGAGCTTCCGAGTTCCCGAAAGGGTCGGTGTGAACGAGCTTGAAACAATCTATACAGAAACCGTAATCGCTGGTTTGAGGTTTTTGAGACCTACATCATAGCCAATGTGACAACCACAGAGACTCATCGGCTTCGACTATGAGCCGAGGTTGATTTTCGCCAAAAAATGGCCGATAAAGTTTTGAGCAGTTTTAGACTTTGTTCGACGGCAAACTAGCCAACGATAAAAACACATCCCTATGGCCATGACCCGGGGGTGATTGTTGTAAAAAAATGACGTTTAGGTCGAGAAAATACAATTTTTTAGTTTTTCAAGACAATACGGGCATGTGAGCTTCCGAGTTCCCGAAAGGGCCGGTGTGAACGAGCTTGAAACAATCTATAGAGCAACCGTAATTACTAGTTTGACGTTTTTGAGACCTACATCATAGCCAAAGTGACAACCATAGAGACTCATCGGCTTCGACCGTGAGCCGAGGTTGATTTTCGCCCAAAAATTGTCCACAAAGTTCCGAGTAATTTTAGACCCAGCTTGATGACAAACGACCCAATGATAAAAACTCATCGCATATGGCCATGACTCGGGGTGATTTTTACAAAAAAAAATGACGTTTAAGTCGAGAAAATACGTTTTTTTTGTTTTTCGAGGCAATACGTGCATGTGAGCTTCCGAGTTCCCGGAACGGGCAAGTGTGAACGAGCTTGAAACAATCTATAGAGAAATTTTAATTACTGGTTTGAGGTTTTTGAGACCGACATCATAGCCAAAGTGGCAACCACGGAGACTCATCGGCTTCGACCGTGAGCCGAGGTTGATTTTCGCCCAAAAATTGTCCACAAAGTTCCGAGTAATTTTAGACCCAGCTCGATGGCAAACGACCCAATGATAAAAACTCATCGCATATGGCCATGACCTGGGTGTGATTTTTGCAAAAAAAATGACGTTTAGGTCGAGAAAATACGTTTTTTTTGTTTTTCGAGGCAATATGGGCATGTGAGCTTCCGAGTTCCCGAAAGGGTCGGTGTGAACGAGCTTGAAAAAATCTATAGAGAAACCGTAATTACCGGTTTGAGGTTTTTGAGACCTACATCATAGCCAAAGTGATAACCACAGAGACTCATCGGCTTCGACCGTGAGCCGAGGTTGATTTTTGCCCAAAAATTGTCGATAAAGTTCGAGTAGTTTTAGACCCACTTCGATGGCAAACGACCTAATGATAAAAATTCATCGCATATGGCCATGACTCGGGGGTAATGTTTGCAAAAAAAAATGACGTTTAAGTCGAGAAAATGCATTTTTTTTGTTTTTCGAGACAATACGGGCATGTGAGCTTCCGAGTTCCTATAAGGGCCGGTGTGAACGAGCTTGAAACAATTTATAGAGAAACCGTAATTGCTGGTTTGAGGTTTTTGAGACCTACATCATAGCCAAAGTGACAACCACAGAGACTCATCGGCCTCAACCGTGAGCCGAGGTTGATTTTTGCCCAAAAATTATCGACAACGTTTTGAGTAGTTTTAGACCCAGCTCAATGGCAAACGACCCAATGATAAAAACTCATCACATATGGCCATGACTCGGGGTTGATTTTTGCAAAAAAAATGATGTTTAGGTCGAGAAAATATGTTTTTTTTTCTTTTCGAGACAATACGGCATGTGAGCTTTAGAGTTCCCGGAAGGGCCGGTGTGAACGAGCTTGAAAAAATCTATAAAGAAACCGTAATTGCTAGTTTGAGGTTTTTTAGACCTACATCATAGCCAAAGTGACAAACATAGAGACTCATCGGCCTCGACCGTGAGCCGAGGCCGATTTTCACCAAAAAATGGCCGACAAAGTTTTGAGCAGCTTTTAGACCCCGTTCGATCGCAAACTAGCCAACGATAAAAACACATCCCTATGGCCATGACTCGGGGTGATTGTTGTAAAAAAATGACGTTTAGGTCGAGAAAATACATTTTTTTAGTTTTTCAAGACAATACGGCATGTGAGCTTCCGAGTTCCCGAAAGGGCTAGTGTGAACGAGCTTGAAACAATCTATAGAGAAACCGTAATTGCTGGTTTGAGGTTTTTGAGAGCTACATCATAGCCAATGTGACGAACATAGAGACTCATCGGCCTCGACCGTGAGCCGAGGTTGATTTTCGTCAAAAAATGGCCGACAAAGTTTTCGAGCAATTTTAGACCCGGCTCGATGGCAAACGAGCCAACGATAAAAACACATCCCTATGGCCATGACTCGGGGGTGATTGTTGTAAGAAAATGACGGTTAGTTTGAGAAAATACATTTTTTTAGTTTTTCGAGACAATACGGCACGTGAGCTTCCGAGTTCCCGAAAGTGGCCGGTGTGAACGAGCTTGAAACAATCTATAGAGAAACCGCAATTGCCGGTTTGACGTTTTTGAGACCTACATCATAGCCAAAGTGACAACCATAGAGACTCATCGGCTTCGACCGTGAGCCGAGGTTGATTTTCGCCCAAAAATTATCGACAAAGTTCTGAGTAGTTTTAGAACCACTTCGATGGCAAACGACCTAATGATAAAAAGTCATCGCAAATGGCCATGACTCGGGGGTAATTTTTGCAAAAAAAATGACGTTTAGGTCGAGAAAATACATTTTTTTAGTTTTTCGAGACAATACGGCATGTGAGCTTCCGAGTTCCCGAAAGGGCCGGTGTGAACGAGCTTGAAACAATCTATACAGAAACCGTAATCGCTGGTTTGAGGTTTTTGAGACCTACATCATAGCCAATGTGACAACCACGTAGACTCATCGGCTTCGACTATGAGCCGAGGTTGATTTTCGTCAAAAAATGGCCGACAAAATTTTGAGCAGTTTTAGACTTTGTTCAACGGCAAACTAGCCAACGATAAAAACACATCCCTATGGCCATGACTCGGGGGTGATTGTTGTAAAAAAATGACGTTTAGGTCGAGAAAATACAATTTTTTAGTTTTTCAAGACAATATGGGCATGTGAGCTTCCGAGTTCCCGAAAGGGTCGGTGTGAACGAGCTTGAAACAATCTATAGAGCAACCGTAATTACTAGTTTGACGTTTTTGAGACCTACATCATAGCCAAAGTGACAACCATAGAGACTCATCGGCTTCGACCGTGAGCCGAGGTTGATTTTCGCCCAAAAATTGTTACAAAGTTCGAGTAATTTTAGACCCAGCTTGATGACAAACGACCCAATGATAAAAACTCATCGCACATGGCCATGACTCGGGGGTGATTTTTACAAAAAAAAATAACGTTTAAGTCAAGAAAATACGTTTTTTTTGTTTTTCGAGGCAATACGAGCATGTGAGCTTCCGAGTTCCCGGAACGGCAGGTGTGAACGAGCTTGAAACAATCTATAGAGAAATTTTAATTACTGGTTTGAGGTTTTTGAGACCTACATCATAGCCAAAGTGGCAACCACAGAGACTCATCGGCTTCGACCGTGAGCCGAGGTTGATTTTCGCCCAAAAATTGTCCACAAAGTTCGAGTAATTTTAGACCTAGTTCGATGGCAAACGACCCAATGATAAAAACTCATCGCATATGGCCATGACTCGGGGGTGATTTTTGCAAAAAAATGACGTTTAGGTCGAGAAAATACGTTTTTTTTGTTTTTCGAGGCAATACGGGCATGTGAGCTTCCGAGTTCCCGAAAGTGTCGGTGTGAACGAGCTTGAAACAATCTATAGAGAAACCGTAATTGCCGGTTTGAGGTTTTTGAGACCTACATCATAGCCAAAGTGATAACCACAGAGACTCATCGGCTTCGACCGTGAGCCGAGGTTGATTTTTGCCCAAAAATTGTCGATAAAGTTCTAAGTAGTTTTAGACCCACTTCGATGGCAAACGACCTAATGATAAAAATTCATCGCATATGGCCATGACTCGGGGGTAATGTTTGCAAAAAAAATGACGTTTAGGTCGAGAAAATGCATTTTTATTGTTTTTCGAGACAATACGGCATGTGAGGTTCCGAGTTCCTATAAGGGCCGGTGTGAACGAGCTTCAAACAATTTATAGAGAAACCGTAATCGCTGGTTTGAGGTTTTTGAGACCTACATCATAGCCAAACCGACAACCACAGAGACTCATCTGCCTCAACCGTGAGCCGAGGTTGATTTTTGCCCAAAAATTATCGACAACGTTTTGAGTAGTTTTAGACCTAGTTCAATGGCAAACGACCCAATGATAAAAACTCATCACATATGGCCATGACTCGGGGTTGATTTTTGCAAAAAAAATGATGTTTAGGTCGAGAAAATATGTTTTTTTTTCTTTCGAGACAATACGGCATGTGAGCTTTAGAGTTCCCGGAAGGGCCGGTGTGAACGAGCTTGAAACAATCTATAAAGAAACCGTAATCGCTAGTTTGAGGTTTTTTAGACCTACATCATAGCCAAAGTGACAAACATAGAGACTCATCGGCCTCGACCGTGAGCCGAGGCCGATTTTCACCAAAAAATGGCCGACAAAGTTTTGAGCAGCTTTAGACCCCGTTCGATCGCAAACTAGCCAACGATAAAAACACATCCCTATGGCCATGACTCGGGGTGATTGTTGTAAAAAAATGACGTTTAGGTCGAGAAAATACATTTTTTTAGTTTTTCAAGACAATACGGCATGTGAGCTTCCGAGTTCCCGAAAGGGCCGGTGTGAACGAGCTTGAAACAATCAATAGAGAAACCGTAATTGCTGGTTTGAGGTTTTTGAGAGCTACATCATAGCCAATGTGATGAACATAGAGACTCATCCGCCTCGACCGTGAGCCGAGGTTGATTTTCGTCAAAAAATGGCCGACAAAGTTTTCGAGCAATTTTAGACCCAGCTCGATGGCAAACGAGCCAACGATAAAAACACATCCCTATGGCCATGACTCGGGGGTGATTGTTGTAAGAAAATGATGGTTAGTTCGAGAAAATACATTTTTTTAGTTTTTCGAGACAATACGGCATGTGAGCTTCCGAGTTCCCGAAAGGGTCGGTGTGAACGAGCTTGAAACAATCTATAGAGAAACCGCAATTACCGGTTTGACGTTTTTGAGACCTACATCATAGCCAAAGTGACAACCATAGAGACTCATCGGCTTCGACCGTGAGCCGAGGTTGATTTTCGCCCAAACATTGTCCACAAAGTTCTAAGTAATTTTAGACCCACTTCGATGGCAAACGACCTAATGATAAAAATTCATCGCATATGGCCATGACTCGGGGGTAATGTTTGCAAAAAAAATGACGTTTAGGTCGAGAAAATGCATTTTTATTGTTTTTCGAGACAATACGGGCATGTGAGCTTCCGAGTTCCTATAAGGGCCGGTGTGAACGAGCTTGAAACAATTTATAGAGAAACCGTAATTGCTGGTTTGAGGTTTTTGAGACCTACATCATAGCCAAAGTGACAACCACGTAGACTCATCGGCCTCGACTATGAGCCGAGGTTGATTTTTGCCCAAAAATTGTCGATAAAGTTCTAAGTAGTTTTAGACCCACTTCGATGGCAAACGACCTAATGATAAAAATTCATCGCATATGGCCATGACTCGGGGTAATGTTTGCAAAAAAAAATGACGTTTAGGTCGAGAAAATGCATTTTTATTGTTTTTCGAGACAATACGGGCATGTGAGCTTCCGAGTTCCTATAAGGGCCGTGTGAACGAGCTTGAAACAATTTATAGAGAAACCGTAATCGCTGGTTTGAGGTTTTTGAGACCTACATCATAGCCAAAGTGACAACCACAGAGACTCACTCGCCTCAACCGTGAGCCGAGGTTGATATTTGCCCAAAAATTATCGACAAAGTTTCGAGTAGTTTTAGACCCAGCTCGATGGCAAACGACCCAATGATAAAAACTCATCACATATGGCCATGACTCGGGGTTGATTTTTGCAAAAAAAATGATGTTTAGGTCGAGAAAATATGTTTTTTTTTCTTTCTCGAGACAATACGGCATGTGAGCTTTAGAGTTCCCGGAAGGGCCGGTGTGAACGAGCTTGAAACAATCTATAAAGAAACTATAATTGCTAGTTTGCGGTTTTTTAGACCTACATCATAGCCAAAGTGACAAACATAGAGACTCATCGGCCTCGATCGTGAGCCGAGGTCGATTTTCGTCAAAAAATGGCCGACAAAGTTTTGAGCAGTTTTAGACCCCGTTCGATGGCAAACTAGCCAACGATAAAAACACATCCCTATGGCCATGACTCGGGGGTGATTGTTGTAAAAAAATGACGTTTAGGTCGAGAAAATACATTTTTTTAGTTTTTCTAGACAATACGGGCATGTGAGCTTCCGAGTTCCCGAAAGGGCCGGTGTGAACGAGCTTGAAACAATCTATAGAGCAACCGTAATTACCGGTTTAACGTTTTTGAGACCTACATCATAGCCAAAGTGACAACCATAGAGACTCATCGGCTTCGACCGTGAGCCGAGGTTGATTTTCGCCCAAAAATTGTCCACAAAGTTCCGAGTTATTTTAGACCCAGCTTGATCACAAACGACCCAATGATAAAAACTCATCGCACATGGCCATGACTCGGGGTGATTTTTACAAAAAAAATGACGTTTAAGTCGAGAAAATACATTTTTTTTGTTTTTCGAGGCAATACGAGCATGTGAGCTTCCGAGTTCCCGGAATGGGCAGTGTGAACGAGCTTGAAACAATCTATAGAGAAACCGTAATCGCTAGTTTGAGGTTTTTTACACCTACATCATAGCCAAAGTGACAAACATAGAGACTCATCCGCCTCGACCGTGAGCCGAGGTTGATTTTCGCCAAAAAATGGCCGACAAAGTTTTGAGCAATTTTAGACCCAGTTCGATGGCAAACGAGCCAACGATAAAAACACATCCCTATGGCCATGACTCGGGGGTGATTGTTGTGAAAAAATGACGGTTAGGTCGAGAAAATACATTTTTTTAGTTTTTCGAGACAATACGGGCATGTGAGCTTCCGAGTTCCCGAAAGGGCCGGTGTGAACGAGCTTGAAACAATCTATAGAGAAATTACAATTACCGATTTGAGGTTTTTGAGACCTACATCATAGCAAAAGTGGTAACCACAGAGACTCACTCGCTTCGACCGTGAGCCGAGGTTGATTTTCGCCCAAAAATTGTCCACAAAGTTCCGAGTAATTTTAGACCCAGCTCGATGGCAAACGACCCAATGATAAAAACTCATCGCATATGGCCATGACTCGGGGGTGATTTCTGCAAAAAAAATGACGTTTAGGTCGAGAAAATACGTTTTTTTTGTTTTTCGAGGCAATACGGCATGTGAGCTTTCGAGTTCCCGGAACGGCCGGTGTGAACGAGCTCGAAACAATCTATAGAGAAACCGTAATTACCGGTTTGAGGTTTTTGAGACCTACATCATAGCCAAAGTGATAACCACAGAGACTCATCGGCTTCGACCGTGAGCCGAGGTTGATTTTTGCCCAAAAATTGTCGACAAAGTTTCGAGTAGTTTTAGACCCACTTCGATGGCAAACAACCCAATGATAAAAAGTCATCGCATATGGCCATGACTCGGGGGTAATTTTTGCAAAAACAAATGACGTTTAGGTCGAGAAAATACATTTTTTTTTTTTCGAGACAATACGGCATGTGAGCTTCCGAGTTCCTATAAGTGGCCGTGTGAACGAGCTTCAAACAATTTATAGAGAAAATGTAATTGCTGGTTTGAGGTTTTTGAGACCTACATCATAGCCAAAGTGACAACCACGGAGACTCATCGGCTTCGACCGTGAGCCGAGGTTGATTTTTGCCCAAAAATTGTCGACAAAGTTATGAGTAGTTTTAGACCCAGCTCGATGGCAAACGACCTAATGGTAAAAACTCATCGCATATGGCCATGACTCGGGGTTGATT
The DNA here is from genome assembly GCA_963924115.1 of Dovyalis caffra. Classification (NCBI taxonomy): domain Eukaryota; kingdom Viridiplantae; phylum Streptophyta; class Magnoliopsida; order Malpighiales; family Salicaceae; genus Dovyalis; species Dovyalis caffra. The sequence goes on along the minus strand of CAWUPB010000164.1, from coordinate 128,729 downwards.
TTTGCAAAAAAAATGACGTTTAGGTCGAGATAATATGTTTTTTTCTCTTTCTCGAGACAATACTGGCATGTGAGCTTTAGAGTTCCCGGAAGGGCCGGTGTGAACGAGCTTGAAACAATCTATAAAGAAACCGTAATCGCTAGTTTGAGGTTTTTTAGACCTACATCATAGCCAAAGTGACAAACATAGAGACTCATCCGCCTCGACCGTGAGCTAAGGCCGATTTTCGCCAAAAAATGGCCGACAAAGTTTTGAGCAAGCTTTTAGACCTCGTTCGATGGCAAACTAGCCAACGATAAAAACACATCCCTATGGCCATGACTCGGGGGTGATTGTTGTAAAAAAATTACGTTTAGGTCGAGAAAATACATTTTTTTAGTTTTTCAAGACAATACGGCATGTGAGCTTCCGAGTTCCCGAAAGGGTCGGTGTGAACGAGCTTGAAACAATCTATAGAGAAACCGTAATTGCTGGTTTGAGGTTTTTGAGACCTACATCATAGCCAAAGTGACAAACATAGTAGACTCATCGCGCCTCGACCGTGAGCCGAGGTTGATTTTCGCCAAAAAATGGCCGACAAAGTTTTCAAGCAATTTTAGACCCGGCTCGATGGCAAACGAGCCAACGATAAAAACACATCCCTATGGCCATGACTCGGGGGTGATTGTTGTAAGAAAATGACGGTTAGTTCGAGAAAATACATTTTTTTAGTTTTTCGAGACAATACGGCATGTGAGCTTCCGAGTTCCCGAAAGGGTCGGTGTGAACAAGCTTGAAACAATCTATGAGAAACCGCAATTACCGGTTTGACGTTTTTGAGACCTACATCATAGCCAAAGTGACAACCATAGAGACTCATCGGCTTCGACCGTGAGCCGAGGTTGATTTTCGCCCAAAAATTGTCCACAAAGTTCTCGTAATTTTAGACCCGGCTTGATCACAAACGACCCAATGATAAAAACTCATCGCACATGGCCATGACCTGGGGTGATTTTTCCAAAAAAAAAGACTTTTAGGTCGATAAAATACATTTTTTTTGTTTTTCGAGGCAATACGAGCATGTGAGCTTCCGAGTTCCCGGAACGGCAAGTGTGAACGAGCTTGAAACAATCTATAGAGAAACCGTAATTGCTAGTTTGAGGTTTTTTACTCCTACATCATAGCCAAAGTGACAAACATAGAGACTCATCCGCCTCGACCGTGAGCCGAGGTTGATTTTCGCCAAAAAATGGCCGCAAAGTTTTGAGCAATTTTAGATCCATTTCGATGGCAAACGAGCCAACGATAAAAAAACATCCCTATGGCCATGACTCGGGGGTGATTGTTGCAAGAAAATGACGGTTAGGTCGAGAAAATACATTTTTTTAGTTTTTCGAGACAATACGGCATGTGAGCTTCCGAGTTCCTAAAAGGGTCGGTGTGAACGAGCTTGAAACAATCTATAGAGAAATTGTAATTACCGGTTTGAGGTTTTTGAGACCTACATCATAGCCAAAGTGGCAACCACGGAGACTCATCGGCTTCGACCGTGAGCCGAGGTTGATTTTCACCCAAAAATTGTCCACAAAGTTCTTAGTAATTTTAGACCCAGCTCGATGGCAAACGACCCAATGATAAAAACTCATCACATATGGCCATGACTCGGGGTGATTTTTGCAAAAAAAATGACGTTTAGGTCGAGAAAATACGTTTTTTTTGTTTTTCGAGGCAATATAGGCATGTGAGCTTCCGAGATCCCGAAAGTGGTCGGTGTGAACGAGCTTGAAACAATCTATAGAGAAACCGTAATTACCGGTTTGAGGTTTTTGAGACCTACATCATAGCCAAAGTGATAACCACAGAGACTCATCGGCTTCCACCGTGAGCCGAGGTTGATTTTTGCCCAAAAATTGTCGACAAAGTTCCGAGTAGTTTTAGACCCACTTCGATGGCAAACGACCCAATGATAAAAACACATCCCATATGGCTAGGACTCCGGGGTTGATTTTTGCAAAAACAAAATGACGTTTAGGTCGAGAAAATATGTTTTTCTTTCTTTCTCGAGACAATACGGCATGTGAGCTTTAGAGTTCCCGGAAGGGCTCGTGTGAACGAGCTTGAAACAATCTATAAAGAAACTATAATTGCTAGTTTGAGGTTTTTTAGACCTACATCATAGCCAAAGTGACAAACATAGAGACTCATCGTCCTCGACCGTGAGCCGAGGTTGATTTTCGCCAAAAAATGGCCGACAAAGTTTTGAGCGAGTGTTCGACCCCGTTCGATGGAAAACTAGCCAACGATAAAAACACATCCCTATGGCCATGACTCGGGGGTGATTGTTGTAAAAAAAATGACGTTTAGGTCGAGAAAATACATTTTTTTAGTTTTTCAAGACAATACGGCATGTGAGCTTCCGAGTTCCCGAAAGCGCCGGTGTGAACGAGCTTGAAACAATCTATAGAGAAACCGTAATTGCTGGTTTGAGGTTTTTGAGACTTACATCATAGCCAAAGTGACAACCACAGAGACTCATCGGCTTCGACCGTGAGCCGAGGTTGATTTTTGCCCAAAAATTGTCGACAAAGTTATGAGTAGTTTTAGACCCAGCTCGATGGCAAACGACCTAATGGTAAAAACTCATCGCATATGGCCATGACTCGGGGTTGATTTTTGCAAAAAAAATGACGTTTAGGTCGAGATAATATGTTTTTTTCTCTTTCTCGAGACAATACGGCATGTGAGCTTTAGAGTTCCCGGAAGGGCCGGTGTGAACGAGCTTGAAACAATCTATAAAGAAACTATAATTGCTAGTTTGAGGTTTTTTAGACCTACATCATAGCCAAAGTGACAAACATAGAGACTCATCGGCCTCGGCCGTGAGCCGAGGTCGATTTTCGCCAAAAAATGGCCGACAAAGTTTTGAGCAAGCTTTAGACCTCGTTCGATGGCAAACTAGCCAACGATAAAAACACATCCCTATGGCCATGACTCGGGGTGATTGTTGTAAAAAAATGACGTTTAGGTCGAGAAAATACATTTTTTTAGTTTTTCAAGACAATATGGGCATGTGAGCTTCCGAGTTCCCGAAAGGGCCGGTGTGAACGAGCTTGAAACAATCTATAGAGCAACTATAATTACTTGTTTGACGTTTTTGAGACCTACATCATAGCCAAAGTGACAACCATAGAGACTCATCGGCTTCGACTATGAGCCGAGGTTGATTTTCGCCCAAAAATTGTCCACAAAGTTCCGAGTTATTTTAGACCCAGCTTGATCACAAACGACCCAATGATAAAAACTCATCGCACATGGCCATGACTCGGGGTGATTTTTACAAAAAAAATGACGTTTAAGTCGAGAAAATACATTTTTTTTGTTTTTCGAGGCAATACGAGCATATGAGCTTCCGAGTTCCCGGAACGGCAAAGTGTGAACGAGCTTGAAACAATCTATAGAGAAACCGTAATTGCTAGTTTGAGGTTTTTTACTCCTACATCATAGCCAAAGTGACAAACATAGAGACTCATCGGCCTCGACCGTGAGCCGAGGTTGATTTTCGCCAAAAAATGGCCGCAAAGTTTTGAGCAATTTTAGATCCAGCTCGATGGCAAACGAGCCAACGATAAAAACACATCCCTATGGCCATGACCCGGGGGTGATTGTTGTAAGAAAATGACGGTTATGTCGAGAAAATACGTTTTTTTAGTTTTTCGAGACAATACGGCATGTGAGCTTCCGAGTTCCCGAAAGGGTCGGTGTGAACGAGCTTGAAACAATCTATAGAGAAATTACAATTACCGATTTGAGGTTTTTGAGACCTACATCATAGCAAAAGTGGCAACCACAGAGACTCATCGGCTTCGACCGTGAGCCGAAGTTGATTTTCGCCCAAAAATTGTCCACAAAGTTCTAAGTAATTTTAGACCCGGCTCGATGGCAAACGACCCAATGATAAAAACTCATCGCATATGGCCATGACTCGGGGTGATTTTGGCTAAAAAAAATGACGTTTAGGTCGAGAAAATACGTTTTTTTTGTTTTTCGAGGCAATACGGGCATGTGAGCTTTCGAGTTCCCGGAACGGCCGGTGTGAACGAGCTCGAAACAATCTATAGAGAAACCGTAATTACTGGTTTGAGGTTTTTGAGACCTACATCATAGCCAAAGTGATAACCACAGAGACTCATCGGCTTCGATCGTGAGCCGAGGTTGATTTTTGCCCAAAAATTGTCGACAAAGTTCCGAGTAGTTTTAGACCCACTTCGATGGCAAACAACCCAATGATAAAAAGTCATCGCATATGGCCATGACTCGGGGGTAATTTTTTCAAAAACAAATGACGTTTAGGTCGAGAAAATACATTTTTTTTGTTTTTCGAGACAATACGGGCATGTGAGCTTCCGAGTTCCTATAAGGGCCGGTGTGAACGAGCTTCAAACAATTTATAGAGAAACCGTAATCGCTGGTTTGAGGTTTTTGAGACCTACATCATAGCCAAAGTGACAACCACAGAGACTCATCGGCCTCGACCGTGAGCCGAGGTTGATTTTTGCCCAAAAATTATCGACAAAGTTCTGAGTAGTTTTAGACCCAGCTCGATGGCAAACGACCTAAGGATAAAAACTCATCGCATATGGCCATGACTCGGGGGTAATTTTTGCAAAAACAAATGACGTTTAGGTCGAGAAAATACATTTTTTTTGTTTTTCGAGGCAATACGGCATGTGAGCTTCCGAGTTCCCGGAACGGGCGATGTGAACGAGCTTGAAACAATCTATAGAGAAACCGTAATCGCTAGTTTGAGGTTTTTTAGACCTACATCATAGCCAAAGTGACAAACATAGTAGACTCATCGGCCTCGACCGTGAGCCGAGGTTGATTTTCGCCAAAAAATGGCCGACAAAGTTTTCGAGCAATTTTAGACCCGGCTCGATGGCAAACGAGCCAACGATAAAAACACATCCCTATGGCCATGACTCGGGGGTGATTGTTGTAAAAAAATTACGTTTAGGTCGAGAAAATACATTTTTTTAGTTTTTCAAGACAATACGGGCATGTGAGCTTCCGAGTTCCCGAAAGGGCCGGTGTGAACGAGCTTGAAACAATCTATAGAGAAACCGTAATCGCTGGTTTGAGGTTTTTGAGACCTACATCATAGCCAAAGTGATAACCACAGAGACTCATCGGCTTCCACCGTGAGCCGAGGTTGATTTTTGCCCAAAAATTGTCGACAAAGTTCCGAGTAGTTTTAGACCCACTTCGATGGCAAACAACCCAATGATAAAAAGTCATCGCATATGGCCATGACTCGGGGGTAATTTCTGCAAAAACAAATGACGTTTAGGTCGAGAAAATACATTTTTTTTGTTTTTCGAGGCAATACGAGCATGTGAGCTTCCGAGTTCCCGGAACGGGCAGGTGTGAACGAGCTTGAAACAATCTATAGAGAAACCGTAATTGCTAGTTTGAGGTTCTTTACTCCTACATCATAGCCAATGTGACAAACATAGAGACTCATCGGCCTCGACCGTGAGCCGAGGTTGATTTTCGCCAAAAAATGGCCGACAAAGTTTTCGAGCAATTTTAGACCCGGTTCGATGGCAAACGAGCCAACGATAAAAAAACATCCCTATGGCCATGACTCGGGGGTGATTGTTGTAAGAAAATGATGGTTAGCTTGAGAAAATACATTTTTTTAGTTTTTCGAGACAATACGGGAATGTGAGCTTCCGAGTTCCCGAAAGTGGTCGGTGTGAACGAGCTTGAAACAATCTATAGAGAAACCGCAATTACCGGTTTGACGTTTTTGAGACCTACATCATAGCCAAAGTGACAACCATAGAGACTCATCGACTTCGACCGTGAGCCGAGGTTAATTTTCGCCCAAACATTGTCCACAAAGTTCCGAGTAATTTTAGACCCAGCTTGATGGCAAACGACCCAATGATAAAAACTCATCGCACATGGCCATGACTCGGGGGTGATTGTTGTAAAAAAATGACGTTTAGGTCGAGAAAATACAATTTTTTAGTTTTTCAAGACAATATGGGCATGTGAGCTTCCGAGTTCCCGAAAGGGTCGGTGTGAACGAGCTTGAAACAATCTATAGAGAAACCGTAATTACCGGTTTGACGTTTTTGAGACCTACATCATAGCCAAAGTGACAACCATAGAGACTCATCGGCTTCGACCGTGAGCCGAGGTTGATTTTCGCCCACAAATTGTCCACAAAGTTCCGAGTAATTTTAGACCCGAGTTCGATGGAAAACGACCGAATGATAAAAACTCATCGCATATGGCCATGACTCGGGGGTGATTTTTGCAAAAAAAATGATGTTTAGGTCGAGAAAATACGTTATTTTTTTTTCGAGGCAATACGAGCATGTGAGCTTTCGAGTTCCCGGAACGGCCGGTGTGAACGTGCTTGAAACAATCTATAGAGAAACTATAATTCCTAATTTGAGGTTTTTTAGACCTACATCATAGCCAAAGTGACAAACATAGAGACTCATCGGCCTCGACCGTGAGCCGAGGTTGATTTTCGCCAAAAAATGGCCGACAAAGTTTTCGAGCAATTTTAGACCCGAGTTCGATGGCAAACGAGCAACAATAAAAACACATCCCTATGGCCATGACACTGGGGGTGATTGTTGTAAGAAAATGATGGTTAGTTTGAGAAAATACATTTTTTTAGTTTTTCGAGACAATACGGGCATGTGAGCTTCCGAGTTCCCGAAAGTGGCCGGTGTGAACGAGCTTAAAACAATCTATAGAGAAATTGCAATTACCGATTTGAGGTTTTTGAGACCTACATCATAGCCAAAGTGGCAACCACGGAGACTCATCGGCTTCGACCGTGAGCCGAGGTTCATTTTCACCTAAAAATTATCCACAAAGTTCGAGTAATTTTAGACCCGGTTCGATGGCAAACGACCCAATGATAAAAACTCATCGCATATGGCCATGACTCGGGGTGATTTTGGCAAAAAAAAATGACGTTTAGGTCGAGAAAATACGTTTTTTTTGTTTTTCGAGGCAATACGGGCATGTGAGCTTTTGAGTTCCCGGAACGGCCGGTGTGAACGAGCTCGAAACAATCTATAGAGAAACCGTAATTGCTAGTTTGAGGTTTTTTAGACCTACATGATAGCCAAAGTGACAAACATAGAGACTCATCGGCCTCGACCGTGAGCCGAGGTTGATTTTCGCCAAAAAATGGCCGACAAAGTTTTGAGCACTTTTACACCCGGTTCGATGGCAAACGAGCCAACGATAAAAACACATCCCTATGGCCTTGACTCGGGGGTGATTGTTGTAAGAAAATGACGGTTAGTTCAAGAAAATACATTTTTTTAGTTTTTCGAGACAATACGGGCATGTGAGCTTCCGAGTTCCCGAAAGGGCTGGTGTGAACGAGCTTGAAACAATCTATACGAAACTATAATTGCTGGTTTGAGGTTTTTGAGACCTACATCATAGCCAATGTGACAACCACGGAGACTCATCGGCTTCGACTATGAGCCGAGGTTGATTTTTGCCCAAAAATTATTGACAAAGTTCGAGTAGTTTTAGACCCACTTCGATGGCAAAACGACCTAATGATAAAAAGTCATCGCATATGGCCATGACTCGGGGTAATTTTTGCAAAAAAAATGACGTTTAGGTCGAGAAAATACATTTTTTTTTGTTTTTCGAGACAATACGGGCATGTGAGCTTCCGAGTTCCTATAAGGGCCGGTGTGAACGAGCTTGAAACAATTTATATAGAAACTGTAATTGCTAGTTTGAGGTTTTTGAGACCTACATCATAGCCAAAGTGACAACCACGGAGACTCATCGGCCTCAACCGTGAGCCGAGGTTGATTTTTGCCCAAAAATTATCGACAAAGTTCGAGTAGTTTTAGACCCGGTTCGATGGCAAACGACCTAAGGATAAAAACTCATCGCATATGGCCATGACACTGGGGTAATTTTTGCAAAAAAATGACGTTTAGGTCGAGAAAATACATTTTGTTTGTTTTTCGAGACAATACGGGCATGTGAGCTTCCGAGTTCCTATAAGGGCCGATGTGAACGAGCTTGAAACAATTTATAGAGAAACCGTAATTGCTGGTTTGAGGTTTTTAAGACCTACATCGTAGCCAAAGTGACAACCACAGAGGCTCATCGGCCTCAACCGTGAGTTGACGTTGATTTTCGCCCAAAAATTGTCGACAAAGTTTTGAGTAGTTTTAGACCCGGTTCGATGGCAAACGACCCAATGATAAAAACTTAACACATATGGCCATGACTCGGGGTTGATTTTTGAAAAAAAAATGACGTTTAGGTCGAGAAAATATGTTTTTTTCTCTTTCTCGAGACAATACGGGCATGTGAGCTTTAGAGTTCCCGGAAGGGCCGGTGTGAACGAGCTTGAAACAATCTACAAAGAAACTATAATTGCTAGTTTGAGGTTTTTTAGACCTACATCATAGCCAAAGTGACAAACATAGAGACTCATCGGCCTCGACCGTGAGTCGAGGTTGATTCTCGCCAAAAAATGGCGGATAAAGTTTTGAGCGAGTTTTAGACCTCGTTCGATGGCAAACTAGCCAACGATAAAAACACATCCCTATGGCCATGACACGGGGGTGATTGTTGTAAAAAAATGAAATTTAGGTCGAGAAAATACAATTTTTTTGTTTTTAAAGACAATACGGGCATGTGAGCTTTCGAGTTCCCGAAAGGGCTGGTGTGAACGAGCTTGAAACAATCTATAGAGAAACCGTAATTACTGGTTTGAGGTTTTTGAGACCTACATCATAGCCAAAGTGACAAGCACGGAGACTCATCGGCCTCGACCGTGAGCCGAGGTTGATTTTCTACCAAAAATTGTCCACAAAGTTTTGAGTAGTTTTAGACCCGGTTCGATGGCAAACGACCCAATGATAAAAACTCATTGCATATGGCCATGACTCGGGGGTCATTTTTGTAAAAAAAATGACGTTTAGGTTGAGAAAATACGTTTTTTTTGTTTTTCGAGGCAATACGGGCATGTGAGCTTTCGAGTTCCCGGAACGGCCGGTGTGAACGAGCTTGAAACAATCTATAGAGAAACTGTAATTGCTAGTTTGAGGTTTTTTACTCCTACATCATAGCGAAAGTGACAACCACGGAGACTCATCGGCTTCGACAATGAGCCGAGGTTGATGTTTGCCCAAAAATTGTTGACAAAGTTCGAGTAGTTTGAGACCCGGTTCGATGGCAAACGACCTAATGGTAAAAAATCATCGCATATCGCTATGACTCGAGGGTAATTTTTGCAAAAAAAATGACGTTTAGATCGAGAAAACATATTTTTTTGTTTTTCGAGACAATACGGGCATGTAAGCTTCCAAGTTCCTATAAGGGCTGGTGTGAACGAGCTTGAAACAATTTATAGAGAAACCGTAATTGCTGGTTTGAGGTTTTTGAGACCTACATCATAGCCAAAGTGACAACCACAGAGACTCTTCGGCCTCGACCGTGAGTTGAGGTCGATTTTTGCCAAAAAATGGCCGATAAAGTTTTGAGCAATTTTAGATCCGGTTCGATGGCAAACGAGCCAACGATAAAAACACATCCCTATGGCCATGACCCGGGGGTGATTGTTGTAAGAAAATGACGGTTAGGTCGAGAAAATACATTCTTTTAGCTTTTCGAGACAATACGGGCATGTGAGCTTCCGAGTTCCTATAAGGGCTGGTGTGAACGAGCTTGAAACAATTTATAGAGAAACCGTAATTGCTGGTTTGAGGTTTTTGAGACCTACATCATAGCCAAAGTGACAACCACAGAGACTCATCGGCTTCGATCGTGAGCCGAGGTTGATTTTTGCCCAAAAATTATCGACAAAGTTTTGAGTAGTTTTAGACCCGGTTCTATGGCAAACGACCCAATGATAAAAACTCATCACATATGGCCATGACTCGGGGTTGATTTTTACAAAAAAAATGACGTTTAGGTCGAGAAAATATGTTTTTTTTCTTTCTCGAGACAATACGGGCATGTGAGCTTTAGAGTTCCCGGAAGGGCCGGTGTGAACGAGCTTGAAACAATCTATAGAGAAACCGTAATTCGTTGGTTTGAGGTTTTTGAGACCTACATCATAGCCAAAGTGGCAACCACGGACACTCATCGGCCTCGACCGTGAGCCGAGGTTGATTTTCGCCCAAAAATTGTCGACAAAGTTATGAGTAGTTTTGGACCCGGTTCGATGGCAAACGATCCAATGATAAAAACTCATCGCATATGGCCATGACACGGGGTTGTTTTTTGCTAAACAAATGATGTTTAGGTCGAGAAAATACGTTTTTTTTTGTTTTTCGAGACAATATGGGCATGTGAGCTTCCGAGTTCCGGGAAGGGCCGGCGTGAACGAGCTTGAAACAATCTATAGAGAAACCGTAATTGCTGGTTTGAGGTTTTTGAGACCTACATCATAGCCAAAGTGACAACCACAGAGACTCATCGGCCTCGACCGTGAGCCGAGGTTGATTTTTGCCCAAAAATTGTCGACAAAGTTCGAGTAGTTTGAAACCCGGTTCGATGGCAAACAACCTAATGATAAAAAATCATCGCAAATGGCCATGACACAGGGGTAATTTTTGCAAAAAAAATGACGTTTAGGTTGAGAAAATACATTTTTTTTGTTTTTCGAGACAATACGGGCATGTGAGCTTCCGAGATCCTATAAGGGCCGGTGTGAACGAGCTTGAAACAATTTATAGAGAAACCGTAATTGCTGGTTTGAGGTTTTTGAGACCTAAATCATAGCCAAAGTGACAACCACAGAGACTCATCGGCCTCGACCGTGAGCCGAGGTTGATTTTTGCCCAAAAATTATCGACAAAGTTTTGAGTAGTTTTAGACCCGGTTCTATGGCAAACGACCCAATGATAAAAACTCATCACATATGGCCATGACTCGGGGTTGATTTTTACAAAAAAAATGACGTTTAGGTCGAGAAAATATGTTTTTTTTTCTTTCTCGAGACAATACGGGCATGTGAGCTTTAGAGTTCCCGGAAGGGCCGGTGTGAACGAGCTTGAAACAATCTATAAAGAAACCGTAATTGCTAGTTTGAGGTTTTTTAGACCTACATCATAGCCAAAGTGACAAACATAGAGACTCATCGTCCTCGACTCGTGAGTCGAGGTTGATTTTCGCCAAAAAATGGCCGACAAAGTTTTGAGCGAGTTTTAGACCCCGTTCGATGGAAAACTAGCCAACGATAAAAACACATCCCTATGGCCATGACTCAGGGGTGATTGTTGTAAAAAAAATGACGTTTAGGTCGAGAAAATACATTTTTTTAGTTTTTGAAGACAATACGGGCATGTGAGCTTCCGAGTTCCCGAAAGAGCTGGTGTGAACGAGCTTGAAACAATCTATAGAGAAACTGTAATTGCTTGGTTTGAGGTTTTTGAGACCTACATCATAGCCAAAGTGACAACCACAAAGACTCATCGGCTTCGACCGTGAGCCGAGGTTGATTTTTGCCCAAAAATTGTCGACAAAGTTCGAGCAGTTTTAGATCCAGCTTGATGGAAAACTAGCCAACGATAAAAACTCATCGCATATGGCAATGACCTAGGGGTATTTTTGAAAAAAAATGACGTTTAGGTCGAGAAAATACGTTTTTTTTTTGTTTTTCAAGACAATACGGGTACGTGAGCTTCCGAGTTCCCGGAAGGGCCGGTGTGAACGAGCTTGAAACAATCTATAGAGAAATTGTAATTGCTGGTTTGAGGTTTTTGAGACCTACATCATAGCCAAAGTGGCAACCACGGACACTCATCGGCCTCGACTCGTGAGCTGAGGTTGATTTTCGCCCAAAAATTGTCGACAAAGTTATGAGTAGTTTTGGACCCGGTTCGATGGCAAACGATCCAATGATAAAAACTCATCGCATATGGCCATGACTCGGGGTTGTTTTTTGCTAAACAAATGATGTTTAGGTCGAGAAAATACGTTTTTTTTTTGTTTTTCGAGACAATATGGGCATGTGAGCTTCCGAGTTCCGGAAGGGCCGGCGTGAACGAGCTTGAAACAATCTATAGAGAAACCGTAATTGCTGGTTTGAGGTTTTTGAGACCTACATCATAGCCAAAGTGACAACCACGGAGACTCATCGGCCTCGACCGTGAGTCGAGGTTGATTTTTGCCCAAAAATTGTCGACAAAGTTCCGAGTAGTTTGAAACCCGGTTCGATGGCAAACAACCTAATGATAAAAAATCATCGCAAATGGCCATGACACTGGGGTAATGTTTGCAAAAAAAATGACGTTTAGGTTGAGAAAATACATTTTTTTTGTTTTTCGAGACAATACGGGCATGTGAGCTTCCGAGATCCTATAAGGGCCGGTGTGAACGAGCTTGAAACAATTTATAGAGAAACCGTAATTGCTGGTTTGAGGTTTTTGAGACCTAAATCATAGCCAAAGTGACAACCACGGAGACTCATCGGCCTCGACCGTGAGTCGAGGTTGATTTTTGCCCAAACATCATCGACAAAGTTTTGAGTAGTTTTAGACCCGGTTCGATGGCAAACGACCCAATGATAAAAACTCATCACATATGGCCATGACTCGGGGTTGATTTTTACAAAAAAAATGACGTTTAGGTCGAGAAAATATGTTTTTTTTTCTTTCTCGAGACAATACGGGCATGTGAGCTTTAGAGTTCCTGGAGGGCCGGTGTGAACGAGCTTGAAACAATCTATAAAGAAACTATAATTGCTAGTTTGAGGTTTTTTAGACCTACATCATAGCCAAAGTGACAAACATAGAGACTCATCGGCCTCGACTCGTGAGCCGAGGCTAATTTTCGCCAAAAAATGGCCGATAAAGTTTTGAGCAGTTTTAGACCACGTTCGATGGAAAACTAGCCAACGATAAAAACACATCCCTATGGCCATGATCTCGTGGGTGATTGTTGTAAAAAAATGACGTTTAGGTCGAGAAAATACATTTTTTTAGTTTTTCAAGACAATACGGGCATGTGAGCTTCCGAGTTCCCGAAAGGGTCGGTGTGAACGAGCTTGAAACAATCTATAGAGAAACCGTAATTGCTGGTTTGAGGTTTTTGAGACCTACATCATAGCCAAAGTGACAACCACAGAGACTCATCGGCTTCGACCGTGAGCCGAGGTTGATTTTCGCCCAAAAATTGTCGATAAAGTTTTGAGTAGTTTTAGACCCGGTTCGATGGCAAACGACCCAATGATAAAAACTCATTGCATATGGCCATGACTCGGGGGTCATTTTTGTAAAAAAAATGACGTTTAGGTTGAGAAAATACGTTTTTTTTGTTTTTCGAGGCAATACGGGCATGTGAGCTTTCGAGTTCCTGGAACGGCCGGTGTGAACGAGCTTGAAACAATCTATAGAGAAACTGTAATTGCTAGTTTGAGGTTTTTTACTCCTACATCATAGCGAAAGTGACAACCACGGAGACTCATCGGCTTCGACAATGAGCCGAGGTTGATGTTTGCCCAAAAATTGTTGACAAAGTTCGAGTAGTTTGAGACCCGGTTCGATGGCAAACGACCTAATGGTAAAAAATCATCGCATATCGCTATGACTCGAGGGTAATTTTTGCAAAAAAAATGACGTTTAGATCGAGAAAACATATTTTTTTGTTTTTCGAGACAATACGGGCATGTAAGCTTCCAAGTTCCTATAAGGGTCGGTGTGAACGAGCTTGAAACAATTTATAGAGAAACCGTAATTGCTGGTTTGAGGTTTTTGAGACCTACATCATAGCCAAAGTGACAACCACAGAGACTCTTCGGCCTCGACCGTGAGTTGAGGTCGATTTTTGCCAAAAAATGGCCGGTAAAGTTTTGAGCAATTTTAGATCCGAGTTCGATGGCAAACGAGCCAACGATAAAAACACATCCCTATGGCCATGACCCGGGGGTGATTGTTGTAAGAAAATGACGGTTAGGTCGAGAAAATACATTCTTTTAGCTTTTCGAGACAATACGGGCATGTGAGCTTCCGAGTTCCTATAAGGGCCGGTGTGAACGAGCTTGAAACAATTTATAGAGAAACCGTAATTGCTGGTTTGAGGTTTTTGAGACCTACATCATAGCCAAAGTGACAACCACAGAGACTCATCGGCTTCGACCGTGAGCCGAGGTTGATTTTTGCCCAAAAATTATCGACAAAGTTTTGAGTAGTTTTAGACCCAGTTCTATGGCAAACGACCCAATGATAAAAACTCATCACATATGGCCATGACTCGGGGTTGATTTTTACAAAAAAAATGACGTTTAGGTCGAGAAAATATGTTTTTTTTTCTTTCTCGAGACAATACGGGCATGTGAGCTTTAGAGTTCCCGGAAGGGCCGGTGTGAACGAGCTTGAAACAATCTATAGAGAAACCGTAATTGCTGGTTTGAGGTTTTTGAGACCTACATCATAGCCAAAGTGGCAACCACGGACACTCATCGGCCTCGACTGTGAGCCGAGGTTGATTTTCGCCCAAAAATTGTCGACAAAGTTATGAGTAGTTTTGGACCCGGTTCGATGGCAAACGATCCAATGATAAAAACTCATCGCATATGGCCATGACTCGGGGTTGTTTTTTGCTAAACAAATGATGTTTAGGTCGAGAAAATACGTTTTTTTTTGTTTTTCGAGACAATATGGGCATGTGAGCTTCCGAGTTCCGGAAGGGCCGGCGTGAACGAGCTTGAAACAATCTATAGAGAAACTGTAATTGCTGGTTTGAGGTTTTTGAGACCTACATCATAGCCAAAGTGACAACCACAGAGACTCATCGGCCTCGACCGTGAGCCGAGGTTGATTTTTGCCCAAAAATTGTCGACAAAGTTCGAGTAGTTTGAAACCCGAGTTCGATGGCAAACAACCTAATGATAAAAAATCATCGCAAATGGCCATGACTCGGGGGTAATTTTTGCAAAAAAAATGACGTTTAGGTTGAGAAAATACATTTTTTTTGTTTTTCGAGACAATACGGGCATGTGAGCTTCCGAGATCCTATAAGGGCCGGTGTGAACGAGCTTGAAACAATTTATAGAGAAACCGTAATTGCTGGTTTGAGGTTTTTGAGACCTAAATCATAGCCAAAGTGACAACCACAGAGACTCATCGGCCTCAACCGTGAGTCGAGGTTGATTTTTGCCCAAAAATTATCGACAAAGTTTTGAGTAGTTTTAGACCCGGTTCTATGGCAAACGACCCAATGATAAAAACTCATCACATATGGCCATGACTCGGGGTTGATTTTTACAAAAAAAATGACGTTTAGGTCGAGAAAATATGTTTTTTTTTCTTTCTCGAGACAATACGGGCATGTGAGCTTTAGAGTTCCCGGAAGGGCCGGTGTGAACGAGCTTGAAACAATCTATAAAGAAACCGTAATTGCTAGTTTGACGTTTTTTAGACCTACAACATAGCCAAAGTGACAAACATAGAGACTCATCGGCTTCGACCGTGAGCCGAGGTTGATTTTCGCCCAAAAATTGTCGACAAAGTTCCGAGCAGTTTTAGATCCAGTTCGATGGCAAACTAGCCAACGATAAAAACTCATCACATATGGCAATGACCTAGGGGTATTTTTGAAAAAAAATGACGTTTAGGTCGAGAAAATACGTTTTTTTTTGTTTTTCGAGACAATACGAGTACGTGAGCTTCGGAGTTCCTGGAAGGGCCGGTGTGAACGAGCTTGAAACAATCTATAGAGAAACCGTAATTGCTGGTTTGAGGTTTTTGAGACCTACATCATAGCCAAAGTGGCAACCACGGACACTCATCGGCCTCGACCGTGAGCTTAGGTTGATTTTCGCCCAAAAATTGTCGACAAAGTTATGAGTAGTTTTAGACCCGGTTCGATGACAAACGATCCAATGATAAAAACTCATCGCATATGGCCATGACTCGGGGTTGTTTTTTGCAAAACAAATGATGTTTAGGTCGAGAAAATACGTTTTTTTTTGTTTTTCGAGACAATATGGGCATGTGAGCTTCCGAGTTCCGGAAGGGCCGGCGTGAACGAGCTTGAAACAATCTATAGAGAAACTATAATTGCTGGGTTTAGGTTTTTGAGACCTACATCATAGCCAAAGTGACAACCACAGAGACTCATCGGCCTCGACTCGTCAGTCGAGGTTGATTTTTGCCCAAAAATTGTCGACAAAGTTCGAGTAGTTTGAAACCCGAGTTCGATGGCAAACGACCCAATGATAAAAACTCATCGCATATGGCCATGACCGAGGGGTGATTTTATCAAAAAAAATGACGTTTAGGTCGAGAAAATACGTTTTTTTTTGTTTTTCGAGGCAATACGGGCATGTGAGCTTTTGAGTTCCCGGAACGGCCGGTGTAACGAGCTTGAAACAATCTATAGAGAAACCGTAATTGCTGGTTTGAGGTTTTTGAGACCTAAATCATAGCCAAAGTGACAACCACAGAGACTCATCGGCCTCAATCGTGAGCCGAGGTTGATTTTTGCCCAAAAATTATCGACAAAGTTTTGAGTAGTTTTAGACCCGGTTCGATGGCAAACGACCCAATGATAAAAACTCATCACATATGGCCATGACTCGGGGTTGATTTTTACAAAAAAAATGACGTTTAGGTCGAGAAAATATGTTTTTTTTTCTTTCTCGAGACAATACGGGCATGTGAGCTTTAGAGTTCCCGGAAGGGCCGATGTGAACGAGCTTGAAACAATCTATAAAGAAACCGTAATTGCTAGTTTGACGTTTTTTAGACCTACATCATAGCCAAAGTGACAAACATAGAGACTCATCGGCTTCGACCGTGAGCCGAGGTTGATTTTCGCCCAAAAATTGTCGACAAAGTTTCGAGCAGTTTTAGATCCAGTTCGATGGCAAACTAGCCAACGATAAAAACTAATCGCATATGGCAATGACCTAGGGGTATTTTTGAAAAAAAATGACGTTTAGGTCGAGAAAATACGTTTTTTTTTGTTTTTCGAGACAATACGGTACGTGAGCTTCCGAGTTCCCGGAAGGGCCGCTGTGAACAAGCTTGAAACAATCTATAGAGAAACCGTAATTGCTGGTTTGAGGTTTTTGAGACCTAAATCATAGCCAAAGTGACAACCACAGAGACTCATCGGCCTCAACCGTGAGCCGAGGTTGATTTTTGCCCAAAAATTATCGACAAAGTTTTGAGTAGTTTTAGACCCAGTTCGATGGCAAACGACCCAATGATAAAAACTCATCACATATGGCCATGACTCGGGGTTGATTTTTACAAAAAAAATGACGTTTAGGTCGAGAAAATATGTTTTTTTTTCTTTCTCGAGACAATACGGGCATGTGAGCTTTAGAGTTCCCGGAAGGGCCGGTGTGAACGAGCTTGAAACAATCTATAAAGAAACCGTAATTGCTAGTTTGACGTTTTTTAGACCTACATCATAGCCAAAGTGACAAACATAGAGACTCATCGGCCTCGACCGTGAGCCGAGGTCGATTTTCGCCAAAAAATGGCCGATAAAGTTTTGAGCAGTTTTAGACCCCGTTCGATGGAAAACTACCCAACGATAAAAACACATCCCTATGGCCATGACTCGTGGGTGATTGTTGTAAAAAAATGACGTTTAGGTCGAGAAAATACATTTTTTGAGTTTTTCAAGACAATACGGGCATGTGAGCTTCCGAGTTCCCGAAAGGGTCGGTGTGAATGAGCTTGAAACAATCTATAGAGAAACCGTAATTGCTGGTTTGAGGTTTTTGAGACCTACATCATAGCCAAAGTGACAACCACGGAGACTCATCGGCTTCGACCGTGAGCCGAGTTTGATTTTCGCCCAAAAATTGTCGACAAAGTTCGAGCAGTTTTAGATCCGGTTCGATGGCAAACTAGCCAACGATAAAAACTCATCGCATATGGCAATGACCTAGGGGTATTTTTGAAAAAAAATGACGTTTAGGTCGAGAAAATACGTTTTTTTTTGTTTTTCGAGACAATACGGGTACGTGAGCTTACGAGTTCCCGGAAGGGTCGGTGTGAACGAGCTTGAAACAATCTATAGAGAAACCGTAATTGCTGGTTTGAGGTTTTTGAGACCTACATCATAGCCAAAGTGGCAACCACGGACACTCATCGGCCTCGACCGTGAGCCGAGGTTGATTTTCGCCCAAAAATTATCGACAAAGTTTTGAGTAGTTTTAGACCCGGTTCGATGGCAAACGATCCAATGATAAAAACTCATCGCATATGGCCATGACTCGGGGTTGTTTTTTGCAAAAAAAATGACGTTTAGGTCGAGAAAATATGTTTTTTTTTTTTCGAGACAATACGGGCATGTGAGCTTTAGAGTTCCCGAAAGGGCGGGTGTGAACGAGCTTGAAACAATCTATAGAGAAACCGTAATTGCTAGTTTGAGGTTTTTTAGACCTACATCATAGCCAAAGTGACAAACATAGAGACTCATCGGCCTCGACCGTGAGCCGAGGTTTACTTTCGCGAAAAAATGGCCGACAAAGTTTTGAGCAGTTTTAGACCCAGTTCGATGGCAAACGACCCAATGATAAAAAGACATCCCTATGGCTATGACCTAGGGGTGATTGTTGTAAAAAAATGACGTTTAGGTCAAAAAAATACATTTTTTTAGTTTTTCGAGACAATACGGGCATGTGAGCTTCCGAGTTCCCGAAAGGGCCGGTGTGAACGAGCTTGAAACAATCTATAGAGAAACCGTAATTGCTGGTTTGAGGTTTTTGACGCCTACATCATAGCCAAAGTGACAACCACAGAGACTCATCGGCTTCGACCGTGAGCCGAGTTTGATTTTCGCCCAAAAATTGTCGACAAAGTTCGAGCAGTTTTAGATCCGGTTCAATGGCAAACTAGCCAACGATAAAAACTCATCGCATATGACAATGACCTAGGGGTATTTTTGAAAAAAAATGACGTTTAGGTCGAGAAAATACGTTTTTTTTTGTTTTTCGAGACAATACGGGTACGTGAGCTTACGAGTTCCCGGAAGGGCTGGTGTGAACGAGCTTGAAACAATCTATAGAGAAACCGTAATTGCTGGTTTGAGGTTTTTGAGACCTACATCATAGCCAAAGTGGCAACCACGGACACTCATCGGCCTCGACCGTGAGCCGAGGTTGATTTTCGCCCAAAAATTGTCGACAAAGTTTTGAGTAGTTTTAGACCCGGTTCGATGGCAAACGATCCAATGATAAAAACTCATCGCATATGGCCATGACTCGGGGTTGTTTTTTGCAAAAAAAATGACGTTTAGGTCGAGAAAATATGTTTTTTTTTTTCGAGACAATACGGGCATGTGAGCTTTAGAGTTCCCGAAAGGGCAGGTGTGAACGAGCTTGAAACAATCTATAGAGAAACCGTAATTGCTAGTTTGAGGTTTTTTAGACCTACATCATAGCCAAAGTGACAAACATAGAGACTCATCGGCCTCGACCGTGAGCCGAGGTTGATTTTCGCCCAAAAATTCTCCACAAAGTTCCGAGTAGTTTTAGACCCGGTTCGATGGCAAACGACCCAATGATAAAAAGACATCCCTATGGCTACGACCTAGGGGTGATTGTTGTAAAAAAATGACGTTTAGGTCGAAAAAATACATTTTTTTAGTTTTTCGAGACAATACGGGCATGTGAGCTTCCGAGTTCCCGAAAGGGTCGGTGTGAACGAGCTTGAAACAATCTATAAGGAAACCGTAATTGCTGGTTTGAGGTTTTTGACGCCTACATCATAGCCATAGTGACAACCACGGAGACTCATCGGCTTCGATCTGTGAGTCGAGGTTGATTTTAGCCCAAAAATTGTCGACAAAGTTCCGAGTAGTTTTAGACCCGGTTCGATGGCAAACAACCCAATGATAAAAACTCATCATATATGGCCATGACCTATTGGTATTTTTGCAAGAAAAAATGATGTTTAGGTCGAGAAAATACGTTTTTTTTATTTTTCGAGACAATATAGGCATGTGAGCTTCCGAGTTCCGGAAGGGCCGGCGTGAACGAGCTTGAAACAATCTATAAAGAAACCGTAATTTCGGTTTGA
Source organism: Dovyalis caffra (assembly GCA_963924115.1). Classification (NCBI taxonomy): domain Eukaryota; kingdom Viridiplantae; phylum Streptophyta; class Magnoliopsida; order Malpighiales; family Salicaceae; genus Dovyalis; species Dovyalis caffra. Next base: position 108,693 of record CAWUPB010000164.1, on the reverse strand, counting down.
GGTTTTTGAGACCTACATCATAGCCAAAGTGACAACCACAGAGACTCATCGGCCTCGACCGTGAGCCGAGGTTGATTTTTGCCCAAAAATTGTCGACAAAGTTCCGAGTAGTTTGAAACCCGGTTCGATGGCAAACGACCTAATGATAAAAAATCATCGCAAATGGCCATGACTCGGGGGTAATTTTTGCAAAAAAAATGACGTTTAGGTTGAGAAAATACATTTTTTTTGTTTTTCGAGACAATACGGGCATGTGAGCTTCCGAGATCCTATAAGGGCTGGTGTGAACGAGCTTTAAACAATTTATAGAGAAACTATAATTGCTGGTTTGAGGTTTTTGAGACCTAAATCATAGCCAAAGTGACAACCACGGAGACTCATCGGCCTCAACCGTGAGCCGAGGTTGATTTTTGCCCAAAAATTATCGACAAAGTTTTGAGTAGTTTTAGACCCAGTTCGATGGCAAACGACCCAATGATAAAAACTCATCACATATGGCCATGACTCGGGGTTGAGTTTTACAAAAAAAATGACGTTTAGGTCGAGAAAATATGTGTTTTTTTCTTTCTCGAGACAATACGGGCATGTGAGCTTTAGAGTTCCTGGAAGGGCCGGTGTGAACGAGCTTGAAACAATCTATAAAGAAACCGTAATTGCTAGTTTGACGTTTTTTAGACCTACATCATAGCCAAAGTGACAAACATAGAGACTCATCGGCCTCGACCGTGAGTCGAGGTCGATTTTCGCCAAAAAATGGCCGATAAAGTTTTGAGCGAGTTTTAGACCCCGTTCGATGGAAAACTAGCCAACGATAAAAACACATCCCTATGGCCATGACTCGTGGGTGATTGTTGTAAAAAAATGACGTTTAGGTCGAGAAAATACATTTTTTTAGTTTTTCAAGACAATACGGGCATGTGAGCTTCCGAGTTCCCGAAAGGGTCGGTGTGAACGAGCTTGAAACAATCTATAGAGAAACCGTAATTTCGGTTTAAGGTTTTTGAGACCTACGTCATAGCCAAAGTGACAACCACGGAGACTCATCGGCCTCGACCGTGAGTCGAGGTTGATTTTCGCCCAAAAATTGTCGACAAAGTTGTGAGTAGTTTTAGACCCGGTTCGATGGCAAACGACCAATTGATAAAAACTCATCGCATATGGCCATGACTCGGGGTTGATTTTTACAAAAAAAATGACGTTTAGGTCGAGAAAATAAGTTTTTTTTTCTTTCTCGAGACAATACGGGTATGTGAGCTTTAGAGTTCCCGGAAGGGCCGGTGTGAACGAGCTTGAAACAATCTATAGTGAAACCGTAATTGCTAGTTTAAGGTTTTTTAGACCTACATAGCCAAAGTGACAAACATAGAGACTCATCGGCCTCGACCGTGAGCCGAGGTTGATTTTTTCCAAAAAATGACCGACAAAGTTTTGAGCAATTTTAGACCCAGTTCGATTGCAAACGAGCCAATGATAAAAACTCATCTCTATGGCCATGACTCGGGGGTGATTGTTGTAAAACAATGACGTTTAGGTCGAGAAAATACATTTTTTTTGTTTTTCAAGAAAATACGGGCATGTGAGCTTTCGAATTCTCGAAAGGGCTAGTGTGAACGAGCTTGAAACAATCTATAGAGAAACCGTAATTGCTGGTTTGAGGTTTTTGAGACCTACATCATAGCCAAAGTGACAACCACAGAGACTCATCGGCTTGACCGTGAGTCGAGGTTGATTTTCGCCCAAAAATTGTCCACAAAGTTCGAGTAGTTTTAGACCTAGTTCGATGGCAAACGACCCAATGATAAAAACTCATCGCATATGGCCATGACACTGCGGGTGATTTTTGCAAAAAAAATGACGTATAGGTCGAGAAAATACAATTTTTTTGTTTTTTAAGAAAATACGGGCATGTGAGCTTTCGAGTTCCCGAAAGGGTCGGTGTGAACGAGCTTGAAACAATCTATAGAGAAACTGTAATTGCTGGTTTGAGGTTTTTGAGACCTACATCATAGCCAAAGTGACAACCACAAAGACTCATCGGCCTCGACCGTGAGCCGAGGTTGATTTTCGCCCAAAAATTCTCCACAAAGTTCGAGTAGTTTTAGACCCGGTTCGATGGCAAACGACCCAATGATAAAAACTCATCGCATATGGCCATGACTCGGGGTGATTTTTGCAAAAAAAATGACGTTTAGGTCGAGAAAATACGTTTTTTTTTGTTTTTCGAGGCAATACGGGCATGTGAGCTTTTGAGTTCCTGGAACGGCTAGTGTAACGATCTTGAAACAATCTATAGAGAAACCGTAATTGCTAGTTTGAGGTTTTTTAGACCTACATCATAGCCAAGGTGACAAACATACGGACTCATCGGCCTCGACCGTGAGCCGAGGTTGATTTTCGCCCAAAAATTGTCCACAAAGTTCGAGTAGTTTTAGACCCGGTTCGATGGCAAACGACCCAATGATAAAAACTCATCGCATATGGCCATTACTCGGGGGTGATTTTTTTAAAAAAATGACGTTTAGGTCGAGAAAATAAGTTTTTTTTTCTTTCTCGAGACAATACGGGCATGTGAGCTTTAGAGTTCCCGGAAGGGCCGGTGTGAACGAGCTTGAAACAATCTATAAAGAAACTATAATTGCTAGTTTGAGGTTTTTTAGACCTACATCATAGCCAAAGTGACAAACATAGAGACTCATCGGCCTCGACCGTGAGCCGAGGTTGATTTTCGCCCAAAAATTGTCGACAAAGTTGTGAGTAGTTTTAGACCCGGTTCGATGGCAAACGACCCAATGATAAAAACTCATCGCATATGGCCATGACACGGGGGTATTTTTGCAAAAAAAAATGACATTTAGGTCGAGAAAATATGTTTTTTAGTTTTTCGAGACAATATAGGCATGTGAGCTTCCAAGTTCCTAAAAGGGCCGGTGTGAACGAGCTTGAAACAATCTATAGAGAAACCGTAATTTCGGTTTAAGGTTTTTGAGACCTACGTCATAGCCAAAGTGACAACCACGGAGACTCATCGGCCTCGATCGTGAGTCGAGGTTGATTTTCGCCCAAAAATTGTCGACAAAGTTGTGAGTAGTTTTAGACCCGGTTCGATGGCAAACGACCAATTGATAAAAACTCATCGCATATGGCCATGACTCGGGGTTGATTTTTACAAAAAAAATGACGTTTAGGTCGAGAAAATAAGTTTTTTTTTCTTTCTCGAGACAATACGGGTATGTGAGCTTTAGAGTTCCCGGAAGGGCCGGTGTGAACGAGCTTGAAACAATCTATAGTGAAACCGTAATTGCTAGTTTAAGGTTTTTTAGACCTACATAGCCAAAGTGACAAACATAGAGACTCATCGGCCTCGACCGTGAGCCGAGGTTGATTTTTTCCAAAAAATGACCGACAAAGTTTTGAGCAATTTTAGACCCGGTTCGATTGCAAACGAGCCAATGATAAAAACTCATCTCTATGGCCATGACCTAGGGGTGATTGTTGTAAAACAATGACGTTTAGGTCGAGAAAATACATTTTTTTTGTTTTTCAAGAAAATACGGGCATGTGAGCTTTCGAATTCTCGAAAGGGCTAGTGTGAACGAGCTTGAAACAATCTATAGAGAAACCGTAATTGCTGGTTTGAGGTTTTTGAGACCTACATCATAGCCAAAGTGACAACCACGGAGACTCATCGGCTTGGACTCGTGAGTCGAGGTTGATTTTCGCCCAAAAATTGTCCATAAAGTTCGAGTAGTTTTAGACCTAGTTCGATGGCAAACGACCCAATGATAAAAACTCATCGCATATGGCCATGACTCGCGGGTGATTTTTGCAAAAAAAATGACGTATAGGTCGAGAAAATACAATTTTTTTGTTTTTTAAGAAAATACGGGCATGTGAGCTTTCGAGTTCCCGAAAGGGCTGGTGTGAACGAGCTTGAAACAATCTATAGAGAAACCGTAATTGCTGGTTTGAGGTTTTTGAGACCTACATCATAGCCAAAGTGACAACCACAGAGACTCATCGGCCTCGACCGTGAGCCGAGGTTGATTTTCGCCCAAAAATTCTCCACAAAGTTCGAGTAGTTTTAGACCCGAGTTCGATGGCAAACGACCCAATGATAAAAACTCATCGCATATGGCCATGACACTGGGGTGATTTTTGCAAAAAAAATGACGTTTAGGTCGAGAAAATACGTTTTTTTTTGTTTTTCGAGGCAATACGGGCATGTGAGCTTTTGAGTTCCTGGAACGGCTAGTGTAACGATCTTGAAACAATCTATAGAGAAACCGTAATTGCTAGTTTGAGGTTTTTTAGACCTACATCATAGCCAAGGTGACAAACATACGGACTCATCGGCCTCGACTGTGAGCCGAGGTTGATTTTCGCCCAAAAATTGTCCACAAAGTTCGAGTAGTTTTAGACCCGGTTCGATGGCAAACGACCCAATGATAAAAACTCATCGCATATGGCCATTACACGGGGGTGATTTTTTTTAAAAAAATGACGTTTAGGTCGAGAAAATAAGTTTTTTTTTCTTTCTCGAGACAATACGGGCATGTGAGCTTTAGAGTTCCTGGAAGGGCCGGTGTGAACGAGCTTGAAACAATCTATAAAGAAACTATAATTGCTAGTTTGAGGTTTTTTAGACCTACATCATAGCCAAAGTGACAAACATAGAGACTCATCGGCCTCGACCGTGAGCCGAGGTTGATTTTCGCCCAAAAATTGTCGACAAAGTTGTGAGTAGTTTTAGACCCGGTTCGATGGCAAACGACCCAATGATAAAAACTCATCGCATATGGCCATGACTCGGGGGTATTTTTGCAAAAAAAATGACATTTAGGTCGAGAAAATATGTTTTTTTAGTTTTTCGAGACAATATAGGCATGTGAGCTTCCAAGTTCCTAAAAGGGCCGGTGTGAACGAGCTTGAAACAATCTATAGAGAAACCGTAATTTCGGTTTAAGGTTTTTGAGACCTACGTCATAGCCAAAGTGACAACCACGGAGACTCATCGGCCTCGACCGTGAGCCGAGGTTGATTTTCGCCCAAAAATTATCGACAAAGTTGTGAGTAGTTTTAGACCCAGCTCGATGGCAAACGACCAATTGATAAAAACTCATCGCATATGGCCATGACTCGGGGTTGATTTTTACAAAACAAATGACGTTTAGGTCGAGAAAATAAGTTTTTTTTTCTTTCTCGAGACAATACGGGTATGTGAGCTTTAGAGTTCCTGGAAGGGCCGGTGTGAACGAGCTTGAAACAATCTATAGTGAAACCGTAATTGCTAGTTTAAGGTTTTTTAGACCTACATCATAGCCAAAGTGACAAACATAGAGACTCATCGGCCTCGACCGTGAGCCGAGGTTGATTTTTTCCAAAAAATGACCGACAAAGTTTTGAGCAATTTTAGACCCGGTTCGATTGCAAACGAGCCAATGATAAAAACTCATCTCTATGGCCATGACCCGGGGGTGATTGTTGTAAAACAATGACGTTTAGGTCGAGAAAATACATTTTTTTTGTTTTTCAAGAAAATACGGGCATGTGAGCTTTCGAATTCTCGAAAGGGCTAGTGTGAACGAGCTTGAAACAATCTATAGAGAAACTATAATTGCTTGGTTTGAGGTTTTTGAGACCTACATCATAGCCAAAGTGACAACCACAGAGACTCATCGGCTTGGATCGTGAGTCGAGGTTGATTTTCGCCCAAAAATTGTCCACAAAGTTCGAGTAGTTTTAGACCTAGTTCGATGGCAAACGACCCAATGATAAAAACTCATCGCATATGGCCATGACTCGCGGGTGATTTTTGCAAAAAAAATGACGTATAGTTCGAGAAAATACAATTTTTTTGTTTTTTAAGAAAATACGGGCATGTGAGCTTTCGAGTTCCCGAAAGGGCTGGTGTGAACGAGCTTGAAACAATCTATAGAGAAACCGTAATTGCTGGTTTGAGGTTTTTGAGACCTACATCATAGCCAAAGTGACAACCACAGAGACTCATCGGCCTCGACCGTGAGCCGAGGTTGATTTTCGCCCAAAAATTCTCCACAAAGTTCGAGTAGTTTTAGACCCGGTTCGATGGCAAACGACCCAATGATAAAAACTCATCGCATATGGCCATGACACTGGGGTGATTTTTGCAAAAAAAATGACGTTTAGGTTGAGAAAATACGTTTTTTTTTGTTTTTCGAGGCAATACGGGCATGTGAGCTTTTGAGTTCTCGGAACGGCCGGTGTAACGAGCTTGAAACAATCTATAGAGAAACCGTAATTGCTAGTTTAAGGTTTTTTAGACCTACATCATAGCCAAAGTGACAAACATACGGACTCATCGGCCTCGACCGTGAGCCGAGGTTGATTTTCGCCCAAAAATTGTCCACAAAGTTCGAGTAGTTTTAGACCCGGTTCGATGGCAAACGACCGAATGATAAAAACTCATCGCATATGGCCATGACTCGGGGGTGATTTTTGCAAAAAAAATGACGTTTAGGTCGAGAAAATACGTTTTTTTTGTTTTTCGAGGCAATACGGGCATGTGAGCTTTTGAGTTCCCGGAACGGCCGGTGTAACGAGCTTGAAATAATGTATAGAGAAACCGTAATTGCTAGTTTGAGGTTTTTTAGACCTACATCATAGCCAAAGTGACAAACATACGGACTCATCGGCGTCGACTCGTGAGCCGAGGTTAATTTTCACCAAAAAATGGCCGACAAAGTTTTGAGCAATTTTAAACCCGGTTCGATGGCAAACGAACCAACGATAAAAACACATCCCTATGGCCATGACACTGGGGGTGATTGTTGTAAGAAAATGACGGTTAGTTCGAGAAAATACATTTTTTTAGTTTTTCGAGACAATACGGGCATGTGAGCTTCCGAGTTCCCGAAAGGGTCGGTGTGAACGAGCTTGAAACAATCTATAGAGAAACCGTAATTGCTGGTTTGAGGTTTTTGAGACCTACATCATAGCGAAAGTGACAACCACGAGAGACTCATCGGCTTCGACGGTGAGCCGAGGTTGATTTTTGGCCAAAAATTGTTGACGAAGTTTTGAGTAGTTTTAGACCCGGTTCGATGGCAAACGACCCAATGATAAAAACGCATCACATATGGCCATGACTCGGGGTTGATTTTTGCAAAAAAAATGATGTTTAGGTCGAGAAAATATGTTTTTTTTTCTTTCTCGAGACAATACGGGCATGTGAGCTTTAGAGTTCCCGGAAGGGCCGGTGTGAACAAGCTTGAAAAAATCTATTGAGAAACTATAATTCCTAGTTTGAGGTTTTTTAGGCCTACATGATAGCCAAAGTGACAAACATAGAGACTCATCGGCCTCGACCGTGAGCCGAGGTTGATTTTCGCCAAAAAATGGCCGACAAAGTTTTGAGCGATTTTAGACCCTTTTCGATGGCAAACTAGCCAACGATAAAAACACATCCCTATGGCCATGACTCGGGGGTGATTGTTGTAAAAAAATGACGTTTAGGTCGAGAAAATATAATTTTTTTGTTTTTCAAGAAAATACGGGCATGTGAGCTTTCGAGTTCCTTAAAGGGCTGGTGTGAACGAGCTCGAAAGAATCTATAGAGAAACCGTAATTACCGGTTTGAGGTTTTTGAGACCTACATCATAGCGAAAGTGACAACCACGGAGACTCATCGGCCTCGACCGTGAGCCGAGGTTGATTTTCGGCCAAAAATTGTCCACAAAGTTCGAGTAGTTTTAGACCCGGTTCGATGGCAAATGACCCAATGATAAAAACTCATTGCATATGGCCATGACTCAGGGGTGATTTTTGCAAAAAAAATGACGTTTAGGTCGAGAAAATACGTTTTTTTGTTTTTCGAGGCAATACGGGCATGTGAGCTTTCGAGTTCCCGGAAAGGCCGATGTGAACAAGCTTGAAAAAATCTATTGAGAAACTATAATTCCTAGTTTGAGGTTTTTTAGGCCTACATGATAGCCAAAGTGACAAACATAGAGACTCATCGGCCTCGACCGTGAGCCGAGGTTGATTTTCGCCAAAAAATGGCCGACAAAGTTTTGAGCAATTTTAGACCCAGTTCGATGGCAAACGAGCCAACGATAAAAACACATCCCTATGGCCATGACCCGGGGGTGATTATTGTAAGAAAATGACGGTTAGTTCGAGAAAAGACATTTTTTTAGTTTTTCGAGACAATACGGGCATGTGAGCTTCCGAGTTCCCGAAAGGGCCGGTGTGAACGAGCTTGAAACAATCTATAGAGAAACCGTAATTGCTAGTTTGAGGTTTTTTAGACCTACATCATAGCCAAAGTGACAACCACAGAGACTCATCGGCCTCGACCGTGAGCCGAGGTTGATTTTTGCCCAAAAATTGTCGAAAAAGTTCCGAGTAGTTTGAGACCCGGCTCGATGGCAAACGACTTAATGGTAAAAAATCATCGCAAATGGCCATGACTCGGGGGTAATTTTTGCAAAATAAATGACGTTTAGGTCGAGAAAATACATTTTTTTAGTTTTTCGAGACAATAAGGGCATGTCGGCTTCCGAGTTCCCGAAAGGGTCGGTGTGAGCGAGCTTGAAACAATCTATGAGAAACCGTAATTGCTGGTTTGAGGTTTTTGTGACCTACATCATAGCCAAAGTGACAACCACGGAGACTCATCGGCTTCGACTATGAGCCGAGGTTGATTTTGGCCCAAAAATTGTCGACAAAGTTCCGAGCAGTTTTAGATCCGGTTCGATGGCGAACGACCCAATGATAAAAACTCATCGCATATGGCCATGACCTAGCGGTATTTTTGAAAAAAAATGACGTTTAGGTCGAGAAAATACGTTTTTTTTAGTTTTTTGAGACAATACGGGCACGTGAGCTTCCGAGTTCCCGGAAGGGCCGGTGTGAACGAGCTTGAAACAATCTATAGAGAAACCGTAATGGCTGGTTTGAGGTTTTTGAGACCTACATCATAGCCAAAGTGACAACCACGGAGACTCATCGGCTTCGACTATGAGCCGAGGTTGATTTTCGCCCAAAAATTGTCCACAAAGTTCGAGTCGTTTTAGATCCAGCTCGATGGCAAATGACCCAATGATAAAAACTCATCGCATATGGCCATGACCTAGGGGTATTTTTGAAAAAAAATGACGTTTCGGTCGAGAAAATACGTTTTTTTAGTTTTTCGAGACAATACGGGACGTGCGCTTCCGAGTTCCCGGAAGGGCCGGTGTGAACGAGCTTGAAACAATCTATAGAGAAACTATAATTGCTGGTTTGAGATTTTTTAGACCTACATCATAGCCAAAGTGACAACCACGGAGACTCATCGGCCTCGTCCGTGAGTTGAGGTTGATTTTCGCCCAAAAATTGTCCACAAAGTTCGAGTAATTTTAGACCCAGCTTGGATGGCAAACGACCCGATGATAAAAACTCATCGCATATGGCCATGACACTGGGGTGATTTTTGCAAAAAAAAATGACGTTTAGGTCGAGAAAATACGTTTTTTTTTTGTTTTTCGAGGCAATACGGGCATGTGAGCTTCCGAGTTCCCGAACGGGTTGGTGTGAACGAGCTTGAAACAATCTATAGAGAAACCGTAATTGCTCGTTTGAGGTTTTTTAGACCTACATCATAGCCAAAGTGACAAACATAGAGACTCATCGTTCTCGACCGTGAGCCGAGGTTGATTTTCGCCAAAAAATGGTCGACAAAGTTTTGAGCAGTTTTAGACTTTGTTCGACAACAAACTAGCCAATAATAAAAACACATCCCTATGGCCATGACTTGGGGGTGATTGTTGTAAGAAAATGACGGTTAGGTCGAGAAAATACGTTTTTTTTTGTTTTTCGAGGCAATACGGGCATGTGAGCTTTCGGGTTCCCGGAACGGCCGGTGTGAACGAGCTTGAAACAATCTATAGAGAAACCGTAATTGCTAGTTTGAGGTTTTTTACTCCTACATCATAGCCAAAGTGACAAACATAGAGACTCATCGGCCTCGACCGTGAGCCGATGTTGATTTTCGCCAAAAAATGGCCGACAAAGTTTTGAGCAATTTTAGACCCAATTCGATGGCAAACGAGCCAACGATAAAAACACATCCCTATGGCCATGACTCGGGGGTGATTGTTGTAAGAAAATGACGGTTAGGTCGAGAAAATACATTTTTTTAGTTTTTCGAGACAATACGGGCATGTGAGCTTCCGAGTTCCCGAAAGGGTTGGTGTGAACGAGCTTGAAACAATCTATAGAGAAACCGTAATTGCTAGTTTGAGGTTTTTTTAGACCTACATCATAGCCAAAATGACAAACATAAAGACTTATCGTCCTCGACCGTGAGTCGAGGTTGATTTTCGCCAAAAAATGGCCGATAAAGTTTTGAGTCGTTTTAGACTTTGTTCGATGGCAAACTAGCCAACGATAAAAACACATCCCTATGGCCATGACTCGGGGGTGATTGTTGTAAAAAAATGACGTTTAGGTCGAGAAAATACATTTTTTTAGTTTTTCAAGACAATACGGGCATGTGAGCTTCCGAGTTCCCGGAAGGGCTGGTGTGAACGAGCTTGAAACAATCTATAAAGAAACCGTAATTACCGGTTTGAGGTTTTTGAGACCTACATCATAGCCAAAGTGACAACCACAGAGACTCATCGGCTTCGACCGTGAGCCGAGGTTGATTTTCGCCCAAAAATTGTCCATAAAATTCGAGTAATTTTAGACCCGGTTCGATGGAAAACGACCCAATGATAAAAACTCATCGCATATGGCAATGACTCGGGGGTGATTTTTGCAAAACAAATGACGTTTAGGTCGAGAAAATACGTTTTTTTTGTTTTTCGAGGCAATACGGGCATGTCGGCTTTCGAGTTCCCGGAACGGCCGGTGTGAACGAGCTTGAAACAATCTATAGAGAAACCGTAATTGCTAGTTTGAGGTTTTTTACTCCTACATCGCAGCCAAAGTGACAAACATAGAGACTCATATGCCTCGACCGTGAGCCGAGTTTGATTTTCGCCAAAAAATGGCCGACAAAGTTTTGAGCAATTCTAGACCCGGTTCGATGGAAAACGAGCCAACGATAAAAACACATCCCTATGGCCATGACCTAGGGGTGATTGTTGTATAAAAATGACGGTTAGGTCGAGAAAATACATTTTTTTAGTTTTTCGAGACAATACGGGCATGTGAGCTTCCGAGTTCCCGAAAGGGTTGGTGTGAACGAGCTTGAAACAATCTATAGAGAAACCGTAATTGCTAGTTTGAGGTTTTTTAGACCTACATCATAGCCAAAGTGACAAACATAGAGACTCATCGTTCTCGACCGTGAGCCGAGGTTGACTTTCGCCAAAAAATGGCCGACAAAGTTTTGAGTAGTTTTAGACTTTGTTCGACGGCAAACTAGCCAAGGATAAAAACACATCCCTATGGCCATGACCCGGGGGTGATTGTTGTAAAAAAATGACGTTTAGGTCGAAAAAATACAATTTTTTAGTTTTTCAAGACAATACGGGCATGTGAGCTTCCGAGTTCCCGAAAGTGGTCGGTGTGAACGAGCTTGAAACAATCTATAGAGAAACTATAATTACTGGTTTGATGTTTTTGACACCTACATCATAGCCAAAGTGACAACCATAGAGACTCATCGGCTTCGACCGTGAGCCGAGGTTGATTTTCGCCCAAAAATTGTCCACAAAGTTCCGAGTAATTTTAGACCCGGCTCGATGGCAAACACCCCAATGATAAAAACTCATCGCATATGGCCATGACTCGGGGGTGATTTTGCAAAAAAAATGACGTTTAGGTCGAAAAAATACATTTTTTTTGTTTTTCGAGGCAATAAAGGCATGTGAGCTTTCGAGTTCCTAGAACGGCCGGTGTGAACGAGCTTGAAACAATCTATAGAGAAACCGTAATTGCTAGTTTGAGGTTTTTTACTCCTACATCATAGCCAAAGTGACAAGCATAGAGACTCATCGGCCTCGACCGTGAGCCGAGGTTGATTTTCGTCAAAAAATGGCCGATAAAGTTTTGAGCAATTTTAGACCCAGTTCGATGGAAAACGAGCAAACGATAAAAACACATCCTATGGCCATGACCTCGGGGGTGATTATTGTATGAAAATGACGGTTAGGTCTAGAAAATACATTTTTTTAGTTTTTCGAGACAATACGGCATGCGAGCTTCCGAGTTCCGGAAAGGGTCGGTGTGAACGAGCTTGAAACAATCTATAGAGAAACCGTAATTGCTAGTTTGAGGTTTTTTAGACCTACATCATAGCCAAAGTGACAAAAATAGAGACTCATCGGCCTCGATCGTGAGCCGAGGTTGATTTTTGCCAAAAAATGGCCAACAAAGTTTTTACTAATTTTAGACCGAGTTCGATGGAAAACGAGCCAATGATAAAAAAACATCCATATGGCCATGACTCGGGGGTGATTGTTGTAAAACAATGACGTTTAGGTCGAGAAAATACATTTTTTTAGTTTTTGAGACAATACGGGCATGTGAGATTCCGAGTTCCCGAAAGGGCCGGTGTGAACGAGCTTGAAACAATCTATAAAGAAACCGTAATTGCTGGTTTGAGATTTTTGAGACCTACATCATAGCCAAAATGACAACCACAGAGACTCATCGGCCTCGACCGTGAGCCGAGGTTGATGTTTGCCCAAACATTATCGAAAAAGTTTCGAGTAGTTTGAGACCCGGTTCGATGGCAAACGACCCAATGATAAAAACTCATCGCATATGGCCATGACTCGAGGGTGATTTTTGCAAAAACAAATGACGTTTAGGTCGAGAAAATACGTTTTTTTAGTTTTTCAAGACAATATGGGCATGTGAGCTTCCGAGCTCCCGGAAGGGCCGGTGTGATCGAGCTTGAAACAATCTATAGAGAAACCGTAATTGCTGGTTTGAGGTTTTTGAGACCTACATCATAGCCAAAGTTACAACCACGAGACTCATCGGCCTCGACCGTGAGCCGAGGTTGATTTTCGCCCAAAAATTGTCGACAAAGTTTTGTGTAGTTTTAGACCCAGCTCGATGGCAAATGACCTAATGATAAAAACTCATCGCATATGGCCTTGACATGGGGTGGATTTTTGCAAAAAAAATGACGTTTGAGTCGAGAAAATATGTTTTTTTTTGTTTTTCGAGACAATACGGCATGTGAGCTTTAGAGTTCCCGGAAGGGCCGGTGTGAACGAGCTTGAAACAATCATTAGAGAAACCGTAATTGCTAGTTTGAGATTTTTTAGACCTACATCATAGCCAAAGTGACAAACATAGAGACTTATCGGCCTCGACCGTGAGCCGAGGTTGATTTTCGCTAAAAAATGACCGACAAGGTTTTGAGCAGCTTTAGACCCGGCTCGATGGGAAACGAGCCAACGATAAAAACACATCCCTATGGCCATGACCTCGGGGGTGATTCTTGTAAAAAAATGACGTTTAGGTCGAGAAAATACATTTTTTTAGTTTTTCGAGACAATACGGCATGTCGAGCTTCCGAGTTCCCGAAAGTGCTCGGTGTGAACGAGCTTGAAACAATCTATGGAGAAACCGTAATTGCTGGTTTGAGGTTTTTGAGACCTACATCATAGCCAAAGTGAAAACCACAGAGACTCATCGGCTTCGACCGTGAGTTGAGGTTGATTTTCACCCAAAAATTGTCGATAAAGTTTCGAGTAGTTTTAGATCCAGCTCGATGGCAAACGACCCAATGATAAAAACTCATCGCATATGGCCATGACCTCGGGGGTATATTTGAAAAAAAAATGACGTTTAGGTCGAGAAAATACGTTTTTTTAGTTTTTCGAGACAATACGGCATGTGAGCTTCCGAGTTCCCGGAAGGGCCGGTGTGAACGAGCTTGAAACAATCTATAGAGAAACTATAATTGCTGGTTTGAGGTTTTTGAGACCTACATCATAGCCAAAGTGACAACCACAGAGACTCATCGGCTTCGACCGTGAGCCGAGGTTGATTTTTGCCCAAAAATTATCGAAAACGTTCGAGTAGTTTTACACCCAGCTCGATGGCAAACGACCCAATGATAAAAACTCATCACATATGGGCATGACTCGGGGGTATTTTTGCGAACAAAATGACGTTTAGGTCGAGAAAATACGTTTTTTTTTTAGTTTTTTGAGACAATACGGCACGTGAGCTTCCGAGTTCCCGGAAGGGCCGGTGTGAACGAGCTTGAAACAATCTATAGAGAAACCGTAATCGCTGGTTTGAGGTTTTTGAGACCTACATCATAGCCAAAGTGACAACCACGAGACTCATCCGCCTCGACCGTGAGCCGAGGTTGATATTCGCCCAAAACTTGTCGATAAAGTTTTGAGTAGTTTTAGACCCGGCTCGATGGCAAACGAGCCAATGATAAAAACACATCCCTATGGCCATGACTCGGGGGTGATTGTTATAAAAAAATGACGTTTAGGTCGAGAAAATAGGTTTTTTTGTTTTTCGAGACAAAACGGCATGTGAGCTTCCGAGTTCCTAGAAGGGCCGGTGTGAACGAGCTTTAAAGAATCTATAGAGAAACCGTAATTACCGGTTTGAGGTTTTTGAGACCTACATCATAGCCAAAGTGACAACCACAGAGACTCATCCGCCTCGACCGTGAGCCGAGGTTGATTTTCGCTAAAAAATTATCGACAAAGTTTTGAGTAGTTTTAAAGCTAGTTCGATGGAAAACAACCCAATGATAAAAACTCATCACATATGGCCATGACCTAGCGTTGATTTTTGCAAAAAAAATGACGTTTAGGTCGAAAAAATACGTTTTTTTGTTTTTCGAGAGAATACGGGAATGTGAGCTTTAGAGTTCCCGGAAGGGCCGGTGTGAACGAGCTTTAAACAATCTATAGTAGAAACCGTAATTGCTAGTTTGAGGTTTTTTAGACCTACATCATAGCCAAAGTGACAAACATAGAGACTCATCGGCCTCGATCGTGAGCCGAGGTTGATTTTTGCCAAAAAATGGCCGATAAAGTTTTAAGCAGTTTTAGACCCGGCTCGATGGCAAACGAGCCAACGATAAAAACACATCCCTATGGCCATGACTCCGGGGTGATTGTTGTAAAAAATGACGTTTAGGTCGACAAAATACATTTTTTTAGTTTTTCGAGACAATACGGCATGTCGGCTTCCGAGTTCCCGAAAGGGCCGGTGTGAACGAGCTTGAAACAATCTATGGAGAAACCGTAATTGCTCGGTTTGAGGTTTTTGAGACCTACATCATAGCCAAAGTGACAACCACAGAGACTCACTCGGCTTCGACTCCGAGCCGAGGTTGATTTTCGCCCAAACAATATCGATAAAGTTCGAGTAGTTTTAGATCCAGCTCGATGGCAAACGACCCAATGATAAAAACTCATCGCATATGGCCATGACTCCGGGGGTATTTTTCATAAAAATGACGTTTAGGTCGAGAAAGTACGTTTTTTTTAGTTTTTCGAGACAATACGGCACGTGAGCTTCCGAGTTCCTATAAGGGCCGTGTGAACGAGCTTGAAACAATCTATAGAGAAACTATAATTGCCGGTTTGAGGTTTTTGAGACCTACGTCATAGCCAAAGTGGCAACCACAGAGACTAATCGGCCTCGACCGTGAGCCGAGGTTGATTTTCGCCCAAAACTTTTCGACAAAGTTTTGAGTAGTTTTAGAGCCGCTTCGATGGCAAACGACCCAATGATAAAAACTCATCGCATATGGCCATGACTCGGGGTTGATTTTTGAAAAAAATGACATTTAGGTCGAGAAAATATGTTTTTTTTGTTTTTCGAGACAATACGGCATGTGAGCTTTCCGAGTTCCCGGAAGGGCCGGTGTGAATGAGCTTGAAACAATCTATAGAGAAACCGTAATCGCTAGTTTGAGGTTTTTTAGACCTACATCATAGCCAAAGTGACAAAAATAGAGACTCATCGGCCTCGACCGTGAGCCGAGGTTGATTTTCGCCAAAAAATGGCCAACAAAGTTTTGAGTAATTTTAGACCCAGCTTGATGGCAAACGAGCCAATGATAAAAACACATCCCTATGGCCATGACCTCGGGGGTGATTGTTATAAAAAAATGACGTTTAGGTCGAGAAAATACGTTTTTTTTGTTTTTCGAGACAAAACGGCATGTGAGCTTCCGAGTTCCCGGAAGGGCCGGTGTGAATGAGATTTAAACAATCTATAGAGAAACCGTAATTACCGGTTTGAGGTTTTTGAGACCTACATCATAGCCAAAGTGACAACCACATAGACTCATCGGCCTCGACCGTGAGCCGAGGTTGATTTTCGCTAAAAAATTATCGACAAAGTTATGAGTAGTTTTAGACCCATTTCGATGGCAAACGACCCAATGATAAAACTCATCGCATATGGCCATGACTCCGGGGTGGTTTTTTGCAAAAAAAATGACGTTTAGGTCAAGAAAATACGTTTTTTTTGTTTTTCGAGACAATACGGCATGTAAGCTTCCGAGTTCCCGGAAGGGCCGGTGTGAACGAGCTTGAAACAATCTATAGAAAAACTATAATTGCAAGTTTGAGGTTTTTGAGACCTACATCATAGGCAAAGTCACAACCACGAGACTCATCCGCCTCGACCGTGAGCCGAGGTTGATTTTCGCCCAAAAATTGTCGACAAAGTTTTGAGTAGTTTTAGAGCTAGTTCGATGGAAAACAACCCAATGATAAAAACTCATCACATATGGCCATGACCTAGCGTTGATTTTTGCAAAAAAAATGACGTTTAGGTCGAAAAAATACGTTTTTTTGTTTTTCGAGAGAATACGGGAATGTGAGCTTTAGAGTTCCCGGAAGGGCCGGTGTGAACGAGCTTTAAACAATCTATAGTGAAACCGTAATTGCTAGTTTGAGGTTTTTTAGACCTACATCATAGCCAAAGTGACAAACATAGAGACTCATCGGCCTCGATCGTGAGCCGAGGTTGATTTTTGCGAAAAAATGGCCGATAAAGTTTTGAGCAGTTTTAGACCCGGCTCGATGGCAAACGAGCCAACGATAAAAACACATCCCTATGGCCATGACTCGGGGGTGATTGTTGTAAAAAAATGACGTTTAGGTCGACAAAATACATTTTTTTAGTTTTTCGAGACAATACGGGCATGTCGAGCTTCCGAGTTCCCGAAAGGGTCGGTGTGAACGAGCTTGAAACAATCTATGGAGAAACCGTAATTGCTGGTTCGAGGTTTTTGAGACCTACATCATAGCCAAAGTGACAACCACAGAGACTCATCGGCTTCGACCGTGAGTTGAGGTTGATTTTCGCCCAAAAAATGTCGATAAAGTTCGAGTAGTTTTAGATCCAGCTCGATGGAAAACGACCCAATGATAAAAACTCATCGCATATGGCCATGACCCGGGGGTATTTTTCATAAAAATGACGTTTAGGTCGAGAAAGTACGTTTTTTTTAGTTTTTCGAGACAATACGGCACGTGAGCTTCCGAGTTCCTATAAGGGCCGGTGTGAACGAGCTTGAAACAATCTATAGAGAAACTATAATTGCTGGTTTGAGGTTTTTGAGACCTACATCATAGCCAAAGTGGCAACCACGGAGACTAATCGGCCTAGACCGTGAGCCGAGGTTGATTTTCGCCCAAAACTTGTTGACAAAGTTTTGAGTAGTTTTAGAGCCGCTTCGATGGCAAACGACCCAATGATAAAAACTCATCGCATATGGCCACGACTCGGGGTTGATTTTTGAAAAAAATGACATTTAGGTCGAGAAAATACGTTTTTTTTAGTTTTTCGAGACAATACGGGCATGTGAGTTTCCGAGTTCCGGAAAGGGTCGGTGTGAACGAGTGTGAAACAATCTATAAAGAAATGATAATTGCTGGTTTGAGATTTTTGAGACCTACATCATAGCCAAAGTGACAACCACAGAGACTCATCGGCCTCGACCGTGAGCCGAGGTTGATGTTTGCCCAAAAATTATCGACAAAGTTCGGGTAGTTTGAGACCCGGCTCGATGGAAAACGACCCAATGATAAAATCTCATCGCATATGGCCATGACTCGGGGGTGATTTTTGCAAAAAAAAATGACGTTTAGGTCGAGAAAATACGTTTTTTTAGTTTTTCGAGACAATACGGGCATGTGAGCTTCCGAGCTCCCGGAAGGGCCGGTGTGAACGAGCTTGAAACAATCTATAGAGAAACCGTAATTGCTGGTTTGAGGTTTTTGAGACCTACATCATAGCCAAAGTGACAACCACAGAGACTCATCGGCCTCGACCGTGACCGAGGTTGATTTTCGCCCAAAAATTGTCGACAAAGTTTTGTGTAGTTTTAGACCCGGCTCGATGGCAAATGACCCAATGATAAAAACTCATCGCATATGGCCATGACATGGGGTTGATTTTTGCAAAAAAAATGACGTTTAGGTTAAGAAAATATGTTTTTTTTGTTTTTCGAGACAATACGGCATGTGAGCTTCCGAGTTCCCGAAAGGGTCGGTGTGAACGAGCTTGAAACAATCTATAGAGAAACCGCAATTACTGGTTTGAGGTTTTTGAGACCTACATCATAGCCAAAGTGACAACCATAGAGACTCATCGACTTCGATCGTGAGCCGAGGTTAATTTTCGCCCAAAAATTATCGACAAAGTTCGAGTAGTTTGAGACCCAGCTCGATGGCAAACGACCCAATGATAAAAATGCATCGCATATGGCCATGACTCGGGGGTGATTTTTGCAAAAAACAAATGACGTTTAGGTCGAGAAAATACATTTTTTTTAATTTTTCTAGACAATATGGGCATGTGAGCTTCCGAGTTCCCGGAAGGGCCGGTGTGAACGAGCTTGAAACAATCTATGGAGAAACTATAATTTCTAGTTTGAGGTTTTTTAGACCTACATCATAGCCAAAGTGACAAACATAGAGACTCATCGGCCTCGACCGTGAGCCGAGGTTGATTTTCGACAAAAAATGGCCGATAAAGTTTTGAGCAGCTTTAGACCCGGCTCGATAGAAAACAAGCCAACGATAAAAACACATCCCTATGGCCATGACTCGGGGGTGATTGTTGTAAAAAAATGATATTTAGGTCGAGAAAATACATTTTTTTAGTTTTTCGAGACAATAAGGGGATGTCGACTTCCGAGTTCCCGAAAGGGTCGGTGTGAACGAGCTTGAAACAATCTATAGAGAAACCGTAATTACCGGTTTGAGGTTTTTGAGACCTACATCATAGCCAAAGTGACAACCACAGAGACTCATCGGCCTCGACCGTGAGCCGAGGTTGATTTTCGCCAAAAAATTGTCGACAAAGTTCCGAGTCGTTTTAAACCCGACTCGATGGCAAACGACCCAATGTTAAAAACTCATCGCATATGGCCATGACTCGGGGGTTCGTTTTTGCAAAAAAAATAACGTTTAGGTCGAGAAAATACATTTTTTTTGTTTTTCGAGGCAATACGGGCATGTGAGCTTTCCGAGTTCCCGGAAGGGCCGTTGTGAACGAGCTTGAAACAATCTATAGAGAAACCGTAATTGCTAGTTTGAGGTTTTTTAGACCTACATCATAGCCAAAGTGACAAAAGTAGAGACTCATCGGCCTCGACTATGTGCCGAGGTTGATTTTCGCTAAAAAATAGCCAACAAAGTTTTGAGTAATTTTAGACCCGGTTCGATGGCAAACGAGCCAATGATAAAAACACATCCCTATGGCCATGACTCGGGGGTGATTCTTGTAAAAAAATGACGTTTAGGTGGAGAAAATACCTTTTTTAAGTTTTTAGAGACAATACGGGCATGTGAGTTTCCGAGTTCCGGAAAGTGGCCGAAGTGAACGAGCTTGAAACAATCTATAAAGAAACGAAAATTGCTCGGTTTGAGATTTTTGAGACCTACATCATAGCCAAAGTGACAACAACAGAGACTCATCGGCCTCGACCGTGAGCCGAGGTTGATGTTTGCCCAAAAATTATCGACAAAGTTCGAGTAGTTTGAGACCCGGCTCGATGGCAAACGACCCAATGATAAAAACGCATCGCATATGGCCATGACCCGGGGGTATTTTTGCAAAAAAAATGACGTTTAGGTCGAGAAAATACATTTTTTTAATTTTTTCTAGACAATATGGGCAAGTGAGCTTCCGAGTTCCCGGAAGGGCCGGTGTGAACGAGCTTGAAACAATCTATAGAGAAACCGTAATTGCTCGGTTTGAGGTTTTTGAGACCTACATCATAGCCAAAGTCACAACCATGGAGACTCATCGGCCTCGACCGTGAGCCGAGGTTGATGCTTGCCCAAAAATTATCGACAAAGTTCCGAGTAGTTTGAGACCCGGCTCGATGGCAAACGACCCAATGATAAAAACTCATCGCATATGGCCATGACTCGGGGGTGATTTTTGCAAAACAAAACGACGTTTAGGTCGAGAAAATATGTTTTTTTCAGCTTTTCGAGACAATACGGCACGTGAGCTTCCGAGTTCCTATAAGGGCTGGTGTGAACGAGCTTGAAACAATCTATAGAGAAACCGTAATTGCTGGTTTGAGGTTTTTGAGACCTCCATCATAGCCAAAGTGGCAACCACGGAGACTAATCGGCCTCGACCGTGAGCCGAGGTTGATTTTCGCCCAAAACTTGTCGACAAAGTTTTGAGTAGTTTTAGAGCCGACTCGATGGCAAACGACCCAATGATAAAAACTCATTGCATATGGCCATGACTCGGGGTTGATTTTTGAAAAAAATGACATTTAGGTCGAGAAAATACGTTTTTTTTGTTTTTCGAGACAATACGGGCATGTGAGCTTTCGAGTTCCGGGAAGGGCCGGTGTGAACGAGCTTGAAACAATCTATAGAGAAACCGTAATTGCTAGTTTGAGGTTTTTTAGACCTACATCATTGCCAAAGTGACAAAAATAGAGACTTATCGGCCTCGACCGTGAGTTGAGGTTGATTTTCGCCAAAAAATGGCCAACAAAGTTTTGAGTAATTTTAGACCCAGCTCGATGGCAAACGAGCCAATGATAAAAACACATCCCTATGGCCATGACACTGGGGTGATTCTTGTAAAAAAATGACGTTTAGGTCGAGAAAATACATTTTTTTAGTTTTTTGAGACAATATGGGCATGTGAGTTTCCGAGTTCCGTAAAGGGCCGGTGTGAACGAGCTTGAAACAATCTATAAAGAAACGATAATTGCTGGTTTGAGATTTTTGAGACCTACATCATAGCCAAAGTGACAACCACAGAGACTCATCGGCCTCGACCGTGAGCCGAGGTTGATGTTTGCCCAAAAATTATCGACAAAGTTCCGAGTAGTTTGAGACCCAGCTCAATGGCAAACGACCCAATGATAAAAACGCATCGCATATGGCCATGACCTAGGGGTGATTTGTGCAAAAAAAAAATGACGTTTAGGTCGAGAAAATACGTTTTTTTAGTTTTTCGAGACAATATGGGCATGTGAGCTTCCGAGCTCCCGGAAAGGTCGGTGTGAACGAGCTTGAAACAATCTATAGAGAAACCGTAATTGCTTGTTTGAGGTTTTTGAGACCTACATCATAGCGAAAGTGACAACCACAGAGACTCATCGGCCTCGACCGTGACCGAGGTTGATTTTCGCCCAAAAATTGTCGACAAAGTTTTGTGTAGTTTTAGAACCAGCTCGATGGCAAATGACCCAATGATAAAAACTCATCGCATATGGCCATGACATGGGGTGGATTTTTGCAAAAAAAATGATCTTTAGGTCGAGAAAATATGTTTTTTTTGTTTTTCGAGACAATACGGCATGTGAGCTTTAGAGTTCCCGGAAGGGCCGGTGTGAACGAGCTTGAAACAATCATTAGAGAAACTATAATTGCTAGTTTGAGATTTTTTAGACCTACATCATAGCCAAAGTAACAAACATAGAGACTCATCGGCCTCGACTTTGAGCCGAGGTTGATTTTCGCCAAAAAATGGCCGATAAAGTTTCGAGCAGTTTTAGACCCAGCTCGATGGCAAACGAGCCAACGATAAAAACACATCCATATGGCAATGACTCGGGGGTGATTCTTGTAAAAAAATGATGTTTAGGTCGAGAAAATACCTTTTTTAAGTTTTTAGAGACAATACGGGCATGTGAGTTTCCGAGTTCCGAAAGGGTCGAAGTGAACGAGCTTGAAACAATCTATAAAGAAACGATAATTGCTGGTTTGAGATTTTTGAGACCTACATCATAGCCAAAGTGACAACCACAGAGACTCATCGGCCTCGACCGTGAGCCGAGGTTGATGTTTGCCCAAAAATTATCGACAAAGTTCCGAGTAGTTTGAGACCCAGCTCGATGGCAAATGACCCAATGATAAAAACGCATCGCATATGGCCATGACCTAGGAGAGATTTTTGCAAAAAAAATGACGTTTAGGTAGAGAAAATACGTTTTTTTAGTTTTTCGAGACAATACGGGCATGTAAGCTTCCGAGTTCCCGGAAGGGCCGGTGTGAATGAGCTTGAAACAATCTATAGAGAAACCGCAATTACCGGTTTGAGGTTTTTGAGACCTACATCATAGCCAAAGTGACAACCATAGAGACTCATCGACTTCGATCGTGAGCCGAGGTTAATTTTCGCCCAAAAATTATCGACAAAGTTCCGAGTAGTTTGAGACCCGGCTCGATGGCAAACGACCCAATGATAAAAACGCATCGCATATGGCCATGACTCGGGGGTGATTTTTGCAAAAAAAATGACGTTTAGGTCGAGAAAATACATTTTTTTAATTTTTCTAGACAATATGGGCATGTGAGCTTCCGAGTTCCCGGAAGGGCCGGTGTGAACGAGCTTGAAACAATCTATGGAGAAACTATAATTGCTAGTTTGAGGTTTTTTAGACCTACATCATAGCCAAAGTGACAAACATAGAGACTCATCGGCCTCGACCGTGAGCCGAGGTTGATTTTCGCCAAAAAATGGCCGATAAAGTTTTGAGCAGTTTTAGACCCAGCTCGATAGAAAACAAGCCAACGATAAAAACACATCCCTATGGCCATGACTCGGGGTGATTGTTGTAAAAAAATGATATTTAGGTCGAGAAAATACATTTTTTTAGTTTTTCGAGACAATAAGGGGATGTCGACTTCCGAGTTCCCGAAAGGGTCGGTGTGAACGAGCTTGAAACAATCTATAGAGAAACCGTAATAACTAGTTTGAGGTTTTTGAGACCTACATCATAGCCAAAGTGACAACCACGAGACTCATCGGCCTCGACCGTGAGCCGAGGTTGATTTTCGCCAAAAAATTGTCGACAAAGTTCCGAGTAGTTTTAAACCCGGCTCGATGGCAAACGACCCAATGTTAAAAACTCATCGCATATGGCCATGACTCGGGGGTTCGTTTTTGCAAAAAAAAATAACGTTTAGGTCGAGAAAATACGTTTTTTTTGTTTTTCGAGACAATACGGCATGTGAGCTTTCCAGTTCTCGGAAGGGCCGTTGTGAACGAGCTTGAAACAATCTATAGAGAAACCGTAATTGCTAGTTTGAGGTTTTTTAGACCTACATCATAGCCAAAGTGACAAAAGTAGAGACTCATCGGCCTCGACTATGTGCCGAGGTTGATTTTCGCTAAAAAATGGCAAACAAAGTTTTGAGTAATTTTAGACCCAGCTCGATGGCAAACGAGCCAATGATAAAAACACATCCCTATGGCCATGACCCGGGGGTGATTCTTGTAAAAAAATGACGTTTAGGTCGAGAAAATACCTTTTTTAAGTTTTTAGAGACAATACGGGCATGTGAGTTTCCAAGTTCCGGAAAGGGTCGAAGTGAACGAGCTTGAAACAATCTATAAAGAAACGATAATTGCTGGTTTGAGATTTTTGAGACCTACATCATAGCCAAAGTGACAACCACAGAGACTCATCGGCCTCGACCGTGAGCCGAGGTTGATGTTTGCCCAAAAATTATCGACAAAGTTCGAGTAGTTTGAGACCCAGCTCGATGGCAAACGACCCAATGATAAAAACGCATCGCATATGGCCATGACTCGGGGGTGATTTTTGCAAAAAAAATGACGTTTAGGTCGAGAAAATACATTTTTTTAATTTTTTCTAGACAATATGGGCAAGTGAGCTTCCGAGTTCCCGGAAGGGCCGTGTGAACGAGCTTGAAACAATCTATAGAGAAACCGTAATTCGCTGGTTTGAGGTTTTTGAGACCTACATCATAGCCAAAGTCACAACCACGGAGACTCATCGGCCTCGACCGTGAGCCGAGGTTGATGATTGCCCAAAAATTATCGACAAAGTTCCGAGTAGTTTGAGACCCAGCTCGATGGAAAACGACCCAATGATAAAAACGCATCGCATATGGCCATGACTCGGGGGTGATTTTTGCAAAAAAAAATGACGTTTAGGTCGAGAAAATACATTTTTTTAATTTTTTCTAGACAATATGGGCAAGTGAGCTTCCGAGTTCCCGGAAGGGCCGGTGTGAACGAGCTTGAAACAATCTATAGAGAAACCGTAATTGCTCGGTTTGAGGTTTTTGAGACCTACATCATAGCCAAAGTCACAACCACGGAGACTCATCGGCCTCGACCGTGAGCCGAGGTTGATGCTTGCCCAAAAATTATCGACAAAGTTCCGAGTAGTTTGAGACCCGGCTCGATGGCAAACGACCCAATGATAAAAACTCATCGCATATGGCCATGACTCGGGGGTGATTTTTGCAAAACAAAACGACGTTTAGGTCGAGAAAATATGTTTTTTTCGTTTTTCGAGACAATACGGGCACGTGAGCTTCCGAGTTCCTATAAGGGCCGGTGTGAACGAGCTTGAAACAATCTATAGAGAAACCGTAATTGCTGGTTTGAGGTTTTTGAGACCTCCATCATAGCCAAAGTGGCAACCACAGAGACTAATCGGCCTCGACCGTGAGCCGAGGTTGATTTTCGCCCAAAACTTGTCGACAAAGTTTTGAGTAGTTTTAGAGCCGGCTCGATGGCAAACGACCCAATGATAAAAACTCATCGCATATGGCCATGACTCGGGGTTGATTTTTGAAAAAAATGACATTTAGGTCGAGAAAATACGTTTTTTTTGTTTTTCGAGACAATACGGCATGTGAGCTTTCGAGTTCCGGGAAGGGCGGTGTGAACGAGCTTGAAACAATCTATAGAGAAACCGTAATTGCTAGTTTGAGGTTTTTTAGACCTACATCATTGCCAAAGTGACAAAAATAGAGACTTATCGGCCTCGACCGTGAGTTGAGGTTGATTTTCGCCAAAAAATGGCCAACAAAGTTTTGAGTAATTTTAGACCCGGTTCGATGGCAAACGAGCCAATGATAAAAACACATCCCTATGGCCATGACTCGGGGTGATTCTTGTAAAAAAATGACGTTTAGGTCGAGAAAATACATTTTTTTAGTTTTTTGAGACAATATGGGCATGTGAGTTTCCGAGTTCCGGAAAGGGTCGGTGTGAACGAGCTTGAAACAATCTATAAAGAAACGATAATTGCTGGTTTGAGATTTTTGAGACCTACATCATAGCCAAAGTGACAACCACAGAGACTCATCGGCCTCGACCGTGAGCCGAGGTTGATGTTTGCCCAAAAATTATCGACAAAGTTCCGAGTAGTTTGAGACCCAGCTCAATGGCAAACGACCCAATGATAAAAACGCATCGCATATGGCCATGACCTAGGGGTGATTTTTGCAAAAAAAAATGACGTTTAGGTCGAGAAAATACGTTTTTTTAGTTTTTCGAGACAATACGGGCATGTGAGCTTCCGAGCTCCCGGAAAGGCCGGTGTCAACGAGCTTGAAACAATCTATAGAGAAACCGTAATTGCTTGTTTGAGGTTTTTGAGACCTACATCATAGCGAAAGTGACAACCACAGAGACTCATCGGCCTCGACCGTGACCGAGGTTGATTTTCGCCCAAAAATTGTCGACAAAGTTTTGTGTAGTTTTAGAACCAGTTCGATGGCAAATGACCCAATGATAAAAACTCATCGCATATGGCCATGACATGGGGTGGATTTTTGCAAAAAAAAATGACGTTTAGGTCGAGAAAATATGTTTTTTTTGTTTTTCGAGACAATACGGGCATGTGAGCTTTAGAGTTCCCGGAAGGGCCGGTGTGAACGAGCTTGAAACAATCATTAGAGAAACTATAATTGCTAGTTTGAGATTTTTTAGACCTACATCATAGCCAAAGTAACAAACATAGAGACTCATCGGCCTCGACTTTGAGCCGAGGTTGATTTTCGCCAAAAAATGGCCGATAAAGTTTTGAGCGAGTTTTAGACCCGGTTCGATGGCAAACGAGCCAACGATAAAAACACATCCCTATGGCAATGACTCGGGGGTGATTCTTGTAAAAAAATGACGTTTAGGTCGAGAAAATACCTTTTTTAAGTTTTTAGAGACAATACGGGCATGTGAGTTTCCGAGTTCCGGAAAGTGGTCGAAGTGAACGAGCTTGAAACAATCTATAAAGAAATGATAATTGCTGGTTTGAGATTTTTGAGACCTACATCATAGCCAAAGTGACAACCACAGAGACTCATCGGCCTCGACCGTGAGCCGAGGTTGATGTTTGCCCAAAAATTATCGACAAAGTTCTGAGTAGTTTGAGACCCGGCTCGATGGCAAACGACCCAATGATAAAAACGCATCGCATATGGCCATGACCTAGGAGAGATTTTTGCAAAAAAAATGACGTTTAGGTAGAGAATATACGTTTTTTTAGTTTTTCGAGACTATACGGCATGTAAGCTTTCGAGTTCCCGGAAGGGCCGGTGTGAATGAGCTTGAAACAATCTATAGAGAAACCGTAATTGCAAGTTTGAGGTTTTTGAGACCTACATCATAGGCAAAGTCACAACCACGGAGACTCATCCGCCTCGACCGTGAGTTGAGGTTGATTTTCGCCCAAAAATTGTCGACAAAGTTTTGAGTAGTTTTAGAGCTAGTTCGATGGAAAACGACCCAATGATAAAAACTCATCGCATATGGCCATGACTCGGCGTTGAGTTTTGCAAAAAAATGACGTTTAGGTCGAAAAAATACGTTTTTTTGTTTTTCGAGAGAATACGGGAATGTGAGCTTTAGAGTTCCCGGAAGGGCCGGTGTGAACGAGCTTTAAACAATCTATAGTGAAACCGTAATTGCTAGTTTGAGGTTTTTTAGACCTACATCATAGCCAAAGTGACAAACATAGAGGCTCATCGGCCTCGATTGTGAGCCGAGGTTGATTTTTACCAAAAAATGGCCGACAAACTTTTGAGCAATTTTAGATCCAGTTCGATGGAAAATGAGCCAATGATAAAAACACATCTCTATGGCCATGACCCGGGGGTGATTGTTGTAAAAAAATGACGTTTAGGTCGATAAAATACATTTTTTTAGTTTTTCGAGACAATACGGGCATGTCGGCTTCCGAGTTCCCGAAAGGGTCGGTCCGAACGAGCTTGAAACAATCTATGGAGAAACCGTAATTGCTGGTTTGAAGTTTCGAGACCTACATCATAGCCAAAGTGACAACCACGGAGACTCATCGGCTTCGACCGTGAGCCGAGGTTGATTTTCGCCCAAAAAGTGTCGATAAAGTTCGAGTAGTTTTAGATCCAGTTCGATGGCAAACGACCCAATGATAAAAACTCATCGCATATGGCCATGACTCGGGGGTATTTTTGAAAAAAATGACGTTTAGGTCGAGAAAATACGTTTTTTTTAGTTTTTCGAGACAATACGGCACGTGAGCTTCCGAGTTCCTAGAAGGGCCGGTGTGAACGAGCTTGAAACAATCTATAGAGAACCTATAATTGCTGGTTTGAGGTTTTTGAGACCTACATCATAGCCAAAGTGGCAACCACGGAGACTCATCGGCCTCGACCGTGAGCCGAGATTGATTTTCGCCGAAAACTTGTTGACAAAGTTTTGAGTAGTTTTAGAGCCGGTTCGACGGCAAACTACCCAATGATAAAAACTCATCGCATATGGCCATGACTCGGGGTTGATTTTTGAAAAAAAAATGACATTTAGGTCGAGAAAATACATTTTTTTTGTTTTTCGAGACAATACGGCATGTGAGCTTCCGAGTTCCCGGAAGGGCCGGTGTGAACGAGCTTGAAACAATCTATAGAGAAACTGTAATTACCGGTTTGAGGTTTTTGAGACCTACATCATAGCCAAAGTGACAACCACAGAGACTCATCGGCCTCGACCGTGAGCCGAGGTTGATTTTCGCTAAAAAATTATCGACAAAGTTCGAGTAGTTCTAGACCCAGTTCGATGGCAAACGACCCAATGATAAAAACTCATCGCATATGGCCATGACTCGGGGGTGGTTTTTGCAAAAAAAAATGACGTTTAGGTCGAGAAAATACGTTTTTTTTGTTTTCGAGGCAATACGGGCATGTGAGCTTTCGAGTTCCCGGAAGGGCCGGTGTGAACGAGCTTGAAACAATCTATAGAGAAACCGTAATTGATAGTTTGAGGTTTTTTAGACCTACATCATAGCCAAAGTAACAAAAATAGAGACTCATCGGCCTCGACCGTGAGCCGAGGTTGATTTTCGCCCAAAAATTGTCGACAAAGTTTTGTGTAGTTTTAGACCCAGTTCGATGGCAAACGACCCAATGATAAAAAATCATCGCATATGGCCATGACATGGGGTTGATTTTTGCAAAAAAAATGACGTTTAGGTTAAGAAAATATGTTTTTTTTTTGTTTTTCGAGACAATACGGGCATGTGAGCATTAGAGTTCCCGGAAGGGCCGGTGTGAACGAGCTTGAAACAATTTATAGAGAAACCGTAATTGCTGGTTTGAGGTTTTTGAGACCTACATCATAGCCAAAGTGACAACCACGGAGACTCATCGGCCTCGACCGTGAGCCGAGGCCGATGTTTCCCCAAAACGTATCGATAAAGTTCCGAGTAGTTTGAGACCCGGTTCGATGGCAAACGACCCAATGATAAAAACGCATCGCATATGGCCATGACTCGGGGGTGATTTTTGCAAAAGAAAAGGACGTTTAGGTCGAGAAAATACGTTTTTCTAATTTTTTCGAGACAATATGGGCATTTGAGCTTCCGAGTTCCCGGAAGGGCCGGTGTGAACGAGCTTGAAACAATCTATAGACAAACCGTAATTGCTCGGTTTGAGGTTTTTGAGACCTACATCATAGCCAAAGTGACAACCACAGAGACTCATCGGCTTCGACCGTGAGCCGAGGCCGATTTTGGCCCAAAAATTGTCGGCAAAGTTTTGAGTAGTTTTAGAGCCGCTTCGATGGCAAACGACCCAATGATAAAAACGCATCGCATATGGCCATGACTCGGGCTTCGTTTTTGCAAAAAAAATGACGTTTAGGTCGATAAAATACGCTTTTTTTGTTTTTCGAGACAATACGGGCATGTGAGCTTTCGAGTTCCCGGAAGGGCCGGTGTGAACGAGCTTGAAACAATCTATAGAAAACCGTAATTGCTAGTTTGAGGTTTTTTAGACCTACATCATAGCCAAAGTGACAAACATAGAGACCCATCCGCCTCGATTGTCGACTCGAGGTTGATTTTTGCCAAAAAATGGCCGACAAAGTTTTGAGCAATTTTAGACCCGGTTCGATGGTAATCGAGCCAATGATAAAAACTCATCTCTATGGCCATGACTCGGGGGTGATTGTTGTAAAAAAATGACGTTTAGGTCGAGAAAATACATTTTTTTAGTTTTTCGAGACAATACGGCATGTTAGCTTTCGAGTTCCCGAAAGGGTCGGTGTGAGCAAGCTTGAAACAATCTATAGAGAAACCGTAATTGCTTGTTTGAGGTTTTTGAGACCTACATCATAACCAAAGTGACAACCACAGAGACTCATCGGCTTCGACCGTGAGCCGAGGTTGATTTTGGCCCAAAAATTGTCGACAAAGTTCCGAGCAGTTTTAGATCCAGTTCGATGGCGAACGACCCAATGATAAAAACTCATCGCATATGGCCATGACCTAGGGGTATTTTTGAAAAAAATGACGTTTAGGTCGAGAAAATACGTTTCTTTTAGTTTTTTGAGACAATACGGCATGTGAGCTTCCGAGTTCCCGGAAGGGCCGGTGTGAATGAGCTTGAAACAATCTATAGAGAAACCGTAATTGTTGGTTTGAGGTTTTTGAGACCTACATCATAGCCAAAGTGACAACCACGTAGTCTCATCGGCTTCGATCGTTAGCCGAGGTTGATTTTCGCCCAAAAATTGTCGACAAAGTTCCGAGCAGTTTTAGATCCAGTTCGATGGCGAACGTCCCAATGATAAAAACTCATCGCATATGGCCATGACCTAGGGGTATTTTTGAAAAAAAATGACGTTTAGGTCGAGAAAATACGTTTCTTTTAGTTTTTTGAGACAATACGGCATGTGAGCTTCCGAGTTCCCGGAAGGGCCGGTGTGAACGAGCTTGAAACAATCTATAGAGAAACCGTAATTGTTGGTTTGAGGTTTTTGAGACCTACATCATAGCCAAAGTGACAACCACAGAGTCTCATCGGCTTCGACCGTTAGCCGAGGTTGATTTTCGCCCAAAAATTGTCGACAAAGTTCCGAGCAGTTTTAGATCCAGCTCGATGGCAAACGACCTAATGATAAAAACTCATCTCTATGGCCATGACTCGGGGTGATTGTTGTAAAAAAATGACGTTTAGGTCGAGAAAATACATTTTTTTAGTTTTTCGAGACAATACGGGCATGTCGAGCTTTCGAGTTCCCGAAAGGGTCGGTGTGAGCAAGCTTGAAACAATCTATAGAGAAACCGTAATTGCTTGTTTGAGGTTTTTGAGACCTACATCATAACCAAAGTGACAACCACAGAGACTCATCGGCTTCGACCGTGAGCCGAGGTTGATTTTGGCCCAAAAATTGTCGACAAAGTTTCGAGCAGTTTTAGATCCAGTTCGATGGCGAACGACCCAATGATAAAAACTCATCGCATATGGCCATGACCTAGGGGTATTTTTGAAAAAAAATGACGTTTAGGTCGAGAAAATACGTTTCTTTTAGTTTTTTGAGACAATACGGCATGTGAGCTTCCGAGTTCCCGGAAGGGCTGTGTGAACGAGCTTGAAACAATCTATAGAGAAACCGTAATTGTTGGTTTGAGGTTTTTGAGACCTACATCATAGCCAAAGTGACAACCACGGAGTCTCATCGGCTTCGATCGTTAGCCGAGGTTGATTTTCGCCCAAAAATTGTCGACAAAGTTCTGAGCAGTTTTAGATCCAGTTCGATGGCAAACAACCTAATGATAAAAACTCATCGCATATGGCCATGACCTAGGGTTTTTTTGAAAAAAAATGATGGTTAGGTCGAGAAAATACGTTTTTTTTTAGTTTTTCGAGACAATACGGGCACGTGAGCTTCCGAGTTCCCGGAAGGGCCGGTGTGAACGAGCTCGAAACAATCTATAGAGAAACTATAATTGCTAGTTTGAGGTTTTTTAGACCTACATCATAGCCAAAGTGACAACCACAGAGACTCATCGGCCTCGACCGTGAGTTGAGGTTGATTTTCGCCCAAAACTTGTTGACAAGGTTTTGAGTAGTTTTAGGCCCAGTTCGATGGCAAAGGACCCAATGATAAAAACTCATCACATATGGCCATGACTCGAGGTTGATTTTTGCAAAAAAAATGACGTTTAGGTCGAGAAAATATGTTTTTTTGTTTTTCGAGACAATACGGCATGTGAGCTTCCGGTTCCCGGAAGGGCCGGTGTGAATGAGCTTGAAACAATCTATAGAGAAACCGTAATTGCTGGTTTGAGGTTTTTGAGACCTACATCATAGCCAAAGTCACTACCACGGAGACTCATCGGCCTCGACCGTGAGCCGAGGTTGATTTTCGCCCAAAAATTGTCCACAAAGTTCGAGTAGTTTTAGACCCGGCTCGATGGCAAACGACCCAATGATAAAAATGCATCGCATATGGCCATGACTCGGGGTGGTTTTTGCAAAAAAAAATGACGTTTAGGTCGAGAAAATACGTTTTTTTGTTTTTCGAGACAATACGGCATGTGAGCTTTCGAGTTCCCGGAACGGCCGGTGTGAACGAGCTTGAAACAATCTATAGAGAAATTGTAATCGCTAGTTTAAGGTTTTTTAGTCCTACATCATAGCCAAAGTGACAAACATAGAGACTCATCGGCCTCGACCGTGAGCCGAGGTTGATTTTCGCTAAAAAATGGCCGATAAAGTTTTGAGCAATTTTAGACCCAGTTCGATGGAAAACGAGCCAACGATAAAAACATATCCCTATGGCCATGACTCGGGGGTGATTGTTGTAAGAAAATGACGATTAGGTCGAGAAAATACATTTTTTTCATTTTTCGAGACAATACGGCATGTGAGCTTCCGAGTTCCTAAAAGGACTCGGTGTGAACGAGCTTGAAACAATCTATAGAGAAACCGTAATTGCTGGTTTGAGGTTTTTGAGAGCTACATCATAGCCAAAGTGACAACCACAGAGACTCATCGGCTTCGACCGTGAGCCGAGGTTGATTTTTGCCCAAAAATTATCGACAAAGTTCGAGTAGTTTTAGACCCAGCTCGATGGCAAACGACCAAATGATAAAAACTCATCGCATATGGCCATGACTCGGGGTTGATTTTTGCAAAAAAATGACGTTTCGGTCGAGAAAATATGTTTTTTTTGTTTTTCGAGACAATACGGTATGTGAGCTTTAGAGTTCCCGGAAGGGCCGGTGTGAACGAGCTTGAAACAATCTATGGAGAAACCGTAATTGCTAGTTTGAGGTTTTTTAGACCTACATCATAGCCAAAGTGACAAACATAGAGACTCATCGGCCTCGACCGTGAGCCGAGGTTGATTTTCACCAAAAAATGGCCGACAAAGTTTTGAGCAATTTTAGACCCGGCTCGATGGCAAACGAGCCAACGATAAAAACACATCCCTATGGCCATCACCCGGGGGTGATTGTTGTAAAAAAATGACGGTTAGGTCGACAAAATACGTTTTTTTCGTTTTTCGAGACAATACGGCATGTGAGCTTCCGAGTACCTAAAAGGACCGGTGTGAACGAGCTTGAAACAATCTATAGAGAAACCGTAATTGCTAGTTTGAGGTTTTTGAGACCTACATCATAGCCAAAGTGATAACCACAGAGACTCATCCGCTTCGACCGTGAGCCGAGGTTGATTTTTGCCCAAAAATTATCGACAAAGTTCTGAGTAGTTTTAGACCCAGCTCGATGGCAAACGACCTAATGATAAAAACTCATCGTATATGGTCATGACTCGGGGGTAATTTTTGCAAAAAAAATGGCGTTTAGGTCGAGAAAATACGCTTTTTTAGTTTTTCGAGACAATACGGGCATGTGAGTTTCCGAGTTCCGGAAAGGGCCGGTGTGAATGAGCTTGAAACAATCTATAAAGAAACGATAATCGCTGGTTTGAGATTTTTGAGACCTACATCATAGCCAAAGTGACAACCACAGAGACTCATCGGCCTCGACCGTGAGTCGAGGTTGATGTTTGCCCAAAAATTATCGACAAAGTTCGAGTAGTTTGAGACCCAGCTCGATGGAAAACGACCCAATGATAAAAACTCATCGCATATGGCCATGACCTAGGGGTGATTTTTGCAAAAAAAATGACGTTTAGGTCGAGAAAATACGTTTTTTTAGTTTTTCGAGACAATACGGGCATGTGAGCTTCCGAGTTCCCGAAAGGGTCGGTGTGAACGAGCTTGAAACAATCTATAGAGAAACCGTAATTCCTAGTTTGAGGTTTTTGAGACCTACATCATAGCCAAAGTGACACTCACAGAGACTCATCGGCTTTGACCGTGAGCCGAGGTTGATTTTCACCCAAAAATTGTCGACAAAGTTCGAGTAGTTTTATACCCGGCTCGATGGCAAACGAGCCAACGATAAAACTCATACCTATGGCCATGACTCGGGGGTGATTTTTGTAAAAAAATGGCGTTTAGGTTGAGAAAATACGTTTTTTTAGTTTTTCAAGACAATACGGCGCGTGAGCTTCCGAGTTCCCGGAAGGGCCGGTGTGAACGAGCTTGAAACAATCTATAGAGAAACCGTAATTGCTGGTTTGGGGTTTTTGAGATGTACATCATAGCCAAAGTGATAACCACAGAGACTCATCGGCCTCGACCGTGAGTTGTGGTTGATTTTCACCAAAAAATGGCCGACAAAGTTTTGAGCAGTTTTAGACCCGGTTCGATGGCAAACGAGCCAATGTAAAAACACATCCCTATGGCCATGACCTAGGGGTGATTGTTGCAAAAAAATGACGGTTAGGTCGAGAAAATAAATTTTTTAGTTTTTTGAGACAATACGGGCATGTGAGCTTCCGAGTTCCCGAAAGGGATGGTGTGAACGAGCTTGAAACAATCTATAGAGAAATTGTAATTGCTGGTTTGAGGTTTTTGAGACCTACACCATAGCCAAAGTGATAACCACAGAGACTCATCGGCTTCGATCGTGAGCTAAGGTCGATTTTTGGATAAAAATGGCCGATAAAGTTTTGAGCAGTTTTAGACCCAGTTCAATGGCAAACGAGCCAATGATAAAAGCTCATCCCTATGGCCATGACCTAGAGATGTTTTTCGAAAAAAATTACTTTTAGGTCGAGAAAATACACTTTTTTAGTTTTTCGAGACAATATGGGCATGCGAGCTTTCGAGTTCCTAGAAGGGCCGGTGTGAACAATCGTGAAACAATGTATAAAGAAATTGTAATTGGTGGTTTGATTTTTTGTAGACCTACATCATAGCCAAATTGACAACCACAGAGACTCATCGGCCTCGACCGTGAGCCGAGGTTGATTTTCGCCCAAAAATTGTCGATAAAGTTCCGAGTAGTTTTAGACCCGGTTCGATGGCAAACGACCCAATGTAAAAGCTCATCGCCTATGGCCATGACTCGGTGGTATTTTTGCAAAAAAAATGACGTTTAGGTCGAGAAAATGCGTTTTTTTAGTTTTTCGAGACAATATGGGCATGGGAGCTTTTGATTTACTCGGAAGGACCGGTGTGAACGAGCTTGAACAAATTTATAGAGAAATTGTGATTGCTAGTTTGAGGTTTTTGAGACCTACATCATAGCTAAAGTGATAACCATAGAGACTCATCTCGCCTCGACTATGAGCCGACGTTGATTTTCGATCAAAAATGGCCGACAAAGTTTTGAGAAGTTTTAGACCCAGTTCAATGGCAAACGACCCAATGATAAAAACTCATCGCCTATGGCCATGACTCGGGGGTGATTTTTGACAAAAAAATGACGTTTAGGTCGAGAAAATACGTTTTTTTACTTTTCGAGACAATACGGGCATGCGAGCTTTCGATTTCCGAAAGGGTCGATGTGAACGAGCTTGAAACAATTTATAGAGAAATTGTAATTGCTAGTTTGAGGTTTTTGAGACCTACATCATAGCCAAAGTGACAACCATAGAGATTCATCTATCTCGACTATGAGTCGACGTTGATTTTCGACAAAAAATGGCCGACAAAGTTTTGAGTAGTTTTAGACCCGGTTCGATGGGAAACGAGCCAAGGATAAAAACACATCCCTATGGCCATGACTCGGGGGTGATTTTTGCAAAAAAAATGACGTTTACGTCGAGAAAATACATTTTTTTAGTTTTTCGAGACAATACGGGCATGTGAGCTTCCGAGTTCCGGAAAGGGTCGGTGTGAACGAGCTTGAAACAATCTATAGAGAAACTATAATTGCAAGTTTGAGGTTTTTGAGACCTCGCATCATAGCCAAAGTGACAACCACAGAGACTCATCGGCTTCGACTACGAGCCGTGGTTGCTTTTCACCCAAAAATTATCGACAAAGTTCTACGTAGTTTTATACCCGGCTCGATGGCAAACAAGCCAACGATAAAAACTCATACCTATGGCCATGACTCGGGGGTGATTTTTGTAAACAAATGACGTTTAGGTTGAGAAAATATGTTTTTTTAGTTTTTCAAGACAATACGGGCACGTGAGCTTCCGAGCTCCCGGAGGGGCCGGTGTGAACGAGCTTGAAACAATCTATAGAGAAACCGTAATTCCTAGTTTGAGGATTTTGAGACGTACATCATAGCCAAAGTGACAACCACGAGACTCATCGGCCTCGACCGTGAGCCGAGGTTGATTTTCGGCCAAAAATGGCCGACAAAGTTTTGAGCAGTTTTAGACCCGGCTCGATGGCAAACGAGCCAACGATAAAAACTCATCACATATGGCCATGACTCGGGGGTGATTGTTGTAAAAAAAATGACGTTTAGGTCGAGAAAATACGTTCTTTTTGTTTTTCGAGACAATACGGGCATGTGAGCTTCCGCGTTCTCGGAAGGGCCGGTGTGAACGAGCTTGAAACAATCTATAGAGAAACTATAATTGCTAGTTTGAGGTTTTTTAGACCTACATCATAGCCAAAGTGACAACCACAGAGACTCATCGGCTTCGATCGTGAGCCGAGGTTGATTTTTGCCCAAAAATTATCGACAAAGTTCGAGTAGTTTTAGACCCAGTTCGATGGCAAACGACCAAATGATAAAAACTCATCGCATATGGCCATGACTCGGGGTTGATTTTTGGAAAAAAATGACGTTTAGGTCGAGAAAATATGTTTTTTTGTTTTTCGAGACAATACGGGTATGTGAGCTTTAGAGTTCCCGGAAGGGCCGTGTGAATGAGCTTGAAACAATCTATAGAGAAACCGTAATTGCTAGTTTGAGGTTTTTTAGACCTACATCATAGCCAAAGTGACAAACATAGAGACTCATCGGCCTCGACCGTGAGCCGAGGTTGATTTTCGCCAAAAAATGGTCGACAAAGTTTTGAGCAATTTTAGACCCGGTTCGATGGCAAACGAGCCAACGATAAAAACACATTCCAATGGCCATGACTCGGGAGTGATTGTTGTAAGAAAATGACGATTAGGTCGAGAAAATACATTTTTTTTCGTTTTTCTAGACAATACGGGCATGTGAGCTTCCGAGTTCCTAAAAGGACTCGGTGTGATCGAGCTTGAAACAATCTATAGAGAAACCGTAATTGCTGGTTTAAGGTTTTTGAGACCTACATCATAGCCAAAGTGACAACCACGAGCCTCATCGGCTTCGACCGTGAGCCGAGGTTGATTTTTACGGATAAATTGTCGACAAAGTTTTGAGTAGTTTTAGACCCGGCTCGATGGCAAACGACATAATGATAAAAACTCATCGCATATGGCCATGACTCAGGGTTGATTTTTGCAAAAAAAATGACGTTTAGGTCGAGAAAATATGTTTTTTTTGTTTTTCGAGACAATACGGGCATGTGAGCTTTCGAGTTCCCGTAACGGCCGGTGTGAACGAGCTTGAAACAATCTATAGAGAAACTGTAATTGCTAGTTTGAGGTTTTTTAGACCTACATCATAGCCAAAGTGACAAAAATAGAGACTCATCGGCCTCGACCGTGAGCCGAGGTTGATTTTTGCCAAAAAATGGCCGACAAAGTTTTGAGCAATTTTAGACCCGGTTCGATGGCAAACGAGCTAACGATAAAAACACATACCTATGGCTATGACCCGGGGGTGATTGTTGTAAGAAAATGACGGTTAGGTCGAGAAAATATATTTTTTTAGTATTTTCGAGA
The DNA here is from genome assembly GCA_963924115.1 of Dovyalis caffra. Classification (NCBI taxonomy): domain Eukaryota; kingdom Viridiplantae; phylum Streptophyta; class Magnoliopsida; order Malpighiales; family Salicaceae; genus Dovyalis; species Dovyalis caffra. Next base: position 71,076 of record CAWUPB010000164.1, on the reverse strand, counting down.
CAATACGAGCATGTGAGCTTCCGAGTTCCTGAAAGGGCCGGTGTGAACGAGCTTGAAACAATCTATAGAGAAACTTTAATTGCTTGGTTTGAGGTTTTTGAGACCTACATCCGAGCCAAAGTGACAACCATAGAGACTCGTCGGCTTCGACTCGTGAGCTGAGGTTGATTTTTGCCGAAAAATTGTCCACAAAGTTCGAGTAGTTTTAGACCCGGTTCGATGGCAAACGACCAAATGATAAAAACTCATCGCATATGGCCATGACTCGGGGTTGATTTTTGCAAAAAAAATTACGTTTAGGTCGAGAAAATACGTTTTTTTTGTTTTTCGAGACAATACGAGCATGTGAGCTTTCGAGTTCTCGTAACGGCCGGTGTGAACGAGCTTGAAACAATCTATAGAGAAACCGTAATTGCTAGTTTGAGGTTTTTTAGACCTACATCATAGCCAAAGTGACAAAAATAGAGACTCATCGGCCTCGACCGTGAGCCGAGGTTGATTTTCGCCAAAAAATGGCCGACAAAGTTTTGATCAATTTTAGGCCCAGTTCGATGGTAAACGAGCCAATGATAAAGACATCCCTATGGCCATGACATGGGGGTGATTGTTGTAAGAAAATGACGGTTAGGTCGAGCAAATACATTTTTTTAGTTTTTCGAGACAATACGAGCATGTGAGCTTCCGAGTTCCCGAACGGATCGGTGTGAACGAGCTTGAAACAATCCATAGAGAAACCGTAATTGCTGGTTTGAGGTTTTTGAGACCTACATCATAGCCAAAGTGACAACCACAGAGACTCATCGGCCTCGACTCGTGAGCCGAGGTTGATTTTCGCCAAAAATTATCCATAAAGTTCCGAGTAGATTTAGACCCGGTTCGATGGCAAACGACCCAATGATAAAAACTCATCGCATATGGCCATAACCCGGGGGTGATTTTTTCAAAAAAGAATGACGTTTCGGTCGAGAAAATACGTTTTTTTTGTTTTTCGAGACAATACGGGCATGTGAGCTTTCGAGTTCTCGGAACGGCCGGTGTGAACGAGCTTGAAACAATCTATAGAGAAACTATAATTGCTAGTTTGAGGCTTTTTAGACCTAAATCATAGCCAAAGTGACAAACATAGAGACTCATCGGCCTCGACCGTGAGCCGAGGTTGATTTTCGCCAAAAAATGGCCGATAACGTTTTGAGCAATTTTAGACCCGGTTCGATGGCAAACAAGCCAACGATAAAAACACATCCCAATGGCCATGACCCGGGAGTGATTGTTGTAAGAAAATGACGATTAGGTCGAGAAAATACATTTTTTTCGTTTTTCTAGACAATACGGGCATGTGAGCTTCCGAGTTCCTAAAAGGACCGGTGTGATCGAGCTTGAAACAATCTATAGAGAAACCGTAATTGCTGGTTTGAGGTTTTTGAGACCTACATCATAGCCAAAGTGACAACCACGAGCCTCATCGGCTTCGACCGTGAGTCGAGGTTGATTTTTGCCCAAAAATTGTCGACAAAGTTCCGAGAAGTTTTAGACCCGAGTTCGATGGAAAACGACGCAATGATAAAAACTCATCGCATATGGCCACGACTTGGGGGTATTTTTGCAAAAAAAATGACGTTTAGGTCGAGAAAATACATTTTTTTAGTTTTTCGAGACAATACGGGCACGTGAGCTTCCGAGTTCTCGGATGGGCCGGTGTGAACGAGCTTGAAACAAACTATAGAGAAACTGTAATTGATAGTTTGAGGTTTTTGAGACCTACATCATAGCCAAAGTGACAACCACAGAGACTCATCGGCTTCGACTCGTGAGTCGAGGTTGATTTTCGCCCAAAAATTGTCGACAAAGTTACGAGTAGTTTTAGACCCGGTTCGATGGAAAACGACCCAATGATAAAAACTAACCACATATGGCCATGACACGGGGGTATTTTTGCAAACAAAATGATGTTTAGGTCGAGAAAATACGTTTTTTTAGTTTTTCGAGACAATACGGGCATGCGAGCTTTCGATTTCCTAGAAGAGCCGGTGTGAACGAGCTTGAAACAATTTATAGAAAAATTGTAATTGCTAGTTTGAGGTTTTTAAGACCTACATCATAGCCAAAGTGACAACCATAGAGACTCATCCGCCTCGACTATGAGTCGACGTTGATTTTCGACAAAAAATGGCCGATAAAGTTTTGAGTAGTTTTAGACCCGGTTCGATGGCAAACGAGCCAATGATAAAAACACATCCCTATGGCCATGACACGAGGGTGATTTTTGCAAAAAAAATGACATTTAGGTCGAGAAAATACATTTTTTTAGTTTTTCGAGACAATACGGGCATGTGAGCTTCCGAGTTCCGAAAGGGTCGGTGTGAACGAGCTTGAAACAATCTATAGAGAAACTATAATTGCTGGTTTGAGGTTTTTGAGACCTACATCATAGCCAAAGTGACAACCATAGAGACTTATCGGCCTCGACTGTGAGTCGAGGTGGATGTTTGCCCAAAATGTTTCGACAAAGTTCGAGTAGTTTTAGACCCGGTTCGATGGCAAACGACGCAATGATAAAAACTCATCGCATATGGCCATGACACAGGGGTATTTTTGCAAAAAAAATGACGTTTAGGTCGAGAAAATACATTTTTTTAGTTTTTCGAGACAATACGGGCACGTGAGCTTCCGAGTTCCTAGAAGGGCCGGTGTGAACGAGCTTGAAACAATCTATAGAGAAACCGTAATTGCTAGTTTGAGGCTTTTGAGACCTACATCATAGCCAAAGTGACAACCACAGAGACTCATCGGCTTCGACTCGTGAGTCGAGGTTGATTTTCGCCTAAAAATTGTCGATAAAGTTCGAGTAGTTTTAGACCCGAGTTCGATGGCAAACGACCCAATGATAAAAACTAGCCATATATGGCCATGACCTAGGCGTATTTTTGCAAAAACAATGACATTTAGGTCGAGAAAATACGTTTTTTTAGTTTTTCGAGACAATACGGGCATGTGAGCTTTCGAGTTCTCGGAAGGACCGGTGTGAACGAGCTTGAAACAATCATTAGAGAAACTATAATTGCTAGTTTGAGATTTTTTAGACCTACATCATAGCCAAAGTGACAAACATAGAGACTCATCGGCCTCGATTGTGAGTTGAGGTTGATTTTTGCCAAAAAATGACCGATAAAGTTTTCAGCAGTTTTAGGCCCGGTTCGATGGCAAACGAGCCAATGATAAAAACACATCCCTATGGCCATGACACGGGGGTGATTGTTGTAAAAAAATGACGGTTAGGTCGACAAAATACTTTTTTTTAGTTTTTCGAGACAATACGGGCATGTGAGCTTCCGTGTTCCTAAAAGGATCGGTGTGAACGAGCTTGAAACAATCTATAGACAAGCCGTAATTGCTTGGTTTGAGTTTTTTGAGACCTACATCATAGCCAAAGTGACAACCACGGAGACTCATCGGCTTCGATCGTGAGCCGAGGTTGATTTTTGCCCAAAAATTATCGACAACGTTACGAGTAGTTTTAGACCCGGTTCGATGGCAAACGACCTAATGATAAAAACTCATCGCATATGGTCATGACACGGGGGTAATTTTTGCAAAAAAAAATGACGTTTAGGTCGAGAAAATACGTTTTTTTAGTTTTTCGAGACAATACGGGCATGTGAGCTTCCGAGTTCTCGGAAGGGCCGGTGTGAACGAGCTTGAAACAGTGTATAGAGAAACCGTAATTGCTAGTTTGAGGTTTTTGAGACCTACATCATAGCCAAAGTGACAACCACGGAGACTCATCGGCCTCGACCGTGAGTCGAGCTTGATTTTCGCCCAAAAATTGTCGACAAACTTTTGAGTAGTTTTAGACCCGGTTCGATGGCAAACGACCCAATGATAAAAACTCATCACATATGGCCATGACCTAGGGATGAGTTTTGCAAAACAAATGACGTTTAGGTCGAGAAAATATGTTTTTTTGCTTTTTCGAGACAATACGGGCATGTGAGCTTTAGAGTTCCTGGAAGGGCGGTGTGAACGAGCTTGAAACAATCTATAGAGAAACCGTAATTGCTAGTTGGTGGTTTTTTAGACCTACATCATAGCCAAAGTGACAAACATAGAGACTCATCGACCTCGACTGTGAGTTGAGGTTGATTTTCGCCAAAAAATGGCCGACAACGTTTTGAGCGAGTTTTAGACCCGGTTCGATGAAAAACGAGCCAATGATAAAAACACATCCCTATGGCCATGACACGGGGGTGATTGTTGTAAAAAAATGACGTTTAGGTCGAGAAAATACATTTTTTTAGTTTTTCGAGACAATACGGGCATGTGAGCTTCCGAGTTCCGGAAAGAGTCGGTGTGAACGAGCTTGAAACAATCTATAGAGAAACTATAATTGCAAGTTTGAGGTTTTTGAGACTCGCATCATAGCCAAAGTGACAACCACGAGAGACTCATCGGCTTCGACTACGAGCCGTGGTTGCTTTTCGCCCAAAAATTATCGACAAAGTTCTACGTAGTTTTATACCCGGTTCGATGGCAAACAAGCCAACGATAAAAACTCATACCTATGGCCATGACACGGGGGTGATTTTTGTAAACAAATGACGTTTAGGTTGAGAAAATATGTTTTTTTAGTTTTTCAAGACAATACGGGCACGTGAGCTTCCGAGCTCCCGGAGGGGCCGATGTGAACGAGCTTGAAACAATCTATAGAGAAACCGTAATTGCTGGTTTGAGGATTTTGAGACGTACATCATAGCCAAAGTGACAACCACGGAGACTCATCGGCCTCGATCGTGAGTCGAGGTTGATTTTCGGCCAAAAATGGCCGACAAAGTTTTGAGCAGTTTTAGACCCGGTTCGATGGCAAACGAGCCAACGATAAAAACTCATCACATATGGCCATGACACGGGGGTGATTGTTGTAAAAAAAATGACGTTTAGGTCGAGAAAATACGTTCTTTTTGTTTTTCGAGACAATACGGGCATGTGAGCTTCCGCGTTCTCGGAAGGGTCGGTGTGAACGAGCTTGAAACAATATATAGAGAAACTATAATTGCTAGTTTGAGGTTTTTAGACCTACATCATAGCCAAAGTGACAACCACAGAGACTCATCGGCTTCGACTGTGAGCCGAGGTTGATTTTTGCCCAAAAATTATCGACAAAGTTCGAGTAGGTTTAGACCCGGTTCGATGGCAAACGACCAAATGATAAAAACTCATCGCATATGGCCATGACTCGGGGTTGATTTTTGGAAAAAAATGACGTTTAGGCCGAGAAAATATGTTTTTTTGTTTTTCGAGACAATACGGGTATGTGAGCTTTAGAGTTCCTGGAAGGGCGGTGTGAATGAGCTTGAAACAATCTATAGAGAAACCGTAATTGCTAGTTTGAGGTTTTTTAGACCTACATCATAGCCAAAGTGACAAACATAGAGACTCATTGGCCTCGACTGTGAGTCGAGGTTGATTTTCGCCAAAAAATGGTCGACAAAGTTTTGAGCAATTTTAGACCCGGTTCGATGGCAAACGAGCCAACGATAAAAACACATCCCAATGGCCATGACACGGGAGTGATTGTTGTAAGAAAATGACGATTAGGTCGAGAAAATCCATTTTTTTTTGTTTTTCTCGACAATACGGGCATGTGAGCTTCCGAGTTCCTAAAAGGACTGGTGTGATCGAGCTTGAAACAATCTATAGAGAAACCGTAATTCGCTGGTTTGAGGTTTTTGAGACCTACATCATAGCCAAAGTGACAACCACGAGCCTCATCGGCTTCGACTCGTGAGTCGAGGTTGATTTTTGCCCAAAAATTGTCGACAAAGTTCGAGAAGTTTTAGACCCGAGTTCGATGGAAAACGACGCAATGATAAAAACTCATCGCATATGGCCACGACACAGGGGTATTTTTGCAAAAAAAATGACGTTTAGGTCGAGAAAATACATTTTTTTAGTTTTTCGAGACAATACGAGCACGTGAGCTTCCGAGTTCCCGGATGGGCCGGTGTGAACGAGCTTGAAACAAACTATAGAGAAACTGTAATTGATAGTTTGAGGTTTTTGAGACCTACATCATAGCCAAAGTGACAACCACAGAGACTCATCGGCTTCGATCGTGAGTCGAGGTTGATTTTCGCCCAAAAATTGTCGACAAAGTTCCGAGTAGTTTTAGACCCGGTTCGATGGAAAACGACCCAATGATAAAAACTAACCACATATGGCCATGACACAGGGGTATTTTTGCAAACAAAATGACGTTTAGGTCGAGAAAATACGTTTTTTTAGTTTTTCGAGACAATACGGGCATGCGAGCTTTCGATTTCCTAGAAGAGCCGGTGTGAACGAGCTTGAAACAATTTATAGAAAAATTGTAATTGCTAGTTTGAGGTTTTTAAGACCTACATCATAGCCAAAGTGACAACCATAGAGACTCATCTCGCCTCGACTATGAGTCGACGTTGATTTTCGACAAAAAATGGCCGATAAAGTTTTGAGTAGTTTTAGACCCGGTTCGATGGCAAACGAGCCAATGATAAAAACACATCCCTATGGCCATGACCCGAGGGTGATTTTTGCAAAAAAAAATGACATTTAGGTCGAGAAAATACATTTTTTTAGTTTTTCGAGACAATACGGGCATGTGAGCTTCCGAGTTCCGGAAAGGGTCGGTGTGAACGAGCTTAAAACAATCTATAGAGAAACTATAATTGCTGGTTTGAGGTTTTTGAGACCTACATCATAGCCAAAGTGACAACCATAGAGACTTATCGGCCTCGACCGTGAGCCGAGGTGGATGTTTGCCCAAAACTTTTCGACAAAGTTCGAGTAGTTTTAGACCCGGTTCGATGGCAAACGACGCAATGATAAAAACTCATCGCATATGGCCATGACCGGGGGTATTTTTGCAAAAAAAATGACGTTTAGGTCGAGAAAATACATTTTTTTAGTTTTTCGAGACAATACGAGCACGTGAGCTTCCGAGTTCCTGGAAGGGCCGGTGTGAACGAGCTTGAAACAATCTATAGAGAAACCGTAATTGCTAGTTTGAGGCTTTTGAGACCTACATCATAGCCAAAGTGACAACCACAGAGACTCATCGGCTTCGACCGTGAGTCGAGGTGGATTTTCGCCTAAAAATTGTCGATAAAGTTCGAGTAGTTTTAGACCCGGTTCGATGGCAAACGACCCAATGATAAAAACTAACCATATATGGCCATGACCTAGGGGTATTTTTGCAAAAACAATGACATTTAGGTAGAGAAAATACATTTTTTTAGTTTTTCGAGACAATACGGGCATGTGAGCTTTCGAGTTCCCGGAAGGACCAAGTGTGAACGAGCTTGAAACAATCATTAGAGAAACTATAATTGCTAGTTTGAGATTTTTTAGACCTACATCATAGCCAAAGTGACAAACATAGAGACTCATCGGCCTCGATTGTGAGTTGAGGTTGATTTTTGCCAAAAAATGACCGATAAAGTTTTCGAGCAGTTTTAGGCCCGGTTCGATGGCAAACGAGCCAATGATAAAAACACATCCCTATGGCCATGACACGGCGGTGATTGTTGTAAAAAAATGACGAGTTAGGTCGACAAAATACTTTTTTTTAGTTTTTCGAGACAATACGGGCATGTGAGCTTCCGTGTTCCTAAAAGGACTCGGTGTGAACGAGCTTGAAACAATCTATAGACAAACCGTAATTGCTGGTTTGAGTTTTTTGAGACCTACATCATAGCCAAAGTGACAACCACGAGAGACTCATCGGCTTCGATCGTGAGTCGAGGTTGATTTTTGCCCAAAAATTATCGACAACGTTACGAGTAGTTTTAGACCCGGTTCGATGGCAAACGACCTAATGATAAAAACTCATCGCATATGGTCATGACTCGGGGGTAATTTTTGCAAAAAAAATGACGTTTAGGTCGAGAAAATACGTTTTTTTAGTTTTTCGAGACAATACGGGCATGTGAGCTTCCGAGTTCCTGGAAGGGCCGGTGTGAACGAGCTTGAAACAATGTATAGAGAAACCGTAATTGCTAGTTTGAGGTTTTTTAGACCTACATCATAGCCAAAGTGACAACCACAGAGACTCATCGGCCTCGACCGTGAGTCGAGCTTGATTTTCGCCCAAAAATTGTCGACAAACTTTTGAGTAGTTTTAGACCCGGTTCGATGGCAAACAACCCAATGATAAAAACTCATCACATATGGCCATGACCTAGGGATGAGTTTTGCAAAACAAATGACGTTTAGGTCGAGAAAATATGTTTTTTTGCTTTTTCGAGACAATACGGGCATGTGAGCTTTAGAGTTCCTGGAAGGGCCGGTGTGAACGAGCTTGAAACAATCTATAGAGAAACCGTAATTGCTAGTTTGTGGTTTTTTAGACCTACATCATAGCCAAAGTGACAAACATAGAGACTCATCGACCTCGACCGTGAGTTGAGGTTGATTTTCGCCAAAAAATGGCCGACAAAGTTTTGAGCAGTTTTAGACCCGGTTCGATGAAAAACGAGCCAATGATAAAAACACATCCCTATGGCCATGACACGGGGTGATTGTTGTAAAAAAATGACGTTTAGGTCGAGAAAATACATTTTTTTAGTTTTTCGAGACAATACGGGCATGTGAGCTTCCGAGTTCCGAAAGGGTCGGTGTGAACGAGCTTGAAACAATCTATAGAGAAACTATAATTGCAAGTTTGAGGTTTTTGAGACTCGCATCATAGCCAAAGTGACAACCACGAGAGACTCATCGGCTTCGACTACGAGCCGTAGTTGCTTTTCGCCCAAAAATTATCGACAAAGTTCTACGTAGTTTTATACCCGGTTCGATGGCAAACAAGCCAACGATAAAAACTCATACCTATGGCCATGACACGGGGGTGATTTTTGTAAACAAATGACGTTTAGGTTGAGAAAATATGTTTTTTTAGTTTTTCAAGACAATACGGGCACGTGAGTTTCCGAGCTCCCGGAGGGGCCGTGTGAACGAGCTTGAAACAATCTATAGAGAAACCGTAATTGCTGGTTTGAGGATTTTGAGACGTACATCATAGCCAAAGTGACAACCACGGAGACTCATCGGCCTCGACCGTGAGTCGAGGTTGATTTTCGGCCAAAAATGGCCGACAAAGTTTTGAGCAGTTTTAGACCCGGTTCGATGGCAAACGAGCCAACGATAAAAACTCATCACATATGGCCATGAACGGGGGTGATTGTTGTAAAAAAAATGACGTTTAGGTCGAGAAAATACGTTCTTTTTGTTTTTCGAGACAATACGGGCATGTGAGCTTCCGCGTTCTCGGAAGGGCTGGTGTGAACGAGCTTGAAACAATCTATAGAGAAACTATAATTGCTAGTTTGAGGTCTTTTAGACCTACATCATAGCCAAAGTGACAACCACGGAGACTCATCGGCTTCGATCGTGAGCCGAGGTTGATTTTTGCCCAAAAATTATCGACAAAGTTCGAGTAGTTTTAGACCCGAGTTCGATGGCAAACAACCAAATGATAAAAACTCATCGCATATGGCCATGACACGGGGTTGATTTTTGGAAAAAAAAATGACGTTTAGGTCGAGAAAATATGTTTTTTTGTTTTTCGAGACAATACGGGTATGTGAGCTTTAGAGTTCCTGGAAGGGCCGGTGTGAATGAGCTTGAAACAATCTATAGAGAAACTGTAATTGCTAGTTTGAGGTTTTTTAGACCTACATCATAGCCAAAGAGACAAACATAGAGACTCATTGGCCTCGACTGTGAGTCGAGGTTGATTTTCGCCAAAAAATGGCCGACAAAGTTTTGAGTAATTTTAGACCTAGTTCGATGGCAAACAAACCAACGATAAAAACACATCCCAATGGCCATGACACGGGAGTGATTGTTGTAAGAAAATGACGATTAGGTCGAGAAAATACATTTTTTTTCGTTTTTCTAGACAATACGGGCATGTGAGCTTCCGAGTTCCTAAAAGGACTCGGTGTGATCGAGCTTGAAACAATCTATAGAGAAACTGTAATTGCTAGTTTGAGGTTTTTGAGACCTACATCATAGCCAAAGTGACAACCACAGAGCCTTATCGGCTTCGACTCGTGAGTCGAGGTTGATTTTTGCCCAAAACTTGTCGGCAAAGTTTTGAGTAGTTTTCGACCCGGTTCGATGGCAAACGACATAATGATAAAAACTCATCGCATATGGCCATGACACGGGGTTGATTTTTGCAAAAAAAATGACGTTTAGGTCGAGAAAATATGTTTTTTTTGTTTTTCGAGACAATACGGGCATGTGAGCTTTCGAGTTCCCGTAACGGCCGGTGTGAACGAGCTTGAAACAATCTATAGAGAAAATGTAATTGCTAGTTTGAGGTTTTTTAGACTTACATCATAGCCAAAGTGACAAAAATAGAGACTCATCGGCCTCGACCGTGAGTCGAGGTTGATTTTCGCCAAAAAATGGCCGACAAAGTTTTGAGTAATTTTAGACCTAGTTCGATGGCAAACAAACCAACGATAAAAACACATCCCAATGGCCATGACACGGGAGTGATTGTTGTAAGAAAATGACGATTAGGTCGAGAAAATACATTTTTTTTCGTTTTTCTAGACAATACGGGCATGTGAGCTTCCGAGTTCCTAAAAGGACTGGTGTGATCGAACTTGAAACAATCTATAGAGAAACCGTAATTGCTGGTTTGAGGTTTTTGAGACCTACATCATAGCCAAAGTGACAACCACAGAGCCTCATCGGCTTCGATCGTGAGTCGAGGTTGATTTTTGCCCAAAACTTTTCGACAAAGTTTTGAGTAGTTTTAGACCCGAGTTCGATGGCAAACGACATAATGATAAAAACTCATCGCATATGGCCATGACTCGGGGTTGATTTTTGCAAAAAAAATGACGTTTAGGTCGAGAAAATATGTTTTTTTTGTTTTTCGAGACAATACGGGCATGTGAGCTTTCGAGTTCTCGTAACGGCCGGTGTGAACGAGCTTGAAACAATCTATAGAGAAACCGTAATTGCTAGTTTGAGGTTTTTTAGACCTACATCATAGCCAAAGTGACAAAAATAGAGACTCATCGGCCTCGACTCGTGAGCTGAGGTTGATTTTCGCCAAAAAATGGCCGACAAAGTTTTGAGCAATTTTAGACCCGGTTCGACGGCAAACGAGCCAACGATAAAAACACATCCCTATTGCCATGAACTCGGGGGTGATTGTTGTAAGAAAATGACGGTTAGGTCGAGAAAATACATTTTTTTAGTTTTTCGAGACAATACGGGCATGTGAGCTTCCAAGTTCTCGAAAGGGTCGGTGTGAACGAGCTTGAAACAATCTATAGAGAAACTATAATTGCTGGTTTGAGGTTTTTTAGACCTACATCATAGACAAAGTGACAAACATAGAGACTCATCGGCCTCGACCGTGAGTCGAGGTTGATTTTCGCCAAAAAATGGCCGATAAAGTTTTGAGCAATTTTAGACCCGGTTCGATGGCAAACGAGCCAACGATAAAAACACATCCCTATGGCTATGACACGGGGGTGATTGTTGTAAGAAAATGACGGTTAGGTCGAGAAAATATATTTTTTTAGTTTTTCGAGACAATACGAGCATGTGAGCTTCCGAGTTCCTGAAAGGGCTGGTGTGAACGAGCTTGAAACAATCTATAGAGAAACTATAATTGCTGGTTTGAGGTTTTTGAGACCTACATCGTAGCCAAAGTGACAACCACGGAGACTCAGCGGCTTCGACTTGTGAGTCGAGGTTGATTTTTGCCGAAAAATTGTCCACAAAGTTCGAGTAGTTTTAGACCCGAGTTCGATGGCAAACGACCAAATGATAAAAACTCATCGCATATGGCCATGACACAGGGTTGATTTTTGCAAAAAAAATTACGTTTAGGTCGAGAAAATACGTTTTTTTTGTTTTTCGAGACAATACGGGCATGTGAGCTTTCGAGTTCCTGTAACGGCCGAGTGTGAACGAGCTTGAAACAATCTATAGAGAAACCGTAATTGCTAGTTTGAGGTTTTTTAGACCTACATCATAGCCAAAGTGACAAAAATAGAGACTCATCGGCCTCGACCGTGAGCCGAGGTTGATTTTCGCCAAAAAATGGCCGACAAAGTTTTGAGCAATTTTAGGCCCGAGTTCGATGGTAAACGAGCCAATGATAAAGACATCCCTATGGCCATGACATGGGGGTGATTGTTGTAAGAAAATGACGGTTAGGTCGAGCAAATACATTTTTTTAGTTTTTCGAGACAATACGAGCATGTGAGCTTCCGAGTTCTCGAAAGGATCTGGTGTGAACGAGCTTGAAACAATCTATAGAGAAACCGTAATTGCTGGTTTGAGGTTTTTGAGACCTACATCATAGCCAAAGTGACAACCACAGAGACTCATCGGCCTCGATCGTGAGTTGAGGTCGATTTTCGCCCAAAAATTATCCATAACGTTCGAGTAGTTTTAGACCCAGTTCGATGGCAAACGACCCAATGATAAAAACTCATCGCATATGGCCATGACACGGGGGTGATTTTTTCAAAAAAAATGACGTTTCGGTCGAGAAAATACGTTTTTTTTGTTTTTCGAGACAATACGGGCATGTGAGCTTTCGAGTTCCCGGAACGGCCGGTGTGAACGAGCTTGAAACAATCTATAGAAAAGCTGTAATTGCTAGTTTGAGGCTTTTTAGACCTAAATCATAGCCAAAGTGACAAACATAGAGACTCATCGGCCTCGACTGTGAGTCGAGGTTGATTTTCGCCAAAAAATGGCCGATAAAGTTTGGAGCAATTTTAGACCCGGTTCGATGGCAAACGAGCCAACGATAAAAACACATCCCTATGGCCATGACCTAGGGGTGATTGTTGTAAGAAAATGACGATTAGGTCGAGAAAATACATTTTTTTTCGTTTTCGAGACAATACGGGCATGTGAGGTTCCGAGTTCCTAAAAGGACTAGTGTGAACGAGCTTGAAACAATCTATAGAGAAACTGTAATTGCTGGTTTGAGGTTTTTGAGACCTACATCATAGCCAAAGTGACAACCACAGAGCCTCATCGGCTTCGACTGTGAGTCGAGGTTGATTTTTACCCAAAAATTGTCGACAAAGTTTTGAGTAGTTTTAGACCCGAGTTCGATGGCAAACGACATAATGATAAAAACTCATCGCATATGGCCATGACACGGGGTTGATTTTTGCAAAAAAAATGACGTTTAGGTCGAGAAAATATGTTTTTTTTAGTTTTTCGAGACAATACGGGCATGTGAGCTTTCGAGTTCCTGTAACGGCCGGTATGAACGAGCTTGAAACAATCTATAGAGAAACTGTAATTGCTAGTTTGAGGTTTTTTAGACCTACATCATAGCCAAAGTGACAAAAATAGAGACTCATCGGCCTCGACTGTGAGTCGAGGTTGATTTTCGCCAAAAAATGGCCGACAAAGTTTTGAGCAATTTTAGACCCGAGTTCGACGGAAAACGAGCCAACGATAAAAACACATCCCTATTGCCATGACACGGGGGTGATTGTTGTAAGAAAATGACGGTTAGGTCGAGAAAATACATTTTTTTAGTTTTTCGAGACAATACGGGCATGTGAGCTTTCGAGTTCCTGAAAGAGTTGGTGTGAACGAGCTTGAAACAATCTATAGAGAAACTATAATTGCTGGTTTGAGGTTTTTAGACCTACATCATAGCCAAAGTGACAAACATAGAGACTCATCGGCCTCGGCCGTGAGTCGAGGTTGATTTTCGCCAAAAAATGGCCGATAAAGTTTTGAGCAATTTTAGACCCGGTTCGATGGCAAACGAGCCAACGATAAAAACACATCCCTATGGCCATGACACGGGGGTGATTGTTGTAAGAAAATGACGGTTAGGTCGAGAAAATATATTTTTTTAGTTTTTCGAGACAATACGAGCATGTGAGCTTCCGAGTTCCTGAAAGATTTGGTGTGAACGAGCTTGAAACAATCTATAGAGAAACTATAATTGCTTGGTTTGAGGTTTTTGAGACCTACATCGTAGCCAAAGTGACAACCACGGAGACTCGTCGGCTTCGACTTGTGAGCTGAGGTTGATTTTTGCCGAAAAATTATCCACAAAGTTCGAGTAGTTTTAGACCCGGTTCGATGGCAAACGACCAAATGATAAAAACTCATCGCATATGGCCATGACACGGGGTTGATTTTGGCAAAAAATATTACGTTTAGGTCGAGAAAATACGTTTTTTTTGTTTTTCGAGACAATACGGGCATGTGAGCTTTCGAGTTCCTGTAACGGCCGGTGTGAACGAGCTTGAAACAATCTATAGAGAAGCTGTAATTGCTAGTTTGAGGTTTTTTAGAACTACATCATAGCCAAAGTGACAAAAATAGATACTCATCGGCCTCGACTGTGAGTCGAGGTTGATTTTCGCCAAAAAATGGCCGACAAAGTTTTGAGCAATTTTAGGCCCGAGTTCGATGGTAAACGAGCCAATGATAAAGACATCCCTATGGCCATGACATGGGGGTGATTGTTGTAAGAAAATGACGGTTAGGTCGAGGAAATACATTTTTTTAGTTTTTCGAGACAATACGAGCATGTGAGCTTCCAAGTTCTGAAAGGACTGGTGTGAACGAGCTTGAAACAATCTATAGAGAAACTGTAATTGCTTGGTTTGAGGTTTTTGAGACCTACATCATAGCCAAAGTGACAACCACAGAGACTCATCGGCCTCGATTGTGAGTCGAGGTTGATTTTCGCCCAAAAATTGTCCATAAAGTTCGAGTAGTTTTAGACCCGGTTCGATGGCAAACGACCCAATGATAAAAACTCATCGCATATGGCCATGACTCGGGGTGATTTTTTCAAAAAAAATGACGTTTCGGTCGAGAAAATACGTTTTTTTGTTTTTCGAGACAATACGGGCATGTGAGCTTTCGAGTTCCTGGAACGGCCGGTGTGAACGAGCTTGAAACAATCTATAGAGAAACTGTAATTGCTAGTTTGAGGCTTTTTAGACCTAAATCATAGCCAAAGTGACAAACATAGAGACTCATCGGCCTCGACTGTGAGTCGAGGTTGATTTTCGCCAAAAAATGGCCGACAAAGTTTGGAGCAATTTTAGACCCGGTTCGATGGCAAACGAGCCAACGATAAAAACACATCCCTATGGCCATGACCTAGGGGTGATTGTTGTAAGAAAATGACGATTAGGTCGAGAAAATACATTTTTTTTGGTTTTCGAGACAATACGGGCATGTGAGCTTCCGAGCTTCCTAAAAGGACTAGTGTGAACGAGCTTGAAACAATCTATAGAGAAACTGTAATTGCTGGTTTGAGGTTTTTGAGACCTACATCATAGCCAAAGTGACAACCACAGAGCCTCATCGGCTTCGACTGTGAGTCGAGGTTGATTTTTGCCCAAAAATTGTCGACAAAGTTTTGAGTAGTTTTAAACCCGAGTTCGATGGCAAACGACATAATGATAAAAACTCATCGCATATGGCCATGACACGGGGTTGATTTTTGCAAAAAAAATGACGTTTAGGTCGAGAAAATATGTTTTTTTTTGTTTTTCGAGACAATACGGGCATGTGAGCTTTCGAGTTCTCGTAACGGCCAATATGAACGAGCTTGAAACAATCTATAGAGAAACTGTAATTGCTAGTTTGAGGTTTTTTAGACCTACATCATAGCCAAAGTGACAAAAATAGAGACTCATCGGCCTCGACCGTGAGCTGAGGTTGATTTTCGCCAAAAAATGGCCGACAAAGTTTTGAGCAATTTTAGACCCGGTTCGACGGCAAACGAGCCAACGATAAAAACACATCCCTATTGCCATGAACTGGGGGTGATTGTTGTAAGAAAATGACGGTTAGGTCGAGAAAATACATTTTTTTAGTTTTTCGAGACAATACGGGCATGTGAGCTTTCGAGTTCTCGAAAGGGCCGGTGTGAACGAGCTTGAAACAATCTATAGAGAAACTATAATTGCTGGTTTGAGGTTTTTTAGACCTACATCATAGCCAAAGTGACAAACATAGAGACTCATCGGCCTCGACCGTGAGTCGAGGTTGATTTTCGCCAAAAAATGGCCGATAAAGTTTTGAGCAATTTTAGACCCGGTTCGATGGCAAACGAGCCAACGATAAAAACACATCCCTATGGCTATGACACAGGGGTGATTGTTGTAAGAAAATGACGATTAGGTCGAGAAAATATATTTTTTTAGTTTTTCGAGACAATACGAGCATGTGAGCTTCCGAGTTCCTGAAAGGGCTGGTGTGAACGAGCTTGAAACAATCTATAGAGAAACTATAATTGCTGGTTTGAGGTTTTTGAGACCTACATCAGAGCCAAAGTGACAACCACGGAGACTCGGCGGCTTCGACTCGTGAGTCGAGGTTGATTTTTGCCGAAAAATTGTCCACAAAGTTACGAGTAGTTTTAGACCCGGTTCGATGGCAAACGACCAAATGATAAAAACTCATCGCATATGGCCATGACTCGGGGTTGATTTTTGCAAAAAAAATTACGTTTAGGTCGAGAAAATACGTTTTTTTTGTTTTTCGAGACAATACGGGCATGTGAGCTTTCGAGTTCCTGTAACGGCCGGTGTGAACGAGCTTGAAACAATCTATAGAGAAACTGTAATTGGTAGTTTGAGGTTTTTTAGACCTACATCATAGCCAAAGTGACAAAAATAGAGACTCATCGGCCTCGACTGTGAGTCGAGGTTGATTTTCGCCAAAAAATGGCCGACAAAGTTTTGATCAATTTTAGGCCCGAGTTCGATGGTAAACGAGCCAATGATAAAGACATCCCTATGGCCATGACATGGGGGTGATTGTTGTAAGAAAATGACGGTTAGGTCGAGCAAATACATTTTTTAGTTTTTCGAGACAATACGAGCATGTGAGCTTCCGAGTTCTCGAAAGGACTGGCGTGAACGAGCTTGAAACAATCTATAGAGAAACTGTAATTGCTGGTTTGAGGTTTTTGAGACCTACATCATAGCCAAAGTGACAACCACAGAGACTCATCGGCCTCGATCGTGAGCTGAGGTTGATTTTCGCCCAAAAATTGTCCATAAAGTTCGAGTAGTTTTAGACCCGGTTCGACGGCAAACAATCCAATGATAAAAACTCATCCCTATTGCCATGAACTGGGGGTGATTTTTTCAAAAAAATGACGTTTCGGTCGAGAAAATACATTTTTTTAGTTTTTCGAGACAATACGGGCATGTGAGCTTTCGAGTTCCCGGAACGGCCGGTGTGAACGAGCTTGAAACAATCTATAGAGAAACTATAATTGCTAGTTTAAGGCTTTTTAGACCTAAATCATAGCCAAAGTGACAAACATAGAGACTCATCGGCCTCGACTGTGAGTTGAGGTTGATTTTCGCCAAAAAATGGCCGACAAAGTTTGGAGCAATTTTAGACCCGGTTCGATGGCAAACGAGCCAACGATAAAAACACATCCCTATGGCCATGACCTAGGGGTGATTGTTGTAAGAAAATGACGATTAGGTCGAGAAAATACATTTTTTTTCGTTTTTCGAGACAATACGGGCATGTGAGCTTCCGACTTCCTAAAAGGACTAGTGTAAACGAGCTTGAAACAATTTATAGAGAAACTGTAATTGCTGATTTGAGGTTTTTGAGACCTACATCATAGCCAAAGTGACAACCACAGAGACTCATCGGCTTCGACTGTGAGTCGAGGTTGATTTTTGCCCAAAAATTATCGAAAACGTTCGAGTAGTTTTAGACCCGGTTCGATGGCAAACGACCCAATGATAAAAACCCATCGCATATGGCCATGACACAGGGGAATTTTTGCAAACAAAATGACGTTTAGGTCGAGAAAATATGTTTTTTTTAGTTTTTCGAGACAATACGGGCACGTGAGCTTCAGAGTTCTGGAAGGGCCGGTGTGAACGAGCTTGAAACAATCTATGAGAAGCTGTAATTGCTTGGTTTGAGGTTTTTGAGACCTACATCATAGCCAAGGTGACAACCGCAGAGACTCATCGGCCTCGACTGTGAGTCGAGGTTGATTTTTGCCCAAAAACTCGTAGACAAAGTTCTAGGTAGTTTTAGACCCGGTTCGATGGCAAACGACCCGGTGATAAAAACTCATCGCATATGGCCATGACACGGGGTTCATTTTTGCAAAAAAAAATGACGTTTAGGTCAAGAAAATACGTTTTTTTTGTTTTTCAAGACAATATGGGCATGTGAGCTTTCGAGTTCCTAGAAGGGCCGGAGTGAACAAGCTTGAAACAATCTATAGAGAAACCGTAATTGCTAGTTTGAGGTTTTTGAGACCTACATCATAGCCAAAGTGACAAACATAGAGACTCATCGACCTCGACTGTGAGTTGAGGTTGATTTTCGCCAAACAATGGCCGACAAAGTTTTGAGCGAGTTTTACACCCGAGTTCGATGGAAAACGAGCCAATGATAAAAACACATCCCTATGGCCATGACTTGGGGGTGATTGTTGTAAAAAAATGACGTTTAGGTCGAGAAAATACATTTTTTTAGTTTTACGAGACAATACGGGCATGTGAGCTTCCGAGTTCCGAGAAGAGTTTGGTGTGAACGAGCTTGAAACAATCTATAGAGAAACTATAATTGCAAGTTTGAGGTTTTTGAGACCTGCATCATAGCCAAAGTGACAACCACGGAGACTCATCGGCTTCGACTACGAGCCGTGGTTGCTTTTCGCCTAAAAATTATCGACAAAGTTCTACGTAGTTTTATACCCGGTTCGACGGCAAACGAGCCAACGATAAAAACTCATACCTATGGCCATGACACGGGGGTATTTTTGTAAACAAATGACGTTTAGGTTGAGAAAATATGTTTTTTTAGTTTTTCAAGACCATACGGGCACGTGAGCTTCCGAGCTCTCGGAGGGGCGGTGTGAACGAGCTTGAAACAATCTATAGAGAAACTGTAATTGCTGGTTTGAGGATTTTGAGACGTACATCATAGCCAAAATGACAACCACGAGCTTCATCGGCTTCGACTGTGAGTCGAGGTTGATTTTCGGCCAAAAATGGCCGACAAAGTTTTGAGCAGTTTTAGACCCGATTCGATGGCAAACGAGCCAACGATAAAAACTCATCACATATGGCCATGACACAGGGGTGATTGTTGTAAAAAAAATGACGTTTAGGTCAAGAAAATACGTTCTTTTTGTTTTTCGAGACAATACGGGCATGTGAGCTTCCGCGTTCCTGGAAGGGCTGGTGTGAACGAGCTTGAAACAATCTATAGAGAAACTGTAATTGCTGGTTTGAGCTTTTTGAGACCTACATCATAGCCAAAGTGACAACCATAGAGACTCGTGGGCTTCGACTATGAGTCGAGGTTGATTTTTGCCCAAAAATTGTCGACAAAGTTTTGAGTAGTTTTAGACCCGGTTCGATGGCAAACGACATAATGATAAAAACTCATCGCATATGGCCATGACACGGGGTTGATTTTTGCAAAACAAATGACGTTTAGGTCGAGAAAATATGTTTTTTTTGTTTTTCGAGACAATACGGGCATGTGAGCTTTCGAGTTCCTGTAACGGCCGGTATGAACGAGCTTGAAACAATCTATAGAGAAGCTGTAATTGCTAGTTTGAGGTTTTTTAGACCTACATCATAGCCAAAGTGACAAAAATAGAGACTCATCGGCCTCGAATGTGAGCTGAGGTTGATTTTCGCCAAAAAATGGCCGACAAAGTTTTGAGCAATTTTAGACCCGGTTCGACGGCAAACGAGCCAACGATAAAAACACATCCCTATCGCCATGAACTGGGGGTGATTGTTGTAAGAAAATGACGGTTAGGTCGAGAAAATACATTTTTTAGTTTTTCGAGACAATACGGGCATGTGAGCTTTCGAGTTCCTGAAAGGGCTGGTGTGAACGAGCTTGAAACAATCTATAGAGAAACTATAATTGCTGGTTTGAGGTTTTTTAGACCTACATCATAGCCAAAGTGACAAACATAGAGACTCATCGGCCTCGGCTGTGAGTCGAGGTTGATTTTCGCCAAAAAATGGCCGATAAAGTTTTGAGCAATTTTAGACACGGTTCGATGGAAAACGAGCCAACGATAAAAACACATCCCTATGGCTATGACACGGGGGTGATTGTTGTAAGAAAATGACGGTTAGGTCGAGAAAATATATTTTTTAGTTTTTCGAGACAATACGAGCATGTGAGCTTCCGAGTTCCTGAAAGGGCTGGTGTGAACGAGCTTGAAACAATCTATAGAGAAACTATAATTGCTGGTTTGAGGTTTTTGAGACCTACATCGTAGCCAAAGTGACAACCACGGAGACTCGGCGGCTTCGACTTGTGAGCTGAGGTTGATTTTTGCCGAAAAATTGTCCACAAAGTTACGAGTAGTTTTAGACCCGATTCGATGGAAAACGACCAAATGATAAAAACTCATCGCATATGGCCATGACACGGGGTTGATTTTTGCTAAAAAAATTACGTTTAGGTCGAGAAAATACGTTTTTTTTTGTTTTTCGAGACAATACGGGCATGTGAGCTTTCGAGTTCCTGGAACGGCCGGTGTGAACGAGCTTGAAACAATCTATAGAGAAACTATAATTGCTAGTTTGAGGCTTTTTAGACCTAAATCATAGCCAAAGTGACAAACATAGAGACTCATCGGCCTCGACTGTGAGTCGAGGTTGATTTTCGCCAAAAAATGGCCGACAAAGTTTGGAGAAATTTTAGACCCGGTTCGATGGCAAACGAGCCAACGATAAAAACACATCCCTATGGCCATGACCTAGGGGTGATTGTTGTAAGAAAATGACGATTAGGTCGAGAAAATACATTTTTTTCGTTTTTCGAGACAATACGGGCATGTGAGCTTCCGAGCTTCCTAAAAGGACTAGTGTGAACGAGCTTGAAACAATTTATAGAGAAACTGTAATTGCTGGTTTGAGGTTTTTGAGACCTACATCATAGCCAAAGTGACAACCACGGAGACTCATCGGCTTCGACTGTGAGCTGAGGTTGATTTTTGCCCAAAAATTATCGAAAAAGTTTCGAGTAGTTTTAGACCCGGTTCGATGGCAAACGAGCCAACGATAAAAACACATCCCTATGGCTATGACACGGGGGTGATTGTTGTAAGAAAATGACGAGTTAGGTCGAGAAAATATATTTTTTAGTTTTTCGAGACAATACGAGCATGTGAGCTTCCGAGTTCCTGAAAGTGTTGGTGTGAACGAGCTTGAAACAATCTATAGAGAAACTATAATTGCTGGTTTGAGGTTTTTGAGACCTACATCGAGCCAAAGTGACAACCACGGAGACTCGGCGGCTTCGATCGTGAGCCGAGGTTGATTTTTGCCGAAAAATTGTCCACAAAGTTCGAGTAGTTTTAGACCCGGTTCGATGGCAAACGACCAAATGATAAAAACTCATCGCATATGGCCATGACTCGGGGTTGATTTTTGCTAAAAAAATTACGTTTAGGTCGAGAAAATACGTTTTTTTTGTTTTTTGAGACAATACGAGCATGTGAGCTTTCGAGTTCCCGGAACGGCCGGTGTGAACGAGCTTGAAACAATCTATAGAGAAACTATAATTGCTAGTTTGACGCTTTTTAGACCTAAATCATAGACAAAGTGACAAACATAGAGACTCATCGGCCTCGACCGTGAGCTTAGGTTGATTTTCGCCAAAAAATGGCCGACAAAATTTGGAGAAATTTTAGACCCGGTTCGATGGCAAACGAGCCAACGATAAAAACACATCCCTATGGCCATGACCTAGGGGTGATTGTTGTAGGAAAATGACGATTAGGTCGAGAAAATACATTTTTTTTCGTTTTTCGAGACAATATGGGCATGTGATCTTCCAACTTCCTAAAAGGACTAGTGTGAACGAGCTTGAAACAATTTATAGAGAAGCTGTAATTGCTGATTTGAGGTTTTTGAGACCTACATCATAGCCAAAGTGACAACCACGGAGACTCATCGGCTTCGACTCGTGAGTCGAGGTTGATTTTTGCCCAAAAATTATCGAAAAAGTTACGAGTAGTTTTAGACCCGGTTCGATGGCAAACGACCCAATGATAAAAACCCATCGCATATGGCCATGACACAGGGAAATTTTTGCAAACAAAATGACGTTTAGGTCGAGAAAATACGTTTTTTTTAGTTTTTCGAGACAATACGGGCACGTGAGCTTCCGAGTTCTCGGAAGGGCCGGTGTGAACGAGCTTGAAACAATCTATAGAGAAGCTGTAATTGCTTGGTTTGAGGTTTTTGAGACCTACATCATAGCCAAGGTGACAACCGCAGAGACTCATCGGCCTCGACCGTGAGTCGAGGTTGATTTTTGCCCAAAAACTGTAGACAAAGTTCTAGGTAGTTTTAGACCCGAGTTCGATGGCAAACGACCCAATGATAAAAACTCATCGCATATGGCCATGACACGGGGTTCATTTTTGCAAAAAAAATGACGTTTAGGTCAAGAAAATACGTTTTTTTTTGTTTTTCAAGACAATACGGGCATGTGAGCTTTCGAGTTCCTAGAAGGGCCGAGTGAACAAGCTTGAAACAATCTATAGAGAAACCGTAATCGCTAGTTTGAGGTTTTTGAGACCTACATCATAGCCAAAGTGACAAACATAGAGACTCATCGACCTCGACTGTGAGTGGAGGTTGATTTTCGCCAAAAAATGACCGTCAAAGTTTTGAGCGAGTTTTAGACCCGGTTCGATGGAAAACGAGCCAATGATAAAAACACATCCCTATGGCCATGACACAGGGGTGATTGTTGTAAAAAAATGACGTTTAGGTCGAGAAAATACATTTTTTTAGTTTTTCGAGACAATACGGGCATGTGAGCTTCCGAGTTCCGGAAAGGGTCGGTGTGAACGAGCTTGAAACAATCTATAGAGAAACTATAATTGCAAGTTTGAGGTTTTTGAGACTCGCATCATAGCCAAAGTGACAACCACGGAGACTCATCGGCTTCGACTACGAGCCGTGGTTGCTTTTCGCCCAAAAATTATCGACAAAGTTCTACGTAGTTTTATACCCGGTTCGATGGCAAACAAGCCAACGATAAAAACTCATACCTATGGCCATGACTCGGGGGTGATTTTTGTAAACAAATGACGTTTAGGTTGAGAAAATATGTTTTTTTAGTTTTTCAAGACAATACGGGCACGTGAGCTTCCGAGCTCCTGGAGGGGCCGGTGTGAACGAGCTTGAAACAATTTATAGAGAAACCGTAATTGCTTGGTTTGAGGATTTTGAGATGTACATCATAGCCAAAGTGACAACCACAGAGACTCATCAGCTTCGATCGTGAGCCGAGGTTGATTTTTGCCCAAAAATTATCGAAAAAGTTCGAGTAGTTTTAGACCCGGTTCGATGGCAAACGAGCCAACGATAAAAACTCATCACATATGGCCATGACACGGGGGTGATTGTTGTAAAAAAAATGACGTTTAGGTCAAGAAAATACGTTCTTTTTGTTTTTCGAGACAATACGGGCATGTGAGCTTCCGCGTTCTCGGAAGGGCTGGTGTGAACGAGCTTGAAACAATCTATAGAGAAACTATAATTGCTAGTTTGAGGTTTTTTAGACCTACATCATAGCCAAAGTGACAACCACGGAGCCTCGTCGGCTTCGATTGTGAGTCGAGGTTGATTTTTGCCCAAAAATTGTCGACAAAGTTTTGAGTAGTTTTAGACCCGGTTCGATGGAAAACGACATATTGATAAAAACTCATCGCATATGGCCATGACACGGGGTTGATTTTTGCAAAAAAAAATGACGTTTAGGTCGAGAAAATATGTTTTTTTTGTTTTTCGAGACAATACGGGCATGTGAGCTTTCGAGTTCCCGTAATGGCCGGTATGAACGAGCTTGAAACAATCTATAGAGAAACCGTAATTGCTAGTTTGAGGTTTTTAGACCTACATCATAGCCAAAGTGACAAAAATAGAGACTCATCGGCCTCGACTGTGAGTCGAGGTTGATTTTCGCCAAAAAATGGCCAAGCAAAGTTTTGAGCAATTTTAGACCCGGTTCGATCGCAAACGAGCCAACGATAAAAACACATCCCTATTGCCATGAACTGGGGGTGATTGTTGTAAGAAAATGACGGTTAGGTCGAGAAAATACATTTTTTTAGTTTTTCGAGACAATACGAGCATGTGAGCTTTCGAGTTCTCGAAAGATTTGGTGTGAACGAGCTTGAAACAATCTATAGAGAAACTATAATTGCTGGTTTGAGGTTTTTTAGACCTACATCATAGCCAAAGTGACAAACATAGAGACTCATCGGCCTCGACCGTGAGTCGAGGTTGATTTTCGCCAAAAAATGGCCGATAAAGTTTTGAGCAATTTTAGACCCGGTTCGATGGCAAACGAGCCAACGATAAAAACACATCCCTATGGCTATGACCCGGGGGTGATTGTTGTAAGAAAATGACGATTAGGTCGAGAAAATATATTTTTTAGTTTTTCGAGACAATACGAGCATGTGAGCTTCCGAGTTCCCGAAAGGGTCGGTGTGAACGAGCTTGAAACAATCTATAGAGAAACTATAATTGCTGGTTTGAGGTTTTTGAGACCTACATCGAGCCAAAGTGACAACCACGGAGACTCGGCGGCTTCGATCGTGAGCCGAGGTTGATTTTTGCCGAAAAATTGTCCACAAAGTTCGAGTAGTTTTAGACCCGATTCGATGGCAAACGACCAAATGATAAAAACTCATCGCATATGGCCATGACACGGGGTTGATTTTTGCTAAAAAAATTACGTTTAGGTCGAGAAAATACGTTTTTTTTGTTTTTCGAGACAATACGGGCATGTGAGCTTTCGAGTTCCTGGAACGGCCGGTGTGAACGAGCTTGAAACAATCTATAGAGAAACTATAATTGCTAGTTTGAGGCTTTTTAGACCTACATCATAGCCAAAGTGACAAACATAGAGACTCATCGGCCTCGACCGTGAGTCGAGGTTGATTTTCGCCCAAAAATTATCGATAACGTTCGAGTAGTTTTAGACCCGGTTCTATGGCAAACGACCAAATGATAAAAACTCATCGCATATGGCCATGACGTGGGGTTGATTTTTGCAAAAAAAATGACGTTTAGGTCGAGAAAATATGTTTTTTTTGTTTTTCGAGACAATACGGGTATGTGAGCTTTAGAGTTCCTTGAAGGGCCGGTGTGAACGAGCTTGAAACAATCTATAGAGAAACTATAATTACTGGTTTGAGGTTTTTGAGACCTACATCATAGCCAAAATGACAACCACAGAGCCTCATCGGCTTCGACTGTGAGTCGAGCTTGATTTTTGCCCAACAATTATCGATAAAGTTTTGAGTAGTTTTAGACCCGGTTCGATGGAAAACGACATAATGATAAAAACTCATCGCATATGGCCATGACACGGGGTTGAGTTTTGCAAAAAAAATGACGTTTAGGTCGAGAAAATATGTTTTTTTTGTTTTTCGAGACAATACGGGCATGTGAGCTTCCGAGTTCCTAAAAGGACCGGTGTGAACGAGCTTGAAACAATCTATAGAGAAACTGTAATTGCTTGGTTTGAGGTTTTTGAGACCTACATCATAGCCAAAGTGACAACCACAGAGCCTCATCGGCTTCGATTGTGAGTCGAGCTTGATTTTTGCCCAACAATTGTCGATAAAGTTTTGAGTAGTTTTAGACCCAGTTCGATGGAAAACGACATAATGATAAAAACTCATCGCATATGGCCATGACACAGGGTTGAGTTTTGCAAAAAAAATGACGTTTAGGTCGAGAAAATATGTTTTTTTTGTTTTTTGAGACAATACGGGAATGTGAGCTTTAGAGTTCCTGGAAGGGCCGGTGTGAACGAGCTTGAAACAAGCTATAGAGAAACCGTAATTGCTAGTTTGAGGTTTTTTAGACCTACATCATAGCCAAAGTGATAAACATAGAGACTCATCGGCCTCGACCGTGAGTCGAGGTTGATTTTCGACAAAAAATGGCCGACAATGTTTTGAGCAATTTTAGACCCGAGTTCGATGGCAAACGAGCCAACGATAAAAACACATCCCTATGGCCATGACACGGGGGTGATTGTTGTAAGAAAATGACGATTAGGTCGAGAAAATACATTTTTTTTCGTTTTTCGAGACAATACGGGCATGTGAGCTTCCGACTTCCTAAAAGGACTAGTGTGAACGAGCTTGAAACAATTTATAGAGAAACTGTAATTGCTGATTTGAGGTTTTTGAGACCTACATCATAGCCAAAGTGACAACCACGAGAGACTCATCGTCTTCGATCGTGAGTCGAGGTTGATTTTTGCCCAAAAATTATCGAAAAAGTTCGAGTAGTTTTAGACCCGGTTCGATGGCAAACGACCCAATGATAAAAACCCATCGCATATGGCCATGACACAGGGGAATTTTTGCAAACAAAATGACGTTTAAGTCGAGAAAATACGTTTTTTTTAGTTTTTCGAGACAATACGGGCACGTGAGCTTCCGAGTTCTGGAAGGGCGGTGTGAACGAGCTTGAAACAATCTATAGAGAAGCTGTAATTGCTTGGTTTGAGGTTTTTGAGACCTACATCATAGCCAAAGTGACAACCACAGAGACTCATCGGCTTCGACTTGTGAGCTAAGGTTGATTTTCGCCCAAAAATTATCGATAAAGTTCGAGTAGTTTTAGTGCCGGTTCGATGGCAAACGACCAAATGATAAAAACTCATCGCATATGGCCATGACTCGGGGTTGACTTTTGCAAAAAAAATGACGTTTAGGTCGAGAAAATATGTTTTTTTTGTTTTTCGAGACAATACGGGTATGTGAGCTTTAGAGTTCCTTGAAGGGCCGGTGTGAACGAGCTTGAAACAATCTATAGAGAAACTATAATTACTGGTTTGAGGTTTTTGAGACCTACATCATAGCCAAAATGACAACCACAGAGCCTCATCGGCTTCGACTCGTGAGCCGAGGTTGATTTTCGCCCAAACATTGTCCACAAAGATCCGAGTAGTTTTAGACCCGGTTCGATGGCACACGACCAAATGATAAAAACTCATCGCATATGGCCATGTCCCGGGGTTGATTTTTGCAAAAAAAAATGACGTTTAGGTCGAGAAAATACGTTTTTTTTGTTTTTCAAAACAATACGGGCATGTGAGCTTTCGAGTTCCTAAAAGGACTGGTGTGAACGAGCTTGAAACAATCTATAGAGAAGCTGTAATTCGTTGGTTTGAGGTTTTTGAGACCTACATCATAGCCAAAGTGACAACCACGAGAGACTCATCGGCTTCGATTGTGAGTCGAGGTTGATTTTTGCCCAAAAATTATCGAAAACGTTACGAGTAGTTTTAGACCCGAGTTCGATGGCAAACGACCCAATGATAAAAACTCATCGCATATGGCCATGACACAGGGGTATTTTTGCAAACAAAATGACGTTTAGGTCGAGAAAATACGTTTTTTTTAGTTTTTCGAGACAATACGGGCACGTGAGCTTCGAGTTCTGGAAGGGCCGGTGTGAACGAGCTTGAAACAATCTATAGAGAAGCTGTAATTGCTGGTTTGAGGTTTTTGAGACCTACATCATAGCCAAGGTGACAACCGCAGAGACTCATCGGCCTCGGCCGTGAGTCGAGGTTGATTTTTGCCCAAAAATCGTAGACAAAGTTCTAGGTAGTTTTAGACCCGGTTCGATGGCAAACGACCCAATGATAAAAACTCATCGCATATGGCCATGACACGGGGTTCATTTTTGCAAAACAAATGACGTTTAGGTCAAGAAAATACTTTTTTTTTGTTTTTCAAGACAATACGGGCATGTGAGCTTTCGAGTTCCTAGAAGGGCCGGAGTGAACAAGCTTGAAACAATCTATAGAGAAGCTGTAATTGCTAGTTTGAGGTTTTTGAGACCTACATCATAGCCAAAGTGACAAACATAGAGACTCATCGACCTCGACTTGTGAGTTGAGGTTGATTTTCGCCAAAAAATGGCCGACAAAGTTTTGAGCGAGTTTTAGACCCGGTTCGATGGAAAACGAGCCAATGATAAAAACACATCCCTATGGCCATGAACCGGGGTGATTGTTGTAAAAAAATGACGTTTAGGTCGAGAAAATACATTTTTTTAGTTTTTCGAGACAATACGGGCATGTGAGCTTCCGAGTTCCGAAAGGGCTGGTGTGAACGAGCTTGAAACAATCTATAGAGAAACTATAATTGCAAGTTTGAGGTTTTTGAGACTCGCATCATAGCCGAAGTGACAACCACGGAGACTCATCGGCTTCGACTACGAGCTGTGGTTGCTTTTCGCCCAAAAATTATCGACAAAGTTCTACGTAGTTTTATACCCGAGTTCGATGGCAAACGAGCCAACGATAAAAACTCATACCTATGGCCATGACACGGGGGTGATTTTTGTAAACAAATGACGTTAAGGTTAGAAAATATGTTTTTTTAGTTTTTCAAGATAATACGGGCACGTGAGCTTCCGAGCTCCTGGAGGGGCCGGTGTGAACGAGCTTGAAACAATCTATAGAGAAACCGTAATTGCTTGGTTTGAGGATTTTGAGACGTACATCATAGCCAAAGTGACAACCACGGAGACTCATCGGCCTCGACTCGTGAGTCGAGGTTGATTTTCGGCCAAAAATGGCCGACAAAGTTTTGAGCAGTTTTAGACCCGAGTTCGATGGAAAACGAGCCAACGATAAAAACTCATCACATATGGCCATGACACGGGGGTGATTGTTGTAAAAAAAATGACGTTTAGGTCGAGAAAATACGTTCTTTTTGTTTTTCGAGACAAAACGGGCATGTGAGCTTCCGCGTTCCTGGAAGGGCTGGTGTGAACGAGCCCGAAACAATCTATAGAGAAACTGTAATTGCTAGTTTGAGGTTTTTGAGACCTACATCATAACCAAGGTGACAACCACGGAGACTCATCGGCTTCGATCGTGAGCTAAGGTTGATTTTTGCCCAAAAATTATCGACAAAGTTACGAGTAGTATTAGACCCGGTTCGATGGCAAACGACCAAATGATAAAAACTCATCGCATATGGCCATGACACGGGGTTGATTTTTGGAAAAAAAATGACGTTTAGGTCAAGAAAATATGTTTTTTTGTTTTTCGAGACAATACTGGTATGTGAGCTTTAGAGTTCCTGGAAGGGCCGGTGTGAATGAGCTTGAAACAATCTATAGAGAAACTGTAATTGCTAGTTTGAGGTTTTTTAGACCTACATCATAGCCAAAGTGACAAACATAGAGACTCATTGGCCTCGACTGTGAGCTAAGGTTGATTTTCGCCAAAAAATGGCCGACAACGTTTTGAGCAATTTTAGACCCGGTTCGATGGCAAACGAGCCAACGATAAAAACACATCCCAATGGCCATGACACGGGAGTGATTGTTGTAAGAAAATGACGATTAGGTCAAGAAAATACATTTTTTTTCGTTTTTCTAGACAATACGGGCATGTGAGCTTCCGAGTTCCTAAAAGGGCTGGTGTGATCGAGCTTGAAACAATCTATAGAGAAGCTGTAATTGCTTGGTTTGAGGTTTTTGAGACCTACATCATAGCCAAAGTGACAACCACAGAGCCTCATCGGCTTCGACTGTGAGTCGAGGTTGATTTTTGCCCAAAAATTATCGACAAAGTTTTGAGTAGTTTTAGACCCGGTTCGATGGCAAACGAGCCAACGATAAAAACACATCCCTATGGCTATGACACGGGGGTGATTGTTGTAAGAAAATGACGGTTAGGTCGAGAAAATATATTTTTTTAGTTTTTCGAGACAATACGAGCATGTGAGCTTCCGAGTTCTGAAAGAGTTTGGTGTGAACGAGGTTGAAACAATCTAAAGAGAAACTATAATTGCTTGGTTTGAGGTTTTTGAGACCTACATCAGAGCCAAAGTGACAACCACAGAGACTCGTCGGCTTCGATCGTGAGTCGAGGTTGATTTTTGCCGAAAAATTGTCCACAAAGTTACGAGTAGTTTTAGACCCGGTTCGATGGCAAACGACCAAATGATAAAAACTCATCGCATATGGCCATGACACAGGGGTTGATTTTTGTAAAAAAAATTACGTTTAGGTCGAGAAAATACGTTTTTTTTGTTTTTCGAGACAATACGGGCATGTGAGCTTTCGAGTTCCTGTAACGGCCGGTGTGAACGAGCTTGAAACAATCTATAGAGAAGCTGTAATTGCTAGTTTGAGGTTTTTTAGACCTACATCATAGCCAAAGTGACAAAAATAGAGACTCATCGGCCTCGGCTTGTGAGCGTGAGGTTGATTTTCGCCAAAAAATGGCCGACAAAGGTTTTGAGCAATTTTAGGCCCGAGTTCGATGGTAAACGAGCCAATGATAAAGACACATCCCTATGGCCATGACATGGGGGTGATTGTTGTAAGAAAATGACGGTTAGGTCGAGGAAATACATTTTTTTAGTTTTTCGAGACAATACGAGCATGTGAGCTTCCGAGTTCTGAAAGGATCTGGTGTGAACGAGCTTGAAACAATCTATGAGAAGCTGTAATTGCTGGTTTGAGGTTTTTGAGACCTACATCATAGCCAAAGTGACAACCACGAGAGACTCATCGGCCTCGATTGTGAGTCGAGGTTGATTTTCGCCCAAAAATTGTCCATAAAGTTACGAGTAGTTTTAGACCCGGTTCGATGGCAAACGACCCAATGATAAAAAGTCATCGCATATGGCCATGACACAGGGGTGATTTTTGCAAAAAAAATGACGTTTCGGTCGAGAAAATACGTTTTTTTGTTTTTCGAGACAATACGGGCATGTGAGCTTTCGAGTTCCTGGAGCGGCCGGTGTGAACGAGCTTGAAACAATCTATAGAGAAACTGTAATTGCTAGTTTGAGGTTTTTTAGACCTACATCATAGCCAAAGTGACAAAAATAGAGACTCATCGGCCTCGGCTGTGAGTCGAGGTTGATTTTCGCCAAAAAATGGCCGACAAAGTTTTGAGCAATTTTAGACCCGGTTCGACGGCAAACGAGCTAACGATAAAAACACATCCCTATTGCCATGAGCTCGGGGGTGATTGTTGTAAGAAAATGACGGTTAGGTCGAGAAAATACATTTTTTAGTTTTTCGAGACAATACGGGCATGTGAGCTTTCGAGTTCCTGAAAGGGTCGGTGTGAACGAGCTTGAAACAATCTATAGAGAAACTATAATTGCTGGTTTGAGGTTTTTAGACCTAAATCATAGCCAAAGTGACAAACATAGAGACTCATCGGCCTCGGCTGTGAGTCGAGGTTGATTTTCGCCAAAAAATGGCCGACAAAGTTTGGACCAATTTTAGACCCGGTTCGATGGCAAACGAGCCAACGATAAAAACACATCCCTATGGCCATGACACTAGGGGTGATTGTTGTAAGAAAATGACGATTAGGTCGAGAAAATACATTTTTTTCGTTTTTCGAGACAATACGGGCATGTGAGCTTCCGAGCTTCCTAAAAGGACTAGTGTGAACGAGCTTGAAACAATCTATAGAGAAACTGTAATTGCTGGTTTGAGGTTTTTGAGACCTACATCATAGCCAAAGTGACAACCACAGAGCCTCGTCGGCTTCGACTTGTGAGTCGAGGTTGATTTTTGCCCAAAAATTGTCGACAAAGTTTTGAGTAGTTTTAGACCCGGTTCGATGGCAAACGACATAATGATAAAAACTCATCGCATATGGCCATGACACTGGGGTTGATTTTTGCAAAAAAAATGACGTTTAGGTCGAGAAAATATGTTTTTTTTGTTTTTCGAGACAATACGGGCATGTGAGCTTTCGAGTTCCTGTAACGGCCGGTGTGAACGAGCTTGAAACAATCTATAGAGAAACTGTAATTGCTAGTTTGAGGTTTTTTAGACCTACATCATAGCCAAAGTGACAAAAATAGAGACTCATCGGCCTCGGCTGTGAGCTGAGGTTGATTTTCGCCAAAAAATGGCCGACAAAGTTTTGAGCAATTTTAGACCCGGTTCGACGGCAAACGAGCTAACGATAAAAACACATCCCTATTGCCATGAACTGGGGGTGATTGTTGTAAGAAAATGACGGTTAGGTCGAGAAAATACATTTTTTTAGTTTTTCGAGACAATACGGGCATGTGAGCTTTCGAGTTCTCGAAAGGGCTGGTGTGAACGAGCTTGAAACAATCTATAGAGAAACTATAATTGCTGGTTTGAGGTTTTTTAGACCTACATCATAGCCAAAGTGACAAACATAGAGACTCATCGGCCTCGGCTTGTGAGTCGAGGTTGATTTTCGCCAAAAAATGGCCGATAAAGTTTTGAGCAATTTTAGACCCGGTTCGATGGCAAACGAGCCAACGATAAAAACACATCCCTATGGCCATGACACAGGGGTGATTGTTGTAAGAAAATGACGGTTAGGTCGAGAAAATATATTTTTTAGTTTTTCGAGACAATACGAGCATGTGAGCTTCGGAGTTCTGAAAGATTTGGTGTGAACGAGCTTGAAACAATCTATAGAGAAACTGTAATTGCTTGGTTTGAGGTTTTTGAGACCTACATCATAGCCAAAGTGACAACCACGGAGACTCGTCGGCTTCGATTGTGAGTGAGGTTGATTTTTGCCGAAAAATTATCCACAAAGTTACGAGTAGTTTTAGACCCGGTTCGATGGCAAACGACCAAATGATAAAAACTCATCGCATATGGCCATGACACAGGGTTGATTTTTGCAAAAACAATTACGTTTAGGTCGAGAAAATATGTTTTTTTTGTTTTTCGAGACAATACGGGCATGTGAGCTTTCGAGTTCCTGGAACGGCCGGTGTGAACGAGCTTGAAACAATCTATAGAGAAGCTGTAATTGCTAGTTTGAGGTTTTTTAGACCTACATCATAGCCAAAGTGACAAAAATAGAGTCTCATCGGCCTCGGCTCGTGAGTCGAGGTTGATTTTCGCCAAAAAATGGCCGACAAAGTTTTGAGCAATTTTAGGCCCGGTTCGATGGTAAACGAGCCAATGATAAAGACATCCCTATGGCCATGACATGGGGGTGATTGTTGTAAGAAAATGACGATTAGGTCGAGGAAATACATTTTTTTAGTTTTTCGAGACAATACGAGCATGTGAGCTTACGAGTTCCTGAAAGGATCTGGTGTGAACGAGCTTGAAACAATCTATAGAGAAGCTGTAATTGCTGGTTTGAGGTTTTTGAGACCTACATCATAGCCAAAGTGACAACCACAGAGACTCATCGGCCTCGATTGTGAGTCGAGGTTGATTTTCGCCCAAAAATTGTCCATAAAGTTACGAGTAGTTTTAGACCCAGTTCGATGGCAAACGACCCAATGATAAAAACTCATCGCATACGGCCATGACACGGGGGTGATTTTTTCAAAACAAATGACGTTTCGGTCGAGAAAATACGTTTTTTTTGTTTTTCGAGACAATACGGGCATGTGAGCTTTCGAGTTCCTGGAACGGCCGGTGTGAACGAGCTTGAAACAATCTATAGAGAAACTATAATTGCTATTTTGAGGCTTTTTAGACCTAAATCATAGCCAAAGTGACAAACATAGAGACTCATCGGCCTCGGCTGTGAGTCGAGGTTGATTTTCGCCAAAAAATGGCCGACAAAGTTTGGAGCAATTTTAGACCCGGTTCGATGGCAAACGAGCCAACGATAAAAACACATCCCTATGGCCATGACCTAGGGGTGATTGTTGTAAGAAAATCACGATTAGGTCGAGAAAATACATTTTTTTTCGTTTTTCGAGACAATACGGGCATGTGAGCTTCCGACTTCCTAAAAGGACTAGTGTGAACGAGCTTGAAACAATTTATAGATAAATTGTAATTGGTGGTTTGAGGTTTTTGAGACCTACATCATAGCCAAAGTGACAACCATAGAGACTCATCGGCTTCGATCTGTGAGTCGAGGTTGATTTTTGCCCAAAAATTATCGACAAAGTTACGAGTAGTTTTAGACGCGAGTTCGATGGCAAACGACCAAATGATAAAAACTCATCGCATATGGCCATGACACAGGGTTGATTTTTGCAAAAAAAATGACGTTTAGGTCGAGAAAATATGTTTTTTTTGTTTTTCGAGAAAATACGGGCATGTGAGCGTTAGAGTTCTTGGAAGGGCCGGCGTGAACGAGCTTAAAACAATCTATAGAGAAATTGTAATTGCTAGTTTGAGGTTTTTAGACCTACATCATAGCCAAAGTGACAAACATAGAGACTCATCGGCCTCGGCTGTGAGTCGAGGTTGATTTTCGCCAAAAAATGGCCGACAAAGTTTTGAGCAATTTTAGATCCGGTTCGATGGCAAACGAGCCAACGATAAAAACACATCCCTATGGCCATGACACAGGGGTGATTGTTGTACGAAAATGACGATTAGGTCGAGAAAATACATTTTTCTAGTTTTTCGAGACAATACGGGCATGTGAGCTTCCGAGTTCCTAAAAGGACTGGTGTGAACGAGCTTGAAACAATCTATAGAGAAACTGTAATTGTTGGTTTGAGGTTTTTGAGACCTACATCATAGCCAAAGTGACAACCACAGAGACTCATCGGCCTCGACTGTGAGCTGAGGTTGATTTTCGCCCAAAAATTGTCCATAAAGTTCGAGTAGTTTTAGACCCGAGTTCGATGGCAATCGACATAATGATAAAAACTCATCGCATATGACCATGACACGGGGTTGATTTTTGCAAAAAAAATGACGTTTAGGTCGAGAAAATATGTTTTTTTGTTTTTCGAGCAATACGGGCATGTGAGCTTTCGAGTTGCTAGAAGGACCGGTGTGAACGAGCTTGAAACAATCTATAGAGTAACCGTAATTGCTAAGTTTGAGGTTTTTTAGACCCACATCATAGCCAAAGTGACAAACATAGAGACTCATCGGCCTCGACTGTGAGCCGAGGTTGATTTTCGCTCAAAAATTGTCCACAAAGTTTCGAGTAGTTTTAGACCCGGTTCGATGGCAAACGACCCAATGATAAAAACTCATCGCATATGGCCATGACACGGGGGTGATTTTTGCAAAAACAATGACGTTTCGATCGAGAAAATACATTTTTTTTGTTTTCGAGACAATACGGGCATGTCGAGCTTTCGAGTTCCTGGAACGGCCGGTGTGAACGAGCTTGAAACAATCTATAGAGAAACTATAATTGCTATTTTGAGGCTTTTTAGACCTAAATCATAGCCAAAGTGACAAACATAGAGACTCATCGGCCTCGACTTGTGAGTCGAGGTTGATTTTCTCCAAAAAATGGCCGACAAAGTTTTGACGAATTTTAGACCTAGTTCGATGGCAAATGAGCCAACGATAAAAACACATCCTTATGGCCATGACACGGGGGTGATTGTTGTAAGAAAATGACGATGAGGTCGAGAAAATATATATTTTTTTTTTTCGAGACAATACGGGCATGTGAGCTTCCGACTTCCTAGAAGGACCGGTGTGAACGAGCTTGAAACAATCTATAGAGAAACCGTAATTGCTGGTTTGAGGTTTTTGAGACCTACATCGTAGCCAAAGTGACAACCACAGAGACTCATCGGCTTCGACCGTGAGCTAAGGTTGATTTTTGCCCAAAAATTATCGATAAAGTTCCGAGTAGTTTTAGACCCAGTTCGATGGCAAACGACCAAATGATAAAAACTCATCCCTATGGCCATGACACGGGGGTGATTGTTGTAAAAAAAGACGTTTACGTCGAAAAAATACATTTTTTTAGTTTTTCAAGACAATACGGGCATGTGAGCTTCCGAGTTCCTTAAAGGGTCGGTGTGAACGAGCTTGAAACAATCTATAGAGAAACCGTAATTGCTGGTTTGAGATTTTTGAGATCTACATCATAGCCAAAGTGACAACCACAGAGACTCATCGGCTTCGATCGTGAGCCGAGGTTGATTTTCGCCCAAAAATTGTCGACAAAGTTCGAGTAGTTTTAGACCCGGTTCGATGGCAAACGACCCAATGATAAAAACTCATCGCATAAGGCCATGACTCGGGGGTATTTTTGAAAAAAAATGACGTTTAGGTCAAGAAAATATGTTTTTTTAGTTTTTCGAGACAATACGGCCACGTGAGCTTCCGAGTTCCTAGAAGGGCCGGTCTGAACGAGCTTGAAACAA
Organism: Dovyalis caffra; assembly: GCA_963924115.1. Classification (NCBI taxonomy): domain Eukaryota; kingdom Viridiplantae; phylum Streptophyta; class Magnoliopsida; order Malpighiales; family Salicaceae; genus Dovyalis; species Dovyalis caffra. Next base: position 34,913 of record CAWUPB010000164.1, on the reverse strand, counting down.
TCTATAGAGAAACCGTAATTGCTGATTTGAGGTTTGTGAGACCTACAACATAGCCAAAGTGACAACCACAGAGACTCATCGGCCTCGACCGTGAGCCGAGCTTGATTTTCGCCCAAAAATTGTCCACAACGTTCGAGTAGTTTTGACCCGGTTCGATGGCAAACAACCCAATGATAAAAACTCATCGCATAAGGCCATGACGTGGGGGTATTTTTGAAAAAAAATGACGTTTAGGTCAAGAAAATACGTTTTTTTAGTTTTTCGAGACAATACGGGCATGTGAGCTTTCGAGTTGCTAGAAGGGCCGGTGTGAACGAGCTTGAAAAAGTCTATAGAGAAACCGTAATTGCTAGTTTGAGGTTTTTTAGACCTACATCATAGCCAAAGTGACAAACATAGAGACTCATCGGCCTCGACCGTGAGCCGAGGTTGATTTTCGCCAAAAAATGGCCGACAAAGTTTTGAGCAATTTTAGACCCGGCTCGATGGCAAACGAGCCAACGACAAAAACACATCCCTATGGCCATGACCTCGGGGGTGATTGTTGTAGGAAAATTACGGTTAGGTCGAGAAAATACATTTTTTTAGTTTTTCGAGACAATACGGGCATGTGAGCTTTCGAGTTCCCGAAAGTGGCCGGTGTGAACGAGCTTGAAACAATCTATAGAGAAACTATAATTGCTGGTTTTAGGTTTTTGAGACCTACATCATAGCCAAAGTGACAACCACAGAGACTCATCGGCTTCGACTCGTGAGCCGAGGTTGATTTTTGCCGAAAAATTGTCCACAAAGTTCGAGTAGTTTTAGACCCGGTTCGATGGCAAACGACCAAATGATAAAAACTCATCGCATATGGCCATGACTCGGGGTTGATTTTTGCAAAAAAAAAATGACGTTTAGGTCGAGAAAATAGTTTTTTTTGTTTTTCAAAACAATAAGACCATGTGAGCTTTCGAGTTCCTATAAGGGCCGGTGTGAACGAGCTTGAAACAATCTATAGAGAAACCGTAATTGCTAGTTTGAGGTTTTTTAGACCTACATCATAGCCAAAGTGACAAACATAGAGACTCATCGGCCTCGACTCGTGAGCCGAGGTTGATTTTCGCCAAAAAATGGCCGACAAAGTTTTGCGCAGTTTTAGACCCGGTTCGATGTCAAACGAGCCAACGATAAAAACTCATCCCTATGGCCATGACACGGGGGTGATTTTTTCAAAACAAATGACGTTTCGGTCGAGAAAATACGTTTTTTTTGTTTTTCGAGACAATACGGGCATGTGAGCTTTCGAGTTGCTAGAAGGGCCGGTGTGAACGAGCTTGAAACAATCTATAGAGAAACTGTAATTGCTAGTTTGAGGTTTTTTAGACCTACATCATAGCCAAAGTGACAAACATAGAGACTCATCGGCCTCGACCGTGAGCCGAGGTTGATTTTCGCCAAAAAATGGCCGACAAAGTTTTGAGCAGTTTTAGACCCGGTTCGATGTCAAACGAGCCAACGATAAAAACACATCCCTATGGCCATGACTCGGGGGTGATTGTTGTAAAAAAATGACGGTTAGGTCGAGAAAATAAATTTTTTTAGTTTTTCTAGACAATACGGGCATGTGAGCTTCCGAGTTCCCGGAAGGGCCGATGTGAACGAGCTTGAAACAATCTATAGAGAAACCGTAATTGCTGGTTTGAGGTTTTTGAGACCTACATCATTGCCAAAGTGACAACCATAGAGACTCATCGGCTTCGACCGTGAGCCGAGGTTGATTTTTGCCCAAAACTTGTCGACAAAGTTACGAGTAGTTTTAGACCCGGTTCGATGGCAAACGACCAAATGATAAAAACTCATCGCATATGGCCATGAAATGGGGTTGATTTTTTGAAAAAAAATGACGTTTAGGTCGAGAAAATATGTTTTTTTTTTTTTCGAGACAATACCGGCATGTGAGCTTTAGAGTTCCTGGAAGGGCCGGTGTGAACGAGCTTGTAAACAATCTATAGAGAAACCGTAGTTGCTAGTTTGAGGTTTTTTAGACCTACATCATAGCCAAAGTGACAAACATAGAGACTCATCGGCCTCGACCGTGAGCCGAGGTTGATTTTCGCCAAAAAATGGCCGACAAAGTTTTGAGCAGTTTTAGACCCGGTTCGATGGCAAACGAGCCAACGATACAAACACATCCCTATGCCCATGACATGGGGGTGATTGTTGTAAAAAAAGATCGTTAGGTCGAGAAAATACATTTTTTTAGTTTTTCGAGACAATACGGGCATGTGAGCTTTCGAGTTCCCGAAAGGGTCGGTGTGAACGAGCTTGAAACAATCTATAGAGAAACCGTAATTGCTGGTTTGAGGTTTTTGAGACCTACATCATAGCCAAAGTGACAACCATAGAGACCCATCGGCTTCGAATGTGAGTCGAGGTTGATTTTTGCCCAAAAATTGTCGACAAAGTTCCGAGTAGTTTTAGACCCGAGTTCGATGGCAAACGACCAAATGATAAAAACTCATCGCATATGGCCATGACTCGGGGTTGATTTTTGCAAAAAAAATGACGTTTAGGTCGAGAAAATATGTTTTTTTTGTTTTTCGAGACAATACGGGCATGTGAGCTTTAGAGTTCCGGGAAGGGTCGGTGTGAACGATCTTGAAACAATCTATAGAGAAACCGTAATTGCTAGTTTGAGGTTTTTTAGACCTACATCATAGCCAAAGTGACAAACATAGAGATTCATCGACCTCGACCGTGAGTCGAGGTTGATTTTCGCCAAAAAATGACCGACAAAGTTTTGAGCAGTTTTAGACCCGGTTCGATGGAAAACGAGCCAACAATAAAAACACATCCCTATGGCCATGACTCGGGGGTGATTGTTGTAAAAAAATGACGTTTAGGTCGAGAAAATAAATTTTTTTAGTTTTTAAAGACAATACGGGCATGTGAGCTTCCGAGTTCCCGAAAGGGCTGGTGTGAACGAGCTTGAAACAATCTATAGAGAAACCGTAATTGCTTGGGTTGAGGTTTTTGAGACCTACATTATAGCCAAAGTGACAAACATAGAGACTCATCGGCCTCGACCGTGAGCCGAGGTTGATTTTCGCCAAAAAATGGCCGACAAAGTTTTGAGCGAGTTTTAGACCCGGTTCGATGGCAAACGTGCCAACGATAAAAACAAATCCCTATGGGCATGACTCGGGGGTGATTGTTGTAAAAAAAGACCGTGAGGTCGAGAAAATATATTTTTTTAGTTTTTCGAGACAATACGGGCATGTGAGCTTTCGAGTTCCCGAAAGAGTCGGTGTGAACGAGCTTGAAACAATCTATACGTAAACCGTAATTGCTGGTTTGAGGTTTTTGAGACCTACATCATAGCCAAAGTGACAACCACGGAGACTCATCGGCTTCGATCGCGAGCCGAGGTTGATTTTCGCCCAAAAATTATCCACAAAGTTCGAGTAGTTTTAGATCCGGTTCGATGGCAAACGACCCAATGATAAAAACTCATCGCATATGGCCATGACTCGGGGTTGATTTTTGCAAAAAAAATGACGTTTAGGTCGAGAAAATAAATTTTTTTAGTTTTTCAAGACAATACGGGCATGTGAGCTTCCGAGTTCCCGAAAGGGCTGGTGTGAACGAGCTTGAAACAATCTATAGAGAAACCGTAATTCGTTGGGTTGAGGTTTTTGAGACCTACATTATAGCCAAAGTGACAAACATGGAGACTCATCGGCCTCGACCGTGAGCCGAGGTTGATTTTCGCCAAAAAATGGCCGACAAAGTTTTGAGCAGTTTTAGACCCACTTCGATGGCAAACGAGCCAACGATAAAAACACATCCCTATGGCCATGACACGGGGGTGATTGTTGTAAAAAAATGACGTTTATGTCGAGAAAATACATTTTTTTAGTTTTTCAAGACAATACGGGCATGTGAGCTTCCGAGTTCCCGAAAGGGTCGATGTGAACGAGCTTGAAACAATCTATAGAGAAACCGTAATTGCTCGGGTTGAGGTTTTTGAGACCTACATCATAGCCAAAGTGACAACGACTCGTGAGCCGAGGTTGATTTTTGCCCAAAAATTATCGAAAACGTTACGAGTAGTTTTAGACCCGGTTCGATGGCAAACGACCCAATGATAAAAACTCATCGCATATGGCCATTACTCGGGGTTCATTTTTTCAAAAAAAATGACGTTTAGGTCGAGAAAATACGTTTTTTTTGTTTTTCGTGACAATACGGGCATGTGAGCTTTCGAGTTCTTAGAAGGGCCGGTGTGAACGGGCTTGAAACAATCTATAGATAAACCGTAATTGCTAGTTTTAGGTTTTTTAGACCTACATCATAGCCAAAGTGACAACCGCGAGACTCATCGGCCTCGACCGTGAGTCGAGGTTGATTTTCGCCAAAAAATGGCCGACAACGTTTTGAGCAATTTTAGACCCGAGTTTGATGGCAAACGAGCCAACGATAAAAACACATCCCTATGGCCATGACACGGGGGTGATTGTTGGAAAAAAATGACGGTTAGGTCGAGAAAATACATTTTTTTAGTTTTTCGACACAAGACGGGCATGTGAGCTTCCGAGTTTCCGAAAGGGCCGGTGTGAACGAGCTTGAAACAATCTATAAAGAAACTGTAATCGCTGGTTTGAGGTTTTTGAGGCCTACATCATAGCCAAAGTGACAACCACAGAGACTCATCGGCTTCGACCGTGAGTTGAGGTTGATTTTTGCCCAAAAATTATCGAAAACGTTCCGAGTAGTTTTAGACCCGGTTCGATGGCAAACGACCCAATGATAAAAACTCATCGCATATGGCCATGACTCGGGGGTATTTTTGCAAACAAAATGACATTTAGGTCGAGAAAATACGTTTTTTTTAGTTTTTCGAGACAATACGGCACGTGAGCTTTCGAGTTCCCGGAAGGGCCGGTGTGAACGAGCTCGAAACAATATTTAGAGAAACCGTAATTGCTGGTTTGAGGTTTTTGAGACCTACATCATAGCCAAAGTGACAACCGCAGAGACTCATCGGCCTCGACCGTGAGCCGAGGTTGATTTTCGCCCAAAAATTATCGATAAAGTTTTGAGTAGTTTTAGACCCAGCTTCGATGGCAAACGACCCAATGATAAAAACGCATCTCATATGGCCACGACCCGGGGGTATTTTTGCAAACAAAATGACGTTTAGGTCGAGAAAATACGTTTTTTTTAGTTTTTCGAGACAATACGGGCACGTGAGCATCCGAGTTTCCGGAAGGGCCGGTGTGAACGAGCTTGAAACAATCTATAGAGAAACCGTAATTGGTGGTTTAAGGTTTTTGAGACCTACATCATAGCCAAAGTGACAACCGCAGAGACTTATCGGCCTTGACTCGTGAGCCGAGGTTGATTTTCGTCCAAAAATTGTCGACAACGTTTTGCGTAGTTTTAGACCCGGTTCGATGGCAAACGACCCAATGATAAAAACTCATCGCATATGGCCATGACCCGGTGTTCATTTTTGCAAAAAAAATGACGTTTAGGTCGAGAAAATACGTTTTTTTTGTTTTTCGAGACAATACGGGCACGTGAGCTTTCGAGTTTCTAGAAGGGCCGGTGTGAACGAGCTTGAAACAATCTATAGAGAAACCGTAATTGTTAGTTTGAGGTTTTTTAGACCTACATCATAGCCAAAGTGACAAACATAGAGACTCATCGGCCTCGACCGTGAGCCGAGGTTGATTTTCGCCAAAAAATGGCCGACAAAGTTTTGAGCAATTTTAGACCCGGTTCGATGGCAAACGAGCCAATGATAAAAACACATTCTTATGGCCATGACTCGGGGGTGATTGTTGCAAAAAAATGACGGTTAGGTCGAGAAAATACATTTTTTTAGTTTTTCGAGACAATACGGGCATGTGAGCTTTCGAATTCCCGAAAGGGTCGGTGTGAACGAGCTTGAAACAATCTATAGAGGAACCGTAATTGCTGGTTTGAGGTTTTTGAGACCCACATCATAGCCAAAGTGACAACCACGGAGACTCATCGGCTTCGACCGTGAGGTGAGGTTGATTTTTGCCCAAAAATTATCGAAAACGTTCGAGTAGTTTTAGACCCGGTTCGATGGCAAATGACCCAATGATAAAAACTCATCGCATATGGCCATAACTCGGGGTATTTTTGCAAAAAAAATGACGTTTAGGTCGAGAAAATACGTTTTTTTAGTTTATCGAGACAATACGGGCACGTGAGCTTTCGAGTTCCCGGAAGGGCCGGTGTGAACGAGGTTGAAACAATCTATAGAGAAACCGTAATTGCTGGTTTGAGGTTTTTGAGACCTACATCATAGCCAAAGTGACAACCGCAAGACTCATCGGCCTCGACCGTGAGCCGAGGTTGATTTTCGCCTAGAAATTGTCGACAAAGTTTTGAGTAGTTTTAGACCCGAGTTCGATGGCAAACGACCCAATGATAAAAACTCATCGCATATGGCCATGACTCGGGGGTATTTTTTCAAACGAAATGACGTTTAGGTCGAGAAAATACGTTTTTTTACTTGTTCGGGACAATACGGGCACGTGAGCTATCGAGTTCCTAGAAGGGCCGGTGTGAACGAGCTTGAAACAATCTATAGAGAAATTGTAATTGCTAGTTTGAGGTTTTTGAGACCAACATCATAGCCGAAGTGACAACCACAGAGACTCATCGGCTTCGATCGTGAGCCGAGGTTGATTTTTGCCCAAAAATTATCGAAAACGTTCGAGTAGTTTTAGACCCGGTTCGATGGAAAACGACCCAATGATAAAAACTCATCGCATATGGCCATGACTCGGAGTTCATTTTTGCCAAAAAAAATGACGTTTAGGTCGAGAAAATACGTTTTTTTGGTTTTTCGTGACAATACGGGCATGTGAGCTTTCGAGTTCCTAGAAGGGCCGGTGTGAACGAGCTTGAAACAATCTATAGAGAAATTGTAATTGCTAGTTTTAGGTTTTTTAGACCTACATCATAGCCAAAGTGACAACCGCAGAGACTCATCGGCCTCGACCGTGAGCCGAGGTTGATTTTCGCCAAAAAATGGCCGACAAAGTTTTGAGCAATTTTAGACCCGGTTCGATGGAAAACGAGTCAACAATAAAAACACAACCCTATGGCCATGACTCGGGGGTGATTGTTGGAAAAAAATGACGGTTAGGTCGAAAAAATACATTTTTTTAGTTTTTCGAGACAATACGTGCATGTGAGCTTCCGAGTTTCCGAAAGGGTCGGTGTGAACGAGCTTGAAACAATCTATAGAGAAACCGTAATTGCTAGTTTGAGGTTTTTTAGACCTACATCATAGCCAAAGTGACAAACATAGAGACTCATCGACCTCGACCGTGAGCCGAGGTTGATTTTCGCCAAAAAATGGCCGATAAAGTTTTGAGCAATTTTAGACCCGGCTCGATGGCAAACGAGCCAACGATAAAAACACATCCCTATGGCCATGACCTAGGGGTGATTGTTGCAAACAAATGACGGTTAGGTCGAGAAAATACATTTTTTTAGTTTTTCGAGACAATACGGCATGTGAGCTTTCGAGTTCCCGAAAGGGTCGGTGTGAACGAGCTTGAAACAATCTATAGAGAAACCGTAATTGCTGGTTTGAGGTTTTTGAGACCTACATCATAGCCAAAGTGACAACCACGTAGACTCATCGGCTTCGACCGTGAGCCGAGGTTGATTTTTGCCCAAAAATTATCGAAAACGTCTCGAGTAGTTTTAGACCCGGCTCGATGGCAAACGACCCAATGATAAAAACTCATCGCATATGGCCATGACTCGGGGGTATTTTTGCAAACAAAATGACGTTTAGGTCGAGAAAATACGTTTTTTTAGTTTTTCGAGACAATACGGCACGTGAGCTTCCGAGTTCCCGGAAGGGCCGGTGTGAACGAGCTTGAAACAATCTATAGAGAAACTATAATTGCTGGTTTGAGGTTTTTGAGACCTACATCATAGCCAAAGTGACAACCGCAGAGACTCATCGGCCTCGACCGTGAGCCGAGGTTGATTTTCGCCCAAAAATTATCGATAAAGTTTTGAGTAGTTTTAGACCCAGCTCGATGGCAAACGACCCAATGATAAAAACGCATCGCATATGGCCATGACTCGGGGGTATTTTTGCAAACAAAATGACGTTTAGGTCGAGAAAATACGTTTTTTTAGTTTTTCGAGACAATACGGCACGTGAGCATCCGAGTTTCCGGAAGGGCCGGTGTGAACGAGCTTGAAACAATCTATAGAGAAACCGTAATTGGTGGTTTAAGGTTTTTGAGACCTACATCATAGCCAAAGTGACAACCGCAGAGACTTATCGGCCTTGACCGTGAGCCGAGGTTGATTTTCGCCCAAAAATTGTCGACAAAGTTTTGCGTAGTTTTAGACCCGGTTCGATGGCAAACGACCCAATGATAAAAACTCATCGCATATGGCCATGACTCGGTGTTCATTTTTGCAAAAAAAATGACGTTTAGGTTGAGAAAATACGTTTTTTTTGTTTTTCGAGACAATACGGGCACGTGAGCTTTCGAGTTTCTAGAAGGGCCGGTGTGAACGAGCTTGAAACAATCTATAGAGAAACCGTAATTGCTAGTTTGAGGTTTTTAGACCTACATCATAGCCAAAGTGACAACCACAGAGACTCATCGACTTCGACCGTGAGTCGAGGTTGATTTTCGCCAAAAAATGGTCGACAAAGTTTTGAGCAATTTTAGACCCGGCTCGATGGCAAACGAGCCAACGATAAAAACACATCCCTATGGCCATGACTCGGGGGTGATTGTTGCAAAAAAATGACGGTTAGGTCGAGAAAATACATTTTTTTAGTTTTTCGAGACAATACGGATATGTGAGCTTTCGAGTTCCCGAAAGGGTCGGTGTGAACGAGCTTGAAACAATCTATAGAGAAACCGTAATTGCTCGTTTGAAGTTTTTGAGACCTACATCATAGCCAAAGTGACAACCGCAAAGACTCATCGGCCTCGACCGTGAGCCGAGGTTGATTTTTGCCCAAAAATTGTGGACAAAGTTTTGAGTAGTTTTAGACCCGGCTCGATGGCAAACGACCCAATGATAAAAACTCATCGCATATGGCCATGACTCGGGGGTATTTTTGCAAACGAAATGACGTTTAGGTCGAGAAAATATGTTTTTTTTAGTTTTTCGAGACAATACGGCACGTGAGCTTCCGAGTTCCCGGAAGGGCCGGTGTGAACGAGGATGAAACAATCTATAGAGAAACCGTAATTGCTAGTTTGAGGTTTTTTAGACCTACATCATAGCCAAAGTGACAAACATAGAGACTCATCGGCCTCGACCGTGAGCCGAGGTTGATTTTCACCAAAAAATGGCCGACAATGTTTTGAGCAATTTTAGACCCAGCTCGATGGCAAACGAGTCAACGATCAAAACACATCCCTATGGCCATGACCTCGGGGTGATTGTTGTAAAAAAATGACGGTTAGGTCGAGAAAATACATTTTTTTAGTTTTTCGAGACAATACGGGCATGTGAGCTTCCGAGTTCCCGAAAGGGTCGGTGTGAACGAGCTTGAAACAATCTATAGAGAAATTGTAATTGCTGGTTTGAGGTTTTTGAGACCTACATCATAGCCAAAGTGACAACCATAGAGACTCATCGGCTTCGACCGTGAGCCGAGGTTGATTTTTGCCCAAAAATTATCGAAAACGTTCGAGTAGTTTTAGACCCAGCTCGATGGCAAACGACCCAATGATAAAAACTCATCGCATATGGCCATGACTCCGGGGGTATTTTTGCAAACAAAATGACGTTTAGGTCGAGAAAATACGTTTTTTTTAGTTTTTCGAGACAATACGGCACGTGAGCTTCCGAGTTCCCGGAAGGGCCGTGTGAACGAGCTTGAAACAATCTATAGAGAAACCGTAATTGCTAGTTTGAGGTTTTTTAGACCTACATCATAGCCAAAGTGACAAACATAGAGACTCATCGGCCTCGACCGTGAGCCGAGGTTGATTTTCGCCAAAAAATGGCCGACAAAGTTTTGAGCAATTTTAGACCCGGCTGGATGGCAAACGAGCCAATGATAAGAACACATCCCTATGGCCATGACTCGGGGGTGATTGTTGCAAAAAAATGACGGTTAGGTCGAGAAAATACATTTTTTTAGTTTTTCGAGACAATACGGACATGTGAGCTTTCGAGTTCCCGAAAGGGCTGGTGTGAACGAGCTTGAAACAATCTATAGAGAAACTGTAATTGCTGGTTTGAAGTTTTTGAGACCTACATCATGGCCAAAGTGACAACCGCAAAGACTCATCGGCCTCGACCGTGAGCCGAGGTTGATTTTTGCCCAAAAATTGTCGACAATGTTTTGAGTAGTTTTAGACCCGGCTCGATGGCAAACGACCCAATGATAAAAACTCATCGCATATGGCTATGACTTGGGGGTATTGTTGCAAACAAAATGACGTTTAGGTCGAGAAAATACGTTTTTTTTAGTTTTTCGAGACAATACGGGCACGTGAGCATCCGAGTTCTCGGAAGGGCCGGTGTGAACGAGCTTGAAACAATCTATAGAGAAACCGTAATTGGTGGTTTAAGGTTTTTGAGACCTACATCATAGCCAAAGTGACAACCGCAGAGACTTATCGGCCTTGACTCGTGAGCCGAGGTTGATTTTCGCCCAAAAATTGTGGACAAAGTTTTGCGTAGTTTTAGACCCGGCTCGATGGCAAACGACCCAATGATAAAAACTCATCGCATATGGCCATGACTCGGTGTTCATTTTTGCAAAAAAATGACGTTTAGGTTGAGAAAATACGTTTTTTTTGTTTTTCGAGACAATACGGGCACGTGAGCTTTCGAGTTTCTAGAAGGGCCGGTGTGAACGAGCTTGAAACAATCTATAGAGAAACCGTAATTGCTAGTTTGAGGTTTTTTAGACCTACATCATAGCCAAAGTGACAACCACAGAGACTCATCGACTTCGACCGTGTGTCGAGGTTGATTTTCGCCAAAAAATGGTCGACAAAGTTTTGAGCAATTTTAGACCCAGTTCGATGGCAAACGAGCCAACGATAAAAACACATCCCTATGGCCATGACTCGGGGGTGATTGTTGCAAAAAAATGACGGTTAGGTCGAGAAAATACATTTTTTTAGTTTTTCGAGACAATACGGACATGTGAGCTTTCGAGTTCCCGAAAGGGTCGGTGTGAACGAGCTTGAAACAATCTATAGAAAAACCGTAATTGCTCGTTTGAAGTTTTTGAGACCTACATCATAGCCAAAGTGAAAACCGCAAAGACTCATCGGCCTCGACCGTGAGCCGAGGTTGATTTTTGCCCAAAAATTGTCGACAAAGTTTTGAGTAGTTTTAGACCCGGTTCGATGGCAAACGACCCAATGATAAAAACTCATCGCATATGGCCATGACTTGGGGGTATTTTTGCAAACGAAATGACGTTTAGGTCGAGAAAATATGTTTTTTTTAGTTTTTCGAGACAATACGGGCACGTGAGTTTCCGAGTTCCCGGAAGGGCCGGTGTGAACGAGGATGAAACAATCTATAGAGAAACCGTAATTGCTAGTTTGAGGTTTTTTAGACCTACATCATAGCCAAAGTGACAAACATAGAGACTCATCGGCCTCGACCGTGAGCCGAGGTTGATTTTCACCAAAAAATGGCCGACAATGTTTTGAGCAATTTTAGACCCGGCTCGATGGCAAACGAGTCAACGATCAAAACACATCCCTATGGCCATGACCTCGGGGTGATTGTTGTAAAAAAATGACGGTTAGGTCGAGAAAATACATTTTTTTAGTTTTTCGAGACAATACGGGCATGTGAGCTTTCGAGTTCCCGAAAGGGTCGGTGTGAACGAGCTTGAAACAATCTATAGAGAAACCGTAATTGCTGGTTTGAGGTTTTTGAGACCCACATCATAGCCAAAGTGACAACCACAGAGACTCATCGGCTTCGACCGTGAGCCGAGGTTGATTTTTGCCCAAAAATTATCGAAAATGTTCGAGTAGTTTTAGACCCGGCTCGATGGCAAACGACCCAATGATAAAAACTCATCGCATATGGCCATAACTCGGGGGTATTTTTGCAAACAAAATGACGTTTAGGTCGAGAAAATACGTTTTTTTTAGTTTTTCGAGACAATACGGCACGTGAGCTTCCGAGTTCCCGGGAGGGCCGGTGTGAACGAGCTTGAAACAATCTATAGAGAAACTTTAATTGCTGGTTTGAGGTTTTTGAGACCTACATCATAGCCAAAGTGACAACCGCAGAGACTCATCGGCCTCGACCGTGAGCCGAGGTTGATTTTCGCCTAGAAATTGTCGACAAAGTTTTGAGTAGTTTTAGACCCGGTTCGATGGCAAACGACCCAATGATAAAAACTCATCGCATATGGCCATGACTCGCGGGTATTTTTGCAAACAAAATGACATTTAGGTCGAGAAAAAACGTTTTTTTTAGTTTTTCGAGACAATACGGGCATGTGAGCTTCCGAGTTCTCGGAAGCGCCGGTGTGAACGAGCTTGAAACAATCTATAGAAAACTCGTAATTGCTGGTTTGAAGTTTTTGAGACCTACATCATAGCCAAAGTGACAACCGCAAAGACTCATCGGCCTCGATCGTGAGTCGAGGTTGATTTTCGCCCAAAAATTGTCGACAAAGTTTTGAGTAGTTTTAGACCCGAGTTCGATGGCAAAGGACCCAATGATAAAAACTCATCGCATATGGCCATGACTTGGGGGTATTTTTGCAAACGAAATGACGTTTAGGTCGACAAAATATGTTTTTTTTAGTTTTTCGAGACAATACGGGCACGTGAGCTTCCGAGTTCTCGGAAGGGTCGGTGTGAACGAGGATGAAACAATCTATAGAGAAACTGTAATTGCTAGTTTGAGGTTTTTTAGACCTACATCATAGCCAAAGTGACAAACATAGAGACTCATCGGCCTCGACTCGTGAGTCGAGGTTGATTTTCACCAAAAAATGGCCGACAATGTTTTGAGCAATTTTAGACCCGGTTCGATGGCAAACGAGTCAACGATCAAAACACATCCCTATGGCCATGACCTCGGGGTGATTGTTGTAAAAAAATGACGGTTAGGTCGAGAAAATACATTTTTTTAGTTTTTCGAGACAATACGGGCATGTGAGCTTCGAGTTCTCGAAAGGGCTGGTGTGAACGAGCTTGAAACAATCTATAGAGAAACTGTAATTGCTGGTTTGAGCTTTTTGAGACCTACATCATAGCCAAAGTGACAACCATAGAGACTCATGGGCTTCGACTCGTGAGCCGAGGTTGATTTTCGTCAAAAAATGGCCGACAAAGTTTTGAGCAATTTTAGACCCGGTTGGATGGCAAACGAGCCAATGATAAGAACACATCCCTATGGCCATGACACGGGGGTGATTGTTGCAAAAAAATGACGGTTAGGTCGAGAAAATACATTTTTTTAGTTTTTCGAGACAATACGGACATGTGAGCTTTCGAGTTCCTGAAAGAGTTGGTGTGAACGAGCTTGAAACAATCTATAGAAAAACTATAATTGCTGGTTTGAAGTTTTTGAGACCTACATCATAGCCAAAGTGACAACCGCAAAGACTCATCGGCCTCGACTGTGAGTCGAGGTTGATTTTTGCCCAAAAATTGTCGACAATGTTTTGAGTAGTTTTAGACCCGGTTCGATGGCAAACGACCCAATGATAAAAACTCATCGCATATGGCTATGACTTGGGGGTATTTTTGCAAACGAAATGACGTTTAAGTCGAGAAAATATGTTTTTTTTAGTTTTTCGAGACAATACGGGCACGTGAGCTTCCGAGTTCTGGAAGGGCCGGTGTGTGAGGATGAAACAATCTATAGAGAAACCGTAATTGCTAGTTTGAGGTTTTTTAGACCTACATCATAGCCAAAGTGACAAACATAGAGACTCATCGGCCTCGACTGTGAGTCGAGGTTGATTTTCACCAAAAAATGGCCGATAATGTTTTGAGCAATTTTAGACCCGAGTTCGATGGCAAACGAGTCAACGATAAAAACACATCCCTATGGCCATGACCTCGGGGTGATTGTTGTAAAAAAATGACGGTTAGGTCGAGAAAATACATTTTTTAGTTTTTCGAGACAATACGGGCATGTGAGCTTCCGAGTTCTCGAAAGGGTCGGTGTGAACGAGCTTGAAACAATCTATAGAGAAGCTGTAATTGCTTGGTTTGAGGTTTTTGAGACCTACATCATAGCCAAAGTGACAACCATAGAGACTCATCGGCTTCGACTATGAGGTCGAGGTTGATTTTTGCCCAAAAATTATCGAAAACGTTCGAGTAGTTTTAGACCCGAGTTCGATGGCAAACGACCCAATGATAAAAACTCATCGCATATGGCCATGACACAGGGGTATTTTTGCAAACAAAATGACGTTTAGGTCGAGAAAATACGGTTTTTTTAGTTTTTCGAGACAATACGGGCACGTGAGCTTCCGAGTTCTGGAATGGCCGGTGTGAACGAGCTTGAAACAATCTATGAGAAGCTGTAATTGCTAGTTTGAGGTTTTTTAGACCTACATCATAGCCAAAGTGACAAACATAGAGACTCATCGGCCTCGACTTGTGAGTCGAGGTTGATTTTCGTCAAAAAATGGCCGACAAAGTTTTGAGCAATTTTAGACCCGAGTTCGATGGAAAACGAGCCAATGATAAGAACACATCCCTATGGCCATGACACGGGGGTGATTGTTGCAAAAAAATGACGGTTAGGTCGAGAAAATACATTTTTTAGTTTTTCGAGACAATACGGGCATGTGAGCTTTCGAGTTCTGAAAGAGTTTGGTGTGAACGAGCTTGAAACAATCTATAGAGAAGCTGTAATTGCTTGGTTTGAGGTTTTTGAGACCCACATCATAGCCAAAGTGACAACCACAGAGACTCATCGGCTTCGACTCGTGAGTCGAGGTTGATTTTTGCCCAAAAATTATCGAAAATGTTCGAGCAGTTTTAGACCCGGTTCGATGGCAAACGACCCAATGATAAAAACTCATCGCATATGGCCATAACACAGGGGTATTTTTGCAAAAAAAATAACGTTTAGGTCGAGAAAATACGTTTTTTTTAGTTTTTCGAGACAATACGGGCACGTGAGCTTCCGAGTTCTCGGGAGGGCCGGTGTGAACGAGCTTGAAACAATCTATAGAGAAACTTTAATTGCTGGTTTGAGGTTTTTGAGACCTACATCATAGCCAAAGTGACAACCGCAGAGACTCATCGGCCTCGACTGTGAGTCGAGGTTGATTTTCGCCTAGAAATTGTCAACAAAGTTTTGAGTAGTTTTAGACCCGGTTCGATGGCAAACGACCCAATGATAAAAACTCATCGCATATGGCCATGACACGCGGGTATTTTTGCAAACAAAATGACATTTAGGTCGAGAAAATACGTTTTTTTAGTTTTTCGAGACAATACGGGCATGTGAGCTTCCGAGTTCTGGAAGCGCCGGTGTGAACGAGCTTGAAACAATCTATAGAAAAGCTGTAATTGCTGGTTTGAAGTTTTTGAGACCTACATCATAGCCAAAGTGACAACCGCAAAGACTCATCGACCTCGACTTGTGAGCTGAGGTTGATTTTCGCCCAAAAATTGTCGACAAAGTTTTGAGTAGTTTTAGACCCGGTTCGATGGCAAACGACCCAATGATAAAAACTCATCGCATATGGCCATGACTTGGGGGTATTTTTGCAAACGAAATGACGTTTAGGTCGACAAAATATGTTTTTTTTAGTTTTTCGAGACAATACGGGCACGTGAGCTTCGAGTTCCTGGAAGGGCGGTGTGAACGAGGATGAAACAATCTATAGAGAAACTGTAATTGCTAGTTTGAGGTTTTTTAGACCTACATCATAGCCAAAGTGACAAACATAGAGACTCATCGGCCTCGGCTGTGAGTCGAGGTTGATTTTCACCAAAAAATGGCCGACAATGTTTTGAGCAATTTTAGACCCGGTTCGATGGCAAACGAGTCAACGATCAAAACACATCCCTATGGCCATGACCTCGGGGTGATTGTTGTAAAAAAATGACGGTTAGGTCGAGAAAATACATTTTTTTAGTTTTTCGAGACAATACGGGCATGTGAGCTTCGAGTTCTCGAAAGAGTTGGTGTGAACGAGCTTGAAACAATCTATAGAGAAGCTGTAATTGCTTGGTTTGAGCTTTTTGAGACCTACATCATAGCCAAAGTGACAACCATAGAGACTCGTGGGCTTCGACTATGAGTCGAGGTTGATTTTTGCCCAAATATTATCGAAAACGTTCGAGTAGTTTTAGACCCGAGTTCGATGGCAAACGACCCAATGATAAAAACTCATCGCATATGGCCATGACACGGGGGTATTTTTGCAAACAAAATGACGTTTAGGTCGAGAAAATACGGTTTTTTTAGTTTTTCGAGACAATACGGGCACGTGAGCTTCCGAGTTCCTGGAATGGCCGGTGTGAACGAGCTTGAAACAATCTATAGAGAAGCTGTAATTGCTAGTTTGAGGTTTTTTAGGCCTACATCATAGCCAAAGTGACAAACATAGAGACTCATCGGCCTCGGCTGTGAGTCGAGGTTGATTTTCGTCAAAAAATGGCCGACAAAGTTTTGAGCAATTTTAGACCCGGTTGGATGGCAAACGAGCCAATGATAAGAACACATCCCTATGGCCATGACACAGGGGTGATTGTTGCAAAAAAATGACGGTTAGGTCGAGAAAATACATTTTTTAGTTTTTCGAGACAATACGGACATGTGAGCTTTCGAGTTCTGAAAGAGTTGGTGTGAACGAGCTTGAAACAATCTATAGAAAAGCTGTAATTGCTGGTTTGAAGTTTTTGAGACCTACATCATAGCCAAAGTGACAACCGCAGAGACTCATCGGCCTCGACTTGTGAGTCGAGGTTGATTTTTGCCCAAAAATTGTCGACAATGTTTTGAGTAGTTTTAGACCCGAGTTCGATGGCAAACGACCCAATGATAAAAACTCATCGCATATGGCTATGACTTGGGGGTATTTTTGCAAACGAAATGACGTTTAAGTCGAGAAAATATGTTTTTTTTAGTTTTTCGAGACAATACGGGCACGTGAGCTTCGAGTTCTGGAAGGGCCGGTGTGTGAGGACTGAAACAATCTATAGAGAAGCTGTAATTGCTAGTTTGAGGTTTTTAGACCTACATCATAGCCAAAGTGACAAACATAGAGACTCATCGGCCTCGGCTGTGAGTCGAGGTTGATTTTCACCAAAAAATGGCCGATAATGTTTTGAGCAATTTTAGACCCGGTTCGATGGCAAACGAGTCAACGATAAAAACACATCCCTATGGCCATGACCTCGGGGTGATTGTTGTAAAAAAATGACGGTTAGGTCGAGAAAATACATTTTTTTAGTTTTTCGAGACAATACGGGCATGTGAGCTTCCGAGTTCTCGAAAGAGTCGGTGTGAACGAGCTTGAAACAATCTATAGAGAAGCTGTAATTGCTTGGTTTGAGCTTTTTGAGACCTACATCATAGCCAAAGTGACAACCATAGAGACTCATTGGCTTCGACTATGAGGCGAGGTTGATTTTTGCCCAAAAATTATCGAAAACGTTCGAGTAGTTTTAGACCCGGTTCGATGGCAAACGACCCAATGATAAAAACTCATCGCATATGGCCATGACACAGGGGTATTTTTGCAAACAAAATGACGTTTAGGTCGAGAAAATACGGTTTTTTTAGTTTTTCGAGACAATACGGGCACGTGAGCTTCCGAGTTCCTGGAATGGCCGGTGTGAACGAGCTTGAAACAATCTATAGAGAAGCTGTAATTGCTAGTTTGAGGTTTTTTAGGCCTACATCATAGCCAAAGTGACAAACATAGAGACTCATCGGCCTCGGCTGTGAGCTGAGGTTGATTTTCGTCAAAAAATGGCCGACAAAGTTTTGAGCAATTTTAGACCCGGTTGGATGGAAAACGAGCCAATGATAAGAACACATCCCTATGGCCATGACACGGGGGTGATTGTTGCAAAAAAATGACGGTTAGGTCGAGAAAATACATTTTTTTAGTTTTTCGAGACAATACGGGCATGTGAGCTTTCGAGTTCTCGAAAGGGCTGGTGTGAACGAGCTTGAAACAATCTATAGAGAACTGTAATTGCTGGTTTGAGGTTTTTGAGACCCACATCATAGCCAAAGTGACAACCACGAGAGACTCATCGGCTTCGATCTGTGAGTCGAGGTTGATTTTTGCCCAAAAATTATCGAAAATGTTCGAGCAGTTTTAGACCCGGTTCGATGGCAAACGACCCATCGATAAAAACTCATCGCATATGGCCATAACACGGGGGTATTTTTGCAAAAAAAATAACGTTTAGGTCGAGAAAATACGTTTTTTTTAGTTTTTCGAGACAATACGGGCACGTGAGCTTCCGAGTTCTCGAGAGGGCCGGTGTGAACGAGCTTGAAACAATCTATAGAGAAACTTTAATTGCTGGTTTGAGGTTTTTGAGACCTACATCATAGCCAAAGTGACAACCGCAGAGACTCATCGGCCTCGGCCGTGAGTCGAGGTTGATTTTCGCCTAGAAATTGTCGATAAAGTTTTGAGTAGTTTTAGACCCGGTTCGATGGCAAACGACCCAATGATAAAAACTCATCGCATATGGCCATGACACTGCGGGTATTTTTGCAAACAAAATGACATTTAGGTCGAGAAAAAACGTTTTTTTTAGTTTTTCGAGACAATACGGGCATGTGAGCTTCCGAGTTCTCGGAAGCGCCGGTGTGAACGAGCTTGAAACAATCTATAGAAAAGCTGTAATTGCTGGTTTGAAGTTTTTGAGACCTACATCATAGCCAAAGTGACAACCGCAAAGACTCATCGGCCTCGGCCGTGAGTCGAGGTTGATTTTCTCCCAAAAATTGTCGACAAAGTTTTGAGTAGTTTTAGACCCGGTTCGATGGCAAACGACCCAATGATAAAAACTCATCGCATATGGCCATGACTTGGGGGTATTTTTGCAAACAAAATGACGTTTAGGTCGAGAAAATATGTTTTTTTTAGTTTTTCGAGACAATACGGGCACGTGAGCTTCCGAGTTCCTAGAAGGGCCGGTGTGAACGAGGATGAAACAATCTATAGAGAAACTATAATTGCTAGTTTGAGGTTTTTTAGACCTACATCATAGCCAAAGTGACAAACATAGAGACTCATCGGCCTCGACCGTGAGCCGAGGTTGATTTTCACCAAAAAATGGCCGACAATGTTTTGAGCAATTTTAGACCCGAGTTCGATGGCAAACGAGTCAAAGATAAAAACACATCCCTATGGCCATGACCTCGGGGTGATTGTTGTAAAAAAAGACGGTTAGGTCGAGAAAATACATTTTTTTAGTTTTTCGAGACAATACGGGCATGTGAGCTTTCGAGTTCTCGAAAGGTCTGGTGTGAACGAGCTTGAAACAATCTATAGAGAAGCTGTAATTGCTTGGTTTGAGGTTTTTGAGACCCACATCATAGCCAAAGTGACAACCACGGAGACTCATCGGCTTCGATCGTGAGTCGAGGTTGGTTTTTGCCCAAAAATTATCGAAAACGTCTCGAGAAGTTTTAGACCCGGTTCGATGGCAAACGGCCCAATGATAAAAACTCATCGCATATGGCCATGACACAGGGGTATTTTTGCAAACAAAATGACGTTTAGGTCGAGAAAATACGTTTTTTTTGTTTTTCGAGGCAATATGGGCATGTGAGCTTCCGAGTTCTGAAACGGCTGGTGTGAACGAGCTTGAAAAAATCTATAGAGAAGCTGTAAGTACTTGGTTTGAGGTTTTTGAGACCTACATCATAGCCAAAGTGATAACCACGGAGACTCATCGGCTTCGACTGTGAGTCGAGGTTGATTTTTGCCCAAAAATTGTCGACAAAGTTCGAGTAGTTTTAGACCCACTTCGATGGCAAACGACCTAATGATAAAAATTCATCGCATATGGCCATGACACAGGGGTAATGTTTGCAAAAAAAAATGACGTTTAGGTCGAGAAAATGCATTTTTTTAGTTTTTCGAGACAATACGGGCACGTGAGCTTCCGAGTTCCTGGAAGGGCCGGTGTGAATGGGCTTGAAACAATCTATAGAGAAACTGTAATTGCTGGTTTGAGGTTTTAGAGACCTACATCATAGCCAAAGTGACAACCACGAGAGACTCATCGGCCTCGGCTGTGAGCTAAGGTTGATTTTCGCCCAAAAATTGTCGATAAAGTTTTGAGTAGTTTTAAACCCGAGTTCGATTGCAAACGACCCAATGATAAGAATGCATCGCATATGGCCATGACACAGGGGTATTTTTGCAAACAAAATGACGTTTAGGTCGAGAAAATAAGTTTTTTTATGTTTTTCGAGACAATACGGGCACGTGAGCATCCGAGTTCTGGAAGGGCCGGTGTGAACGAGTTTGAAAAAATCTATAGAGAAACCGTAATTGGTGGTTTAAGGTTTTTGAGACCTACATCATAGCCAAAGTTACAACCGCAGAGACTTATCGGCCTCGACTCGTGAGTCGAGGTTGATTTTCGCCCAAAAATTATCGATAAAGTTTTGAGTAGTTTTAGACCCGGTTCGATGGCAAACGACCCAATGATAAAAACTCATCGCATGTGACCATGACACGGGGTTCATTTTTGCAAAAAAAATGACGTTTAGGTCGAGAAAATACATTTTTTTGTTTTTCGAGACAATAGGGGCACGTGAGCTTTCGAGTTCCTAGAAGGGCCGGTGTGGACGAGCTTGAAACAATCTATAGAGAAGCTGTAATTGCTAGTTTGAGGTTTTTTAGACCTACATCATAGCCAAAGTGACAAACATAGAGACTCATCGGCCTCGGCCGTGAGGCGAGGTTGATTTTCGCAAAAAAATGACCGACAAAGTTTTGAGCAATTTTAGACCCGAGTTCGATGGCAAACGAGCCAATGATAAAAACACATCCCTATGGCCATGACACGGGGGTGATTGTTGCAAAAAAATGATGGTTTCGTCGAGAAAATACATTTTTTAGTTTTTAGAGACATTACGGGCATGTGAGCTTTCGAGTTCTGAAAGAGTTGGTGTGAACGAGCTTGAAACAATCTATAGAGAAGCTGTAATTGCTGGTTTGAGGTTTTTGAGACCCACATCATAGCCAAAGTGAAAACCACAGAGACTCATCGGCTTCGACTTGTGAGTCGAGGTTGATTTTTGCCCAAAAATTATCGAAAACGTTACGGGTAGTTTTAGACCCGGTTCGATGGCAAACGACCCAATGATAAAAACTCATCGCATATGGCCATGACACTTGGGGTATTTTTGCAAACAAAATGATGTTTAGTTCGAGAAAATACGTTTTTTTAGTTTTTCGAGACAATACGGGCATTTGAGCTTTCGAGTTCTGGAAGGGCCGGTGTGAACGAGCTTGAAACAATCTATAGAGAAGCTGTAATTGCTGGTTTGAGGTTTTTGAGACCTACATCATAGCCAAAGTGACAACCGCAGAGACTCATCGGCCTCGGCTGTGAGTCGAGGTTGATTTTCGCCCAAAAATTATCGATAAAGTTTTGAGTAGTTTTAGACCCGGTTCGATGGCAAACGACCCAATGATAAAAATGCATCGCATATGGCCATGACACAGGGGTATTTTTGCAAACAAAATGACGTTTAGGTCGAGAAAATACGTTTTTTTTAGTTTTTGGAGGCAATACGGGCACGTGAGCATCCGAGTTTCGGAAGAGCCGGTGTGAACGAGCTTGAAAAAATCTATAGAGAAATTAGAATTGGTGGTTTATGGTTTTTGAGACCTTCATCATAGCCAAAGTGAGAACCGCGAGACTTATCGGCCTTGATCGTGAGTCGAGGTTTATTTTCGCCCAAAAATTGTCGATAAAGTTTTGAGCGAGTTTTAGACGCGAGTTCGATGGAAAACGACCCAATGATAAAAACTCATCGCATATGGCCATGACCTTGTGTTCATTTTTGCAAAAAATATGACGTTTAGATCGAGAAAATACGTTTTTTTTGTTTTTCGAGACAATACGGGCACGTGAGCTTTCGAGTTCCTAGAAGGGCCGGTGTGAACGGGCTTGAAACAATCTATAGAGAAACCGTAATTGCTAGTTTGAGGTTTTTTAGACCTACAACATAGCCAAAGTGACAAACATAGAGACTCATCGGCCTCGATTGTGAGTTGAGGTTGATTTTCGCCAAAAAATGGCCGACAAAGTTTTGAGCAATTTTAGACCCGAGTTGATGTCAAACGAGCCAATGATAAAAACACATCCCTATGGCCATGACACAGGGGTGATTGTTGTAAAAAAATGATAGTTAGGTCGAGAAAATAAATTTTTTTAGTTTTTCGAGACAATACGGGCATGTGAGCTTACGAGTTCTCGAAAGGGTTGGTGTGAACGAGCTTGAAACAATCTATAGAGAAGCTGTAATTGCTGGTTTGAGGTTTTTGAGACCTACATCATAGCCAAAGTGACAACCACGGAGACTCATCGGCTTCGACTGTGAGTCGAGGTTGATTTTTGCCCAAAAATTGTCGACAAAGTTCGAGTAGTTTTAGACCCACTTCGATGGCAAACGATCTAATGATAAAAACTCATCGCATATGGCCATGACACGGGGTTCATTTTTGCAAAAAAAACGACGTCTAGGTCGAGAAAAAACATTTTTTTTGTTTTTCGAGACAATACGGGCATGTGAGCTTTCGAGTATCTAGAAGGGCCGGTGTGAACGAGCTTGAAACAATCTATAGAGAAACTGTAATTGCTAGTTTGAGGTTTTTTAGACCTACATCATAGACAAAGTGACAAACATAGAGACTCATCGGCCTCGATCGTGAGTCGAGTTTGATTTTCGCCAAAAAATGGCCGACAAAGTTTTGAGCAATTTTAGACCCGAGTTCGATGGCCAACGAGCCAACGATAAAAACACATCCCTATGGCCATGACACAGGGGTGATTTTTTTAAAAAAATGACGGTTAGGTCGAGAAAATACATTTTTTTAGTTTTTCGAGACAATACGGGCATGTGAGCTTCCGAGTTCTCGAAAGGGTCTGTGTGAACGAGCTTGAAACAATCTATAGAGAAACTATAATTGCAAGTTTGAGGTTTTTGAGACCTGCATCATAGCCAAAGTGACAACCACGGAGACTCATCGGCTTCGACTACGAGCCGTGGTTGCTTTTCGCCTAAAAATTATCAACAAAGTTCTACGTAGTTTTATACCCGGTTCGATGGCAAACGAGCCAACGATAAAAACTCATACCTATGGCCATGACACGGGGGTATTTTTACAAACAAAATGATGTTTAGGTCAAGAAAATACGTTTTTTTTAGTTTTTCGAGACACTACGGGCACGTGAGCTTCCGAGTTCTCGGGAGGGCCGGTGTGAACGAGCTTGAAACAATCTTTAGAGAAGCTGTAATTGTTGGATTGAGGTTTTTGAGACCTATATCATAGCCAAAGTGACAACCGTAGAGACTCATCGGCCTCGATCGTGAGTCGAGGTTGATTTTCGCCCAAAAAATGTCGATAAAGTTTTGAGTAGTTTTATACCCGAGTTTGATGGAAAACGACCCAATGATAAAAACTCATCGCATATGGCCATGACACAGGGTTGATTTTTGTAAAACAAATGACGTTTAGGTCGAGAAAATACGTTTTTTTTGTTTTTTGAGACAATACGGGCATGTGAGTTTCGAGTTCTGGAAGGGCGGTGTGAACGAGCTTGAAACAATCTATAGAGAAGCTGTAATTGCTAGTTTGAGGTTTTTTAGACCTACATCATAGCCAAAGTGACAAACATAGAGACTCATCGGCCTCGGCTGTGAGGCGAGGTTGATTTTTGCCAAAAAATGGCCGACAAAGTTTTTAGCAATTTTAGACCCGGTTCGATGGCCAACGAGCCAACGATAAAAACACATCCCTATGGCCATGACACAGGGGTGATTGTTGTAAAAAAATGACGATTAGGTTGACAAAATACATTTTTTTAGTTTTTCGAGACAATACGGGCATGTGAGCTTCCAAGTTCTTGAAAGGGTTGGTGTGAACGAGCTTGAAACAATCTATAGAGAAACTGTAATTGCTGGTTTGAGGTTTATGAGACCTACATCACAGCCAAAGTAACAACCGCAAAGACTCATCGGCTTCGATTGTGAGTCGAGGTTGATTTTTGCCCAAAAATTATCGAAAATATTCGAGTAGTTTTAGTCCCGGTTCGATGGCAAACGACCCAATGATAAAAACTCATCGCATATGGCCATGACACAGGGGCATTTTTGCAAACAAAATGACGTTTAGGTCGAGAAAATACGTTTTTTTAGTTTTTCGAGACAATACGGGCACGTGAGCTTCCGAGTTCTGGAAGGGCCGGTGTGAACGAGCTTGAAACAATCTATAGAGAAGCTGTAATTGCTAGTTTGAGGTTTTTGAGACCTACATCATAGCTAAAGTGACAAACATAGAGACTCATCGGCCTCGATTGTGAGTCGAGGTTGATTTTCGCCAAAAAATGGTCGATAATGTTTTGAGCAATTTTAGACCCGGTTCGATGGCAAACGAGCCAACGATAAATACACATCCCTATGGCCATGACACGGGGGTGATTGTTGTAAAAAAATGACGGTTAGGTCGAGAAAATATATTTTTTTAGTTTTTCGAGACAATACGAGTATGTGAGCTTCCGAGTTCTCGAAAGGGCTGGTGTGAACGAGCTTGAAAAAATGTATAGAGAAGCTGTAATTGCTGGTTTGAGGTTTTCGAGACCTACATCATAGCCAAAGTGATAAACATAGAGACTCATCGGCCTCGACTGTGAGTCGAGGTTGATTTTCGCCAAAAAATGGCCGACAAAGTTTTGAGCAATTTTAGACCCGAGTTCGATGGCAAACGAGCCAACGATAAAAACACATCCCTATGGCCTTGACACGGGGATGATTGTTGTAAAAAAATGACGGTTAGCTCGAGACAATACATTTTTTTAGTTTTTCAAGACAATACGGGCATGTGAGCTTCCGAGTTCTCGAAAGGGTCGTTGTGAACGAGCTTGAAACAATCTATGGAGAAACTCTAATTGCTTGGTTTGAGGTTTTTGAGACCTACATCATAGCCAAAGTGACAACCACAGAGACTCATCGGCCTCGACTGTGAGCTAAGGTTGATTTTCGCCCAAAAATTGTCGATAAAGTTTTGAGTAGTTTTAAACCCGAGTTCGATTGCAAACGACCCAATGATAAGAACGCATCGCATATGGCCATGACACAGGGGTATTTTTGCAAACAAAATGACGTTTAGGTCGAGAAAATAAGTTTTTTTATGTTTTTCGAGACAATACGGGCACGTGAGCATTCGAGTTCCTGGAAGGGCCGGTGTGAACGAGCTTGAAACAATCTATAGAGAAGCTGTAATTGGTGGTTTGAGGTTTTTGAGACCTACATCATAGCCAAAGTTACAACCGCAGAGACTTATCGGCCTCGACTTGTGAGTCGAGGTTGATTTTCGCCCAAAAATTATCGATAAAGTTTTGAGTAGTTTTAGACCCGGTTCGATGGCAAACGA
The DNA here is from genome assembly GCA_963924115.1 of Dovyalis caffra. Classification (NCBI taxonomy): domain Eukaryota; kingdom Viridiplantae; phylum Streptophyta; class Magnoliopsida; order Malpighiales; family Salicaceae; genus Dovyalis; species Dovyalis caffra. The sequence goes on along the minus strand of CAWUPB010000164.1, from coordinate 9,280 downwards.
CCCAATGATAAAAACTCATCGCATGTGACCATGACACAGGGGTTCATTTTTGCAAAAAAAATGACGTTTAGGTCGAGAAAATACATTTTTTTTGTTTTTCGAGACAATACGGGCACGTGAGCTTTCGAGTTCCTAGAAGGGCCGGTGTGGACGAGCTTGAAACAATCTATAGAGAAGCTGTAATTGCTAGTTTGAGGTTTTTTAGACCTACATCATAGCCAAAGTGACAAACATAGAGACTCATCGGCCTCGGCTGTGAGTCGAGGTTGATTTTCGCCAAAAAATGGCCGACAAAGTTTTGAGCAATTTTAGACCCGGTTCGATGGCAAACGAGCCAATGATAAAAACACATCCCTATGGCCATGACACGGGGGTGATTGTTGCAAAAAAATGATGGTTTCGTCGAGAAAATACATTTTTTAGTTTTTAGAGACAATACGGGCATGTGAGCTTTCGAGTTCTGAAAGAGCTGGTGTGAACGAGCTTGAAACAATCTATAGAGAAGCTGTAATTGCTGGTTTGAGGTTTTTGAGACCCACATCATAGCCAAAGTGAAAACCACAGAGACTCATCGGCTTCGATCGTGAGTCGAGGTTGATTTTTGCCCAAAAATTATCGAAAACGTTACGAGTAGTTTTAGACCCGAGTTCGATGGCAAACGACCCAATGATAAAAACTCATCGCATATGGCCATGACCTTGGGGTATTTTTGCAAACAAAATGATGTTTAGTTCGAGAAAATACGTTTTTTTAGTTTTTCGAGACAATACGGGCATTTGAGCTTTCGAGTTCTGGAAGGGCCGGTGTGAACGAGCTTGAAACAATCTATAGAGAAGCTGTAATTGCTTGGTTTGAGGTTTTTGAGACCTACATCATAGCCAAAGTGACAACCGCGGAGACTCATCGGCCTCGACTGTGAGTCGAGGTTGATTTTCGCCCAAAAATTATCGATAAAGTTTTGAGTAGTTTTAGACCCGGTTCGATGGCAAACGACCCAATGATAAAAATGCATCGCATATGGCCATGACACAGGGGTATTTTTGCAAACAAAATGACGTTTAGGTCGAGAAAATACGTTTTTTTAGTTTTTGGAGGCAATACGGGCACGTGAGCATCCGAGTTTCGGAAGAGCCGGTGTGAACGAGCTTGAAAAAATCTATAGAGAAATTAGAATTGGTGGTTTATGGTTTTTGAGACCTTCATCATAGCCAAAGTGAGAACCGCAGAGACTTATCGGCCTTGACTCGTGAGTCGAGGTTTATTTTCGCCCAAAAATTGTCGATAAAGTTTTGAGCAGTTTTAGACGCGAGTTCGATGGAAAACGACCCAATGATAAAAACTCATCGCATATGGCCATGACCTTGTGTTCATTTTTGCAAAAAATATGACGTTTAGATCGAGAAAATACGTTTTTTTTGTTTTTCGAGACAATACGGGCACGTGAGCTTTCGAGTTCCTAGAAGGGCCGGTGTGAACGGGCTTGAAACAATCTATAGAGAAACTGTAATTGCTAGTTTGAGGTTTTTTAGACCTACAACATAGCCAAAGTGACAAACATAGAGACTCATCGGCCTCGATTGTGAGTTGAGGTTGATTTTCGCCAAAAAATGGCCGACAAAGTTTTGAGCAATTTTAGACCCGAGTTGATGTCAAACGAGCCAATGATAAAAACACATCCCTATGGCCATGACACAGGGGTGATTGTTGTAAAAAAATGATAGTTAGGTCGAGAAAATAAATTTTTTTAGTTTTTCGAGACAATACGGGCATGTGAGCTTACGAGTTCTCGAAAGGGTTGGTGTGAACGAGCTTGAAACAATCTATGAGAAGCTGTAATTGCTGGTTTGAGGTTTTTGAGACCTACATCATAGCCAAAGTGACAACCACGGAGACTCATCGGCTTCGACTTGTGAGCCGAGGTTGATTTTTGCCCAAAAATTGTCGACAAAGTTACGAGTAGTTTTAGACCCACTTCGATGGCAAACGATCTAATGATAAAAACTCATCGCATATGGCCATGACCAGGGGTTCATTTTTGCAAAAAAAACGACGTCTAGGTCGAGAAAAAACATTTTTTTTGTTTTTCGAGACAATACGGGCATGTGAGCTTTCGAGTATCTAGAAGGGCCGGTGTGAACGAGCTTGAAACAATCTATAGAGAAACTGTAATTGCTAGTTTGAGGTTTTTTAGACCTACATCATAGACAAAGTGACAAACATAGAGACTCATCGGCTCGACCGTGAGTCGAGTTTGATTTTCGCCAAAAAATGGCCGACAAAGTTTTTAGCAATTTTAGACCCGAGTTCAATGGCCAACGAGCCAACGATAAAAACACATCCCTATGGCCATGACACAGGGGTGATTTTTTTAAAAAAATGACGGTTAGGTCGAGAAAATACATTTTTTTAGTTTTTCGAGACAATACGGGCATGTGAGCTTCCGAGTTCTCGAAAGAGTCGTGTGAACGAGCTTGAAACAATCTATAGAGAAACTATAATTGCAAGTTTGAGGTTTTTGAGACTCGCATCATAGCCAAAGTGACAACCACGGAGACTCATCGGCTTCGACTACGAGCCGTGGTTGCTTTTCGCCTAAAAATTATCAACAAAGTTCTACGTAGTTTTATACCCGAGTTCGATGGCAAACGAGCCAACGATAAAAACTCATACCTATGGCCATGACACAGGGGTATTTTTACAAACAAAATGATGTTTAGGTCAAGAAAATACGTTTTTTTAGTTTTTCGAGACACTACGGGCACGTGAGCTTCCGAGTTCCCGGGAGGGCCGGTGTGAACGAGCTTGAAACAATCTTTAGAGAAGCCGTAATTGTTGGATTGAGGTTTTTGAGACCTATATCATAGCCAAAGTGACAACCGTAGAGACTCATCGGCCTCGATCGTGAGTCGAGGTTGATTTTCGCCCAAAAAATGTCGATAAAGTTTTGAGTAGTTTTATACCCGGTTTGATGGAAAACGACCCAATGATAAAAACTCATCGCATATGGCCATGACACGGGGTTGATTTTTGTAAAACAAATGACGTTTAGGTCGAGAAAATACGTTTTTTTTGTTTTTCGAGACAATACGGGCATGTGAGTTTCGAGTTCCTGGAAGGGCGGTGTGAACGAGCTTGAAACAATCTATAGAGAAACTGTAATTGCTAGTTTGAGGTTTTTTAGACCTACATCATAGCCAAAGTGACAAACATAGAGACTCATCGGCCTCGACCGTGAGTCGAGGTTGATTTTTGCCAAAAAATGGCCGACAAAGTTTTTAGCAATTTTAGACCCGGTTCGATGGCCAACGAGCCAACGATAAAAACACATCCCTATGGCCATGACACGGGGCTGATTGTTGTAAAAAAATGACGATTAGGTTGACAAAATACATTTTTTTAGTTTTTCGAGACAATACGGGCATGTGAGCTTCCAAGTTCTTGAAAGGGCTGGTGTGAACGAGCTTGAAACAATCTATAGAGAAACTGTAATTGCTGGTTTGAGGTTTATGAGACCTACATCACAGCCAAAGTAACAACCGCAAAGACTCATCGGCTTCGACCGTGAGCCGAGGTTGATTTTTGCCCAAAAATTATCGAAAATATTCGAGTAGTTTTAGTCCCGGTTCGATGGCAAACGACCCAATGATAAAAACTCATCGCATATGGCCATGACACGGGGGCATTTTTGCAAACAAAATGACGTTTCGGTCGAGAAAATACGTTTTTTTTAGTTTTTCGAGACAATACGGGCACGTGAGCTTCCGAGTTCCTGGAAGGGCCGGTGTGAATGAGCTTGAAACAATCTATAGAGAAGCTGTAATTGCTAGTTTAAGGTTTTTTAGACCTACATCATAGCTAAAGTGACAAACATAGAGACTCATCGGCCTCGACCGTGAGCTGAGGTTGATTTTCGCCAAAAAATGGCCGATAATGTTTTGAGCAATTTTAGACCCGGTTCGATGGCAAACGAGCCAACGATAAATACACATCCCTATGGCCATGACACGGGGGTGATTGTTGTAAAAAAATGACGGTTAGGTCGAGAAAATATATTTTTTTAGTTTTTCGAGACAATACGAGTATGTGAGCTTCCGAGTTCTCGAAAGGGCTGGTGTGAACGAGCTTGAAAAAATGTATAGAGAAACTGTAATTGCTGGTTTGAGGTTTTCGAGACCTACATCATAGCCAAAGTGATAAACATAGAGACTCATCGGCCTCGACCGTGAGTCGAGGTTGATTTTCGCCAAAAAATGGCCGACAAAGTTTTGAGCAATTTTAGACCCGAGTCGATGGCAAACGAGCCAACGATAAAAACACATCCCTATGGCCTTGACTCGGGGATGATTGTTGTAAAAAAATGACGGTTAGCTCGAGACAATACATTTTTTAGTTTTTCAAGACAATACGGGCATGTGAGCTTCCGAGTTCTCGAAAGGGTCGTTGTGAACGAGCTTGAAACAATCTATGGAGAAACTCTAATTGCTGGTTTGAGGTTTTTGAGACCTACATCATAGCCAAAGTGACAACCACAGAGACTCATCGGCTTCGACTCGTGAGCCGAGGTTGATTTTTGCCCAAAAATTATCGAAAACGTTCGAGTAGTTTTAGTACCGGTTCGATGGCAAACAACCCAATGATAAAAACTCATCGCATATGGGCATGACTCGGGGTTGATTTTTGCAAAAAAAATGACGTTTAGGTCGAGAAAATACGTTTTTTTGTTTTTCGAGACAATACGGGCATGTGAGCTTTCGAGTTCCTAGAAGGGCCGTGTGAACGAGCTTGAAACAATCTATAAAGAAACCGTAATTGCTAGTTTGAGGTTTCTTAGACCTACATCATAGCCAAAGTGACAAACATAGAGACTCAACGGCCTCGACCGTGAGCCGAGGTTGATTTTCGCCAAAAAATGGCCAACAAAGTTTTGAGCAATTTTAGACGCGGTTCGATGGAAAACGAGCCAATGATAAAAACTCATCGCATATGGCCATGACTCGGGGGTGATTTTTGCAAAAAAAATTGACGTTTAGGTCGAGAAAATACGTTTTTTTAGTTTTTCGAGACAATACGGGCACGTGAACTTCCGAGTTCCCGGAAGGGCCGGTGTGAACGAGCTTGAAACAATCTATAGAGAAACCGTAATTGTTGGATTGAGGTTTTTGAGACCTACATCATAGCCAAAGTGACAACCGTAGAGACTCATCGGCCTCGACCGTGAGCCGAGGTTGATTTTCGCCCAAAAATTGTCGATAAAGTTTTGAGTAGTTTTATACCCGAGTGCGATGGAAAACGACCCAATGATAAAAACTCATCGCATATGGCCATGACTCGGGGTTGATTTTTGTAAAAAAAATGACGTTTTTTTTGTTTTTTGAGACAATACGGGCATGTGAGTTTCGAGTTCCTGGAAGGGCCGGTGTGAACGAGCTTGAAACAATCTATAGAGAAACCGTAATTGCTAGTTTGAGGTTTTTTAGACCTACATCATAGCCAAAGTGACAAACATAGAGACTCATCGGCCTCGACCGTGAGCCGAGGTTGATTTTTGCCAAAAAATGGCCGACAAAGTTTTTAGCAATTTTAGACCCAGTTCGATGGCCAACGAGCCAACGATAAAAACACATCCCTATGGCCACGACCCGGGGTGATTGTTGTAAAAAAATGACGATTAGGTTGACAAAATACATTTTTTTAGTTTTTCGAGACAATACGGGCATGTGAGCTTCCGAGTTCTTGAAAGGGCCGGTGTGAACGAGCTTGAAACAATCTATAGAGAAACTGTAATTGCTGGTTTGAGGTTTTTGAGACCTACATCATAGCCAAAGTGACAACCACAAAGACTCATCGGCTTCGACCGTGAGCCGAGGTTGATTTTTGCCCAAAAATTATCGAAAATGTTCGAGTAGTTTTAGACCCGGTTCGATGGCAAACGACCCAATGATAAAAACTCATCGCATATGGCCATGACTCGGGGGTATTTTTGCAAACAAAATGACGTTTAGGTCGAGAAAATACGTTTTTTTTAGTTTTTCGAGACAATACGGCACGTGAGCTTCCGAGTTCCCGGAAGGGCCGTGTGAACGAGCTTGAAACAATCTATAGAGAAACCGTAATCGCTAGTTTGAGGTTTTTTAGACCTACATCATAGCCAAAGTGACAAACATAGAGACTCATCGGCCTCGACCGTGAGCCGAGGTTGATTTTCGCCAAAAAATGGCCGATAATGTTTTGAGCAATTTTAGACCCAGTTCGATGGCAAACGAGCCAACGATAAAAACACATCCCTATGGCCATGACCCGGGGGTGATTGTTGTAAAAAAATGACGGTTAGGTCGAGAAAATATATTTTTTTAGTTTTTCGAGACAATACGGCATGTGAGCTTCCGAGTTCCCGAAAGGGCTGGTGTGAACGAGCTTGAAACAATCTATAGAGAAACCGTAATTGCTGGTTTGAGGTTTTTGAGACCTACATCATAGCCAAAGTGATAAACATAGAGACTCATCGGCCTCGACCGTGAGCCGAGGTTGATTTTCGCCAAAAAATGGCCGACAAAGTTTTGAGCAATTTTAGACCCGAGTCGATGGCAAACGAGCCAACGATAAAAACACATCCCTATGGCCATGACCCGGGGGTGATTGTTGTAAAAAAATGACGGTTAGGTCGAGAAAATACATTTTTTTAGTTTTTCGAGACAATACGGCATGTGAGCTTCCGAGTTCCCGAAAGGGCCGGTGTGAACGAGCTTGAAACAATCTATGGAGAAACTCGTAATTGCTGGTTTGAGGTTTTTGAGACCTACATCATAGCCAAAGTGACAACCACAGAGACTCATCGGCTTCGATCGTGAGCCGAGGTTGATTTTTGCCCAAAAATTATCGAAAACGTTCGAGTAGTTTTAGTACCGGTTCGATGGCAAACAACCCAATGATAAAAACTCATCGCATATGGCCATGACTCGGGGTTGATTTTTGCAAAAAAAATGACGTTTAGGACGAGAAAATACGTTTTTTTGTTTTTCGAGACAATACGGGCATGTGAGCTTTCGAGTTCCTGGAAGGGCTCGTGTGAACGAGCTTGAAACAATCTATAGAGAAACCGTAATTGCTAGTTTGAGGTTTCTTAGACCTACATCATAGCCAAAGTGACAAACATAGAGACTCATCGGCCTCGACCGTGAGCCGAGGTTGATTTTCGCCAAAAAATGGCCGACAAAGTATTGAGCAATTTTAGACCCGGCTCGATGGCAAACGAGCCAATGATAAAAACTCATCGCATATGGCCATGACTCGGGGGTGATTTTTGCAAAAAAATTGACGTTTAGGTCGAGAAAATACGTTTTTTTAGTTTTTCGAGACAATACGGGCACGTGAACTTCCGAGTTCCCGGAAGGGCCGGTGTGAACGAGCTTGAAACAATCTATACGAGAAACCGTAATTGCTGGTTTGAGGTTTTTGAGACTTACATCATAGCCAAAGTGACAACCGCAGAGACTCATCGACCTCGACCGTGAGCCGAGGTTGATTTTCGCCCAAAAATTGTCGACAAAGTTTTGAGTAGTTTTAGACCCAGCTCGATGGCAAACGACCCAATGATAAAAACTCATCGCATATGGCCATGACTCGGGGTTGATTTTTGCAAAAAAAATGACGTTTAGGACGAGAAAATACGTTTTTTTGTTTTTCGAGACAATACGGGGATGTGAGCTTTCGAGTTCCTAGAAGGGCTCGTGTGAACGAGCTTGAAACAATCTATATAGAAACCGTAATTGCTAGTTTGAGGTTTCTTAGACCTACATCATAGCCAAAGTGACAAACATAGAGACTCATCGGCCTCGACCGTGAGCCGAGGTTGATTTTCGTCAAAAAATGACCGACAATGTTTTGAGCAATTTTAGACCCAGTTCGATGGCAAACGAGCCAACGATAAAAACACATCCCTATGGCCATGACCTCGGGGGTGATTGTTGTAAAAAAATGACCGTTAGGTCGAGAAAATACATTTTTTTAGTTTTTCGAGACAATACGGGCATGTGAGCTTCCGAGTTCTCGAAAGGGTCGGTGTGAACGAGCTTGAAACAATCTATAGAGAAACTGTAATTGCTGGCTTGAGGTTTTTGAGACCTACATCATAGCCAAAGTGACAACCGCGAGACTCATCAGACCTCGACCGTGAGCCGAGGTTGATTTTTGCCCAAAAATTGTCGACAAAGTTTTGAGTAGTTTTAGACCCGGCTCGATGGCAAACGACCCAATGATAAAAACGCATCGCATATGGCCATGACTCGGGTTCATTTTTGCAAACAAAATGACGTTTAGGTCGAGAAAATACGTTTTTTTTGTTTTTCGAGACAATACGGGCACGTCGAGCTTCCGAGTTCCCGGAAGGGCCGGTGTGAACGAGCTTGAAACAATCTATAGAGAAACCGTAATTGCTGGTTTGAGGTTTTTGAGACCTACATCATAGCCAAAGTGATGACCGCAGAGACTCATCGGCCTCGACCGTGAGCCGAGGTTGATTTTCGCCCAAAAATTGTCGACAAAGTTTTGAGCAGTTTTAGACCCAGTTCGATGGCAAACGACCCAATGATAAAAACTCATCGCATATGGCCATGACTCGGGGGTATTTTTGCAAACAAAATGACGTTTAGGTCGAGAAAATACGTTTTTTAAGTTTTTCGAGACAATACGGTCACGTGAGCTTCCGAGTTCCTGGAAGGGCCGGTGTGAACGAGGTTGAAACAATCTATAGAGAAACTGTAATTGCTGGTTTGAGGTTTTTGAGACCTACATCATAGCCAAAGTGATAACCACGGAGACTCATCGGCCTCGACCGTGAGCCGAGGTTGATTTTCGCACAAAAATTATCGATAAAGTTTTGAGTAGTTTTAGACCCAGTTCGATGGGAAACGACCCAATGATAAAAACCCATCGCATATGGCCATGACTCGGGGTTGATTTTTGTAAAAAAAATGACGTTTAGGTCGAGAAAATACGTTTTTTTTGTTTTTCGAGACAATACGGGCATGTGAGCTTTCGAGTTCCCGGAAGGGCCGGTGGGAACGAGCTTGAAACAATCTATAGAGAAACCGTAATTGCTAGTTTGAGGTTTTTTAGACCTACATCATAGCCAAAGTGACAAACATAGAGACTCATCGGCCTCGACCGTGAGCCGAGGTTGATTTTCGCCAAAAAATGGTCGACAAAGTTTTGAGCAATTTTAGACCCAGCTCGATGGAAAACGAGCCAATGATAAAAACACATCCCTATGGCCATGACTCGG